>LPNX010849335.1:374275-695474 GCA_001517045.1 Pseudotsuga menziesii
GAAAAAACAAGTTCTTTTTAATTCTCTTTTATAAAGGAAAAAGAAAAACTACCTACAAGTTAAAAATGTGTAGATAACAAGAACAAAGCAAAAGGGTCTCTGCTATACAATCACCAAACAAATTCTAGAATGCCCTAAAGTCAGTATAAAACCTACTTGGAAGGAAGGCTTGTATAAAAAACAAGTCAACTAGTTTGGCAAGGTGAAGTTAACCAACAAAAGAAGAAAGAAACCAACACCAATAAGTTTCTGAAATCAAACCAAGGTCAAGAACAAAGGCTGACCAAAAACATAAGCCAAAAATAAAACCAAGCAGAGGAGGTAGGGGAAAAGAGCAAAGAACAATCCTAATGCTATAAAAGGCTTAAAAGCTAGCATGCACCTAAAATGCACTAGACTTGAGCGAACTTGAATCAAATACACTGTATAAAAGCAAAGAACTGAAACACACAGGCTAATAGAACCAAAAGACAACCAACTAAGGAAGGCTAGGACCCCTAGCTTGGGTGCAAAAAATGACAAGAATCACTACAGGCTTACAAAGGCAAGTGAGAATCAGCCACTGTCAGAAGACAGACTGAAAAAATAGAGCCCAAAACCCTGAACATAGGTCTCGACAAAGACACTTCAACCTGCAACCCAAACCGGCCAAAAATACTTCAGCATGCAGACAGTAAACAATCCAATCAAAAAGGCTCAAGGGCTTCCGAAAAAGCACAAACTGTGATCAACAGAGGCACCCAGACAGGCCAAACAGCATTTATAACGAAAATCCACTCAGAAACAGGGATTACCCAAAGCAAAGACCAAACATACTTTAACTTAAAACTCCCTACTTCCAGGAGTATTCGTGACTATCTTTAAGGGTAGGTCGCGAATGATTCGTGACTGTCTAGTCCAGCAACCCACGAATACAAAGCTGTATTCACAACTGTCTAGAGAAACAACTCATGAATGGGTATAAAACTTTCTCCAAAACAAAGAAAAAACTTAGGACTTTCAAATACTAAGGCAAGCAAGAATCAGGATGCATGATCACAAATAGACTTCAAACAAAAAACTGGCCAGGAGTAACAGAATCAACCTAAAGCAACCTAGGCTTCCCCAGTGGAGTTTCCAGTTCTATTGTACAGGATAATACAACTAATAACCTTAGGTCTGGGGTTACCAACATACTCAATAACTTGCAGAAAATTGATTTCTAAAGTGCAGAATAGGAAATAGGAGGGTTAGAAGAACTTACTCAATTAACGAAGGTCAATCCTTGTTAGCCGTCTTCTGCTCTGCTTCACTTCCAAAGTCTTCAGGATTGTCCCTCTTTCACCTGTCAAAATCCAATATTCCACATACAAGATACTTCATATATATATAAAAATAGGTTAGATAAATCATATATAAGATGCATAAACATAAACATTTATCAAACCATGATATATGAGACACATATGGAAGAAGTAATCTCTTTATAATCAATAATAGAAAGAGTTAAGGTTACAACCCAGTGTCTGAGACAAGAACTCCTCTGCAACCAAAGGATTCTAAGTTCATTGCTCCAAAGAAACTCTGTATACAAACCACCAGCATAACTTTGCTCTCCAAGTCTATATCCCAACACCCTCCCCAAGGCCTGTATTTATATGGAGGAAATAAGGCAGTTTTCGAAGGTTGGGGAAGTTGTAGTAGTTAAGGAAATTAGGTAAAATGAGTTAACTAATCTCAGCTTAGTGCGTGCTTTTATGTTTAAATGTTAAGATACACATTAGCGGGTATGTAGTAGAACAACCCGCGAATGATTCACGACTCTTCATAAGGGCAACCCGCGAATACAAAGATTCACGACTTGCATCAACTGGGACTCGTGAATGACTCACGAGTTGTATAATAGGAGAGTCATGAATACAACCTAACATGTCAAAATGGAAAAGTAACCAGCTGGATAGAGGAAGAATGTATCATAAGCAGGTCATGAATAGTATCCTGGGAAAACCTCAATCCATAGATGTCCTTTTGTGTGCCAACATGAGGAATGTCGGCACTCGGACGGAGAAGTGCCATTTAGGCGGATAACAGCGTTGTATAGCACCATGAGATACTTACCCATCACATGCATATTAGTAGTATACTGTCATTAATGCAAACATCCTATCATTCATAATACATCAACTGAATATAAACAAATGCATAACAAAACAATATCATGAAATGACAATTGAATACTTATCTTTATTTGTTTCATGGGTATACTCCTTCTTGAGTCTTCAGCTTCATTGTCTTATTCATTCATAATAGCATCGTTTCTTATCCAAATGCTAAGGTGGATAAGAAGTTCTTCAAGAGTTCAAATCTCCATATTCCTCATCGCTTGAGGGATCTTCTTCTTCAATTGCTCCCATCTTCTCTTCTCTTCTTATGAGTCGAGCTTCTTCTTCTTCTTGGAGTTTGCTAAAAGTAATCACTTCCTTCTGGCACACATTCCTCGAATGGATGAATCCCATGATCCTGGGAGGCCATTCAAGGTGGCTATCACCTTCTTCTGCATTCTTCACTTCTTCTTTTACCGCTTCAAGTTGTTCTTTGATTTGAGAGACCCTTATGACTGCATGGTCTTTTCATTCTGGATCTTCACATTCTTCAACTGGTTCCTTAAGGTCATATTCTGCTTTATGTTCTTCCCTTCAAATAGCTTTTTCAAGGAATCAAACATATTTGGTGTCTTTAAGGAAGACACTTGTAGTACAAGTTGATTCGTGACTGAATCAGTAATGATCTTCTAGGCCTTGACCAAGTTATTCTTGTGAAAGGCTTCTAGCCTCATCTCCCTATGAAACTGGAACCTCTATACTCATGTAGGTGTCCAATCCATTTTCTTCAGAGAGATCAAATACTTCTATGCTTGGAATTCATCAACTTCATCAATCTTATCATCAATCTAATGTGATAGATCACTTTGAAATGAGAACCTCAAATGAAAATAGCAATAGATTAGATCTTACCGATTTGACGTGCCCATATTGGTTCCAGAGCTGGCTAATCTAGGGTTTGTCACAGAAACCCTAATTTTCAAAACTTGGAATATTTTAGATCTGATTGGATAGACATATATATATCTTCAAATGGAGCTATCCAATGTACTCCTTTTCTAAAAACAGTGGAGGGAAGCTCCCGGAACAGGAAGCCTTAGTTTTCCAATTTCTTCTGCAAAAATGTCTGTTACTGTTTCTATGATATCTCTGAAATTACTAATCCTCTGTGTCTGAAATTTCTCATTGAGGTAACCTCACATCTCCTTTATTTAACACCATAGGTTTAATCAGAATTGGTTTCACAAATTGGGATTTATGATCCTTTTCCCAAGATGATTGGTTATGGGACTGTTCAGAACATTGAAGTTGTACGGAATTCCACGTGTCATTGGTTCATATTCTGAGTATGATATTTGGACCACCGATATTATATTCTATGATCTTTCTGTAACATCTTTATGAATTCCATTTGGACCTCTATATCCCAATATATTGGAATTCTCCCCAGGTGTCCTGTTTAGGGATGAATTCTGGAAGAGGCTGGAACCCTAACTTGGAGGGATCATATCTCCTAGAATATAGTGAATCGGACACTAAATTTTGGATACAGTGTATATCAGGATTTAGTATTCGACCCCTGCAAGTTTCAGCACTTGATCCTTCGCCAATCGTGGAATATAGTGAATGTACCAAAACTTAGCATTTTTAGTATTTAGGGTTTTTCTAGCTCAGGGTCAAACTAGGGTTTGACTTTCTCATAGTTTCACCCAACAAAATTTCTTGATCCAGGTCTCTAAACTTTGGTTTTTATGAGGATAACAATCCTATTCTGGTCTCACTCAAAAATTCCTCTTCTGTAGAAATCCCTAATTTCCGCATTGAAAATTGAAAATGCTCGGAATCGAATTCTGCTTCCATAGAAAGATGCACCCTTCAATGGAGAGTCATCCTAGCATACTTTTGCTGATGGATTGTGGAGAGAGACCCAAAAATTAATAATCCCTAGCTTCTATAGCTGCACAATGTCTTCTTCTTAGGTTAGCTATGATACCATGTTAGTTTTTCATCATATAAGCTAGCATTATGTTCTTAGGATCTTTTCACTGAGAGAATAAAAAGCACAGCAATAAAACATAAGCACATCACAAGAGACAAGAGACACAAAGATTTTTCGTCAGGGAAACCATAAAGGAGAAAACCCCGCAACTTCCTCAGAGATAGAATCAGCACCAAAAGTAAAACCAGAAAACAATAAGATGAGTGAGTGTGAGTGTTGCAAGTGAGATAAATAGAGAGGATCACTCTCTATTTATATTCTTTCATCCACTTTAAGTGCACTCCAACATGTCACCTTTACTTAACAATTATTTACTAGAGCCGACATCTCTAGGAGTGTCTAATAACCCTAGTTCCCCACCACTTGTGGGGACTTTGCCTCCTATAACCAATAGGAGGGTAACACAATGGTGGGGACTATTTCCCTGACTTACAATGACTCTCCTAGGGTTGACTTCACTAGGATAGTCTAATAACCCAAGGTCCCCATAACTGTGGGGAATTTAACCCTTGACCAATAGGAGGGTTACCCACAATGACTTGACATGAATTTCACATTATAGAAACTTCCCGATTGGAACATCAGGGCATGACATGACTCAAATACTTCCCAGAATAAACATCAGGTTACAATACATAATAAATACAAGTGAATACATTCCAAAGTTACAATTACACCAACAAAGACAAGGTGCACCACTTGGAAGGAGATTATATGCACTCTATGACAACAAATCATGAAAGATTCTATGACAAGTATGGGAAATTCAGACCTGATTGCTTAAATATGACAAATATTACATGTAAAGTATAAAAATATCCACCAATAGTTCTAATTGGATATTTATAGGAAGCCATTTGTATTGGGGAAAGAATTGGAGCATGAAGAGGAAGACAAGTGTCATGAGAGTTACTAAACCACTAAGATGAGTTGGAGGAAGCTCATGAAGGGGAATTAGAACTTAGGAGGAATCATGAAGTTAATAAAATTATTTCATGAGGAATTAGAACATATTTTTATCATTTTTTAATAGGCCTTTGGAATTTTTTAGCACTTTTGCTTATCCATTGCACAGTGAATGTTCACTCTCCCTGCTTGTGAACCAAATTCGAGGGAGTTACATTCCGTTCCAAGTTGGTTTATGGAGAGTCCATTCAGACCTCTCATTTTATATTAATGAAGTATTTTTAGTTTCATTTTAAGGATACATATAGTCTAATTCTCATCTATGTCCCCATTCTTTGAGTCCTTCTTCTCCATTCCCCGACACTCTCATGTTGATGGCACAGTTGTTGGAGTGGTGATTGTGATTTGATGAGTATATTTGATGACAAATATCTGATGTATGATGTATGTATCTGAAATATCACATAAATATGCTATGTAAGTCAAAGTATCAGAAATACATGTATGAAAGGCTTGTATTCCCCATGCTCTTGAATAACTAGTTCTTATGGATTTGGCTTCAATCTTGAAGTGGTTTTATATCAGATTTGTATGAGGAATTTTATATGATTTTTATGATTTTGTGGAAGCCATATATTATTAAAGAATCTGTAATTTAATTCCCATATTCTATTCATCTCTAAATCCAAGAAACTCCTATGTTGAAAGCTTGCATTCTCATGCCATTGTATCACTAGGTTTCATGGATTTTGTATTCAATATTAAAGTAATTTTATACCATATTTGTATGAGGATATTCTATGATTTGGATGATATTTTTACAGGAATATATGTTGTGTTACTCTTTAATTTCATCTACCTATTTTCTATGGGTATAAATCCAATAAATCCACATGTTAAACTCTTGCATTCCCATGCCATTGAATCACTAGTTTCCATGACTTTGGCTTCAATCTTGAAGGAGTCTTGTATAAGATTTGTATGAGGGATGTTATATGAGTTTTATGATTTTTTTACAGAAATATATGATTTATTACTCTGTATTTTCATGTCCCTATTCCTTGTGGGTCGAAATCCAAGGAATCCATATGTGAAACTCTTGCAATTCCATGCTACTAATTCACTAGTTTTCATGTATTTGAATCCCATACTGAATGAGTTGTATACAAGCCTTGTATGAGGGGATTTATATGGTGATTAAAAAAATTTGGGAATAAATTTTTATGCTGTATATGGTCTCTATATTTCCAATCCTAATCTGAGCCTTTAACTCGACCTTTCATATGTCAAAATCGAGCTAGTTGTGCAATTTCCCTATAACCAATTTCACTGAAAGTTATCAAACGAATGTGGAACTGTATAACAAGTTTTCAGAACTAATAACCATGTATAATGATAGTAAATGAGGTATTATATCATTCCCAATAATATTCTTAAAATTTTTGGAGGTTTGTACATGATTTGGAAATCCCAATTGGCCTACACCCTAAGGGGGATCTCATCACAATTTCCTAGTAATTTTGGTCTTTTTGTCCTCAGCCCAAAACACAGTTGAAGAGGTATAAAGACTGATATAAATTATCCATAAACCACCTTCGGATGTTTTAAGAATCACCATACCATTCCCTTTCAAATTCGGGACCATTTGGTGAAAGTTGGAACCCCCTAGAGTCATGACTAGTTAAGCTCGAATTTTGCCCAATTTGTGCATTTCTCCAAAATTTTCAAAAAGGGAAATTACAGTGGTATTATAGAATGGTATTGGAACCTATTGAAGTTATGGATGATAATTATGAATTAAAAAACCCATCAATTAATATTTTTATGATACGACCAAGAAACTCATGCAAGGATTTGAATTGATGGCTAACCAACTTAGGGGTAAGCCGAAAGCATGGGGTAGTAGAAGTTTCCATCATGGAGAGACACATAAGACCATTAATTTTGAATAAATTTATTATTGGTTGAATGGATTTGTTGAATGGATATAGGCACAAGAATGAAAATGGTAACTTATTAAGGAACAATCAACAATCCACAAGCAGGGAGGAGACCAAGGAGCCACCAAGTTCTGTGGGTGGTGACATAGAAAAATAATTGCATTATGAGGATCGTAAGTCACTCCCAAGTGAATTTGAAAAATATGAGGAAACACCACATGAGAATGAAAACTATTCCCTTGGAACTATATAATATCATTCTGAGACACATTCCACTGTGGACATGGAGCAAAGGGAATCTACTGATGGATGCTTGAACTCTAAAGGAGTACCTATTGATGGGTTCTCACAACTATATGTTGGTGACATAGAGATCATATTGGAAAAATTTTCTGCAATACAAATTTATCATAAGAATTAATATTAATACCTTGTGGCATATAATGAAGAACCAAGATCAATTTCCCCATCACCACTTGAGCTTCAAGAAGTTGATCAAATCAAGCAGAAAGAAGAAGAGGAGGTTTGGTCTCATGAACCATCCTTCATTGAAGGGTATTTGAAGATGATTGAAAGGGATATCCATGAGGTCCTTATAATACTCTATTACACTCAAGCATTGGTATCAAATTATTGTTCGAAAGTTTCTTCATTGGAGGAGCCATCCTTCGTTGAAGACACGGAGAAGATTCAAAGAGCAATGTGCAACAACAAAGATAATTTCATGTCTTTGATTTTTGGTAGAAAAAATGTAATTGAGCTTAGTGAATGGTTACATTAATCCTACTTGAAGAATAATGAATATATTAATAAGCTCATTATTTAAAATGAGCAACTACTTGAGAGGTTGCAAGATACTTGTTCTTCCTCCTATGTTTGAGATTGTCACATGATAGATTGCTTGGAGGATTCTCATGACATTATGGATCATGAGAAACATGAAAAAATCCATGCTCTTGATGTGTTTGAAGATGATATTTATGAGATCCAATCACTAGTTGTGGTTGAAGAGGAACTCAATTTTCCTCTTGAAAATGGTTACACACTTTTTGGATAAGTGCATGATTCCACCACCTTCGAAGAAACCCATGAGGAAAGTTTTGTATTTTTAAGGGAGGTGCATAATCCTACCCCTATGGATCCTTCACATGATGAAATGTTTTCACTTTATGATATTTTGGGTGATTTGGTTCTTTCTCCTTCATTTTACACTCACAAATTTTGCAGCATTCATCCTAATGAAGTATGGGTGAAGGGATTCTTTTTTATAGTGCCACATGAAGAGTATGGAATTTATATCTCTCATTTTGATGATGACATGATTAGAGAAAAATATTATTTACATTTTCAGAAGAATCCTTTGTTACATTATGATGATACACATCTACATTGTTAGAATTTCATCAGTAAGCTAGCATTATATTTGGATCTTTACTGAGAGAATAACAAGCACAGCAATCAAACACAAGAGAAAATGAATACAGTGTTTATGCTCGAGGAAACCATAAATGGTGAAAAACCCGCAACTTCCTTAGAGATAGAATCAGCACCAAAATAGAAAAGCCCCAAAATAGTAAGTGATCTCCTGACAGCAATAACCTTCTTCTTGTCTGGCCCCAGTGTCTTCTCCTTCCTCAATTATGCACTACACTTGAGTGTGTATGAGTTGTATGATAAATAGAGACTCAAGTTCTCTATTTATACTAATCCGGCATGACTAAAACCCTACTAGGGATGACCTCTACTAGGAGAGTCTAATAACCCTAGTGCCCTGGAACTGCGGGGACTTTAACCCTTAGACAATAGGAGGGTTACCCACAATGACTTGACATGACTTGCTTACATGATAGACCTTCCCGATAGGAAAATAGGGGCATGACATAAATCAAGTACATCCCGGAATAAACATTGGGTTACAATATATAAGAAATACAAGTAAAATACATTCTGAAGTTACATATACATCAACACTCCCTCTTAACTAGGAAGGTATTTTTTCAACACAATTTTCAGCACAAGTATTCTTCTCTGTATCTCTTGGATCATCATCGAGTCCTCATCATATTCATGTCTTCTTCATCTTCAAGTCATATTCATCTTCAAGTCATCTTCATCATCGGATCTGGATCATCACTCAGTCTAGATCATCACTGGATCTGGATCATCACTTGATCTGGATCATCACTGGGCATCATCACTGGATCTGGATCATCACTCGATCTAGATCATTTCCGTTGGATCATCATCACTAGATCTAGATCATCATCACTCGATTTGGATCATCACTGGGCATCATCATAGGTGCTATATCTTGATTCTTCTCATCATAGGAACCTCTACAGAGTCAGTCCTTTTTCATGTTGGATGTATCATCTTAGAGCTAGTCCTTTTTCATACTAGATGAGGCATCATAGAACTGGTCCTTTTTCATACGAGATGAGGCATCACAGAGTTGGTCCTTTTTCATACCAGATGTGGCAGTTACTCAGAGCTAGTCCTTTTTCACACTAGATGAGCCTTCTCAGAGCTAGTCCTTTTTCATACTAGATGAGGCATCACAGAGATGGTCCTTTTTCATACCAGATGTGGTAGCTACTTAGAGCTAGTCCTTTTTCATACTAGATGAGTCTTCTCAAAGCTAGTCCTTTTTCATATTAAATGAGGCATCACAGAGCTAGTCCTTTTTCATCCTAGATGAGGCATCACAGAGCTGGTCCTTTTTCATACCAGATGTGGCAACTACTTAGAGCTAGTCCTTTTTCATACTAGATGAGTCTTCACAAAGCCAGCCCTTTTTCATGCTGGATATGCCATCTACACAGAGCTAGTCCTTTTTCATACTAGATGTGTCTTAACAGAGCCAACCCTTTTTCATGCTGGATGTGCCATCTACACATGGCTAGTCCTTTTTCATACTAGATGTGTCTTCACAGAGCCAACCCTTTTTCATGCTGGATGTGGCATTCAGATATACCTGACAATGGAAGGAACCAATCCTCTCACCATGTCAGAATGGCACAGCACTTACATCTAATCATGGAAGGAACCAATCCTCTCACCATTTCAGAAGGGCTCAGCACAAACACATCACTTCCTCTTGGGAGGAACCTTGATATAGAGAACACCAAGCTTCTCCCTAAAGTACTCAAACTTCACCCTAGCTAATGGATTAGTCAACACATCAGCTATCTATTCATCTGTTGCAACATACTGGAGCTTCACTGCTCCTATCTACACCATATCCCTGATATAGTGAGACTTGATCTTCATATGCTTCGACTTGTCATGGAATACTTGATTCTCTAACAACTTTACACAACTCTGGTTGTCATAGTATATATAAGTAGCATCTAATTGGAGATCAAATGAATCAGACAGTAGCTTCCTCAGCCATACTGCCTCACAACTAGCTGAACAGGCTGCAACATACTCTGCTTCAGTTGTACTTAGTGCCACATAGGATTGCTTCCTGCTAAACCATGAGATCACACCTGATCCCATACTGAAGCAACTCCCTAAAGTTCTCTTCCTATCGATGGCACTACCTGCCCAATCTGAATCAACATAACTATCTAGGTTAATCCTTTGATCAGCCTTATACTTGAGCCCATAATCAATCGTACCCTTCAGGTACCTCAGAATATGCTTTGCAGTAGTCAAGTGAACATGTCTCGGATCTGTCAAGTATTGGCTCAAGGTGTTCATAGCAAAGCAAATATCTGGTCTCGTGTTCATTAGGTACATCAAGGACCCAATCATCTGATGATACATCATGGCATTAACTTTCTCTGATGAAGCATCACTCAATATATTTAGGTTTGTTTCCATAGGTGTGGTTAATGCCTTGCAATCCATCATCCCAAATATCTTTAGGATCTCTACTGCATACTTTCCTTGTCCAAGAAAGATTCCATATGTAGTCTTCCACACCTCCATACCTAGGAAATAATGCATCATTCCCAAGTCCTTCATCTCGAACTCAGCAGCAAGCTTTGACTTCGCATTAGCAATCAACCCATCCATACCTGTCACAAACAGATCATCTACATATAGTAGAAGTATCATCGGGTTGCCATCTTCCACCTTGTAGTAAAGGTTGGAATCTACTTTACTCTTGGTAAAGCGCAAACTGGATGGAAAGTTGTCAATTTTTTCGTACCATGTCCTGGGTGCCTATTTCAAACTGTACAGGGATTTCTTCAATCTACACACATGAGAATCCCTGTCATGTGTCTCAAAACCGAGTGGCTGCTCCACATACACTTCCTCTTCTACTACACCATTCAAGAAAGCAGCCTTGACATCCATTTGGTGTATCTTCCATTTCATCACTATAGCCAAAGCAAGTACCAATATGATGGAAGTGTATCTAGCTATAGGTACAAAGGTTTCTTCATAGTCTATTCATTCCTTCTAAGAGAAACCCCAAGCCACAAATATTGCCTTATACTTTTCAATGCTACTGTCTGTAGCATGCTTGATCTTGTGGATCCATTTGGAAGTTACAACTAAATTCCCTTCTGGTCTTGGGACAACATCCCAAACATCATTCTTCATGATCAATTGATACTCTTCGATCATCACATCCTTCCATTCTTTTCATTCTGTCGCTTCTTCATATTTGGAAGGTTCTTTATCAATGAAGTCACATAGTAAAGCTACATAAATGGAATAGGATCTGGTCCTCTTTCTTTCTCTGAGATTCTCTTCTGGAACCCCATATATTTCCGCACCTTGGATAATATTTCATACCCAAGCAGGTTTCCTCTTATGAAGATTCTTCTCCTATGGTGGATCTATAGGTCTTTGTGGTTCTTCAAATTCTTGATATTCTTCTTGAGTTTCTTCATTCATGATTGAATCATGAATTTGTTCTTCAGTAGGTTTCTTTCTAGATTTGATGTAGGCTGAATCTTCGTCAAATGTTACATCCCTACTGATGTCAATATTTTTGAACCCTGGGAAGTATATTCTGTAAGCCTTCAAGCTTTTAGAGTATCCCACAAATATACCCTTCTTTCCTAAAGGATCTAATTTTGTTCTCTTCTCTTTTGGAATGTGTATGTACACAGGACAACCAAATATTCTAAGATGGTTGACTTCTAGTTTCTTGCAGGAGAAGACTTCTTCAAGATTCTTGTTCTCAACTACTCTATGTGGAGTATGGTTCTGTACATACACTGCTGTTCTGGCTGCTTCTGCCCAAAGATGCATAGGAAGATCTTGATCATGAAGCATAGCTCTTGCAGCTTCCATGATAGTTTTATTCTTCCTCTTTGCAATCCCATTCTGTTGTGGATTGCAAGGAGTGGACAACTCCCTCTTAATCCATGAGTCCTTACATAGTTCCTTGAACTCATTTGAAGTGAATTCTCTGCCATTGTCTGATCAAAAAGTCTTGATATTGTTTTTAGTATGGTTCTCGATCAATGATTTGAATTCCTTGAACTTGATAAACACTTCATCTTTATTCTTCATGAAGTAAATCCATGACTTCCTAGAAAAGTCATCAATAAAAGAGACATAGTACAGATACCCTCTTAGTGAGCTTGATGAAATTGGTCTGCATACATCGGAGTGGATGATTTCCAAGATTCCTTTTTCTTTTCTCTCGCTACTTGGAAATGTCTTCTTTGTGTTCTTTCCTTTTTCACATCCTTTGCAGACCCCTTCATGTTTCTCTTGAATTTATGGAAGACCTTCAACAGCTTTGCTTGCAAGTGGTAGTGCTCTGTAATGTACATGTGCAAGCCTTCTATGCCAAAGTTCATTTGGTTCTACTGTGTCATGAACCAAAGCTTGATTTGGTTGGCCCTTCAACTTGTATAGACCTCCTTCTTGTTCTCCAATCACTATTGCATCGTCAAAAGTATTTCCCTTTGGCCACATAAGAACTTGGCCATCTACAAAAGCAACCCTCATTCCTTTTGCATCTAATGCAGATATGGAGAGGAGGTTCTTCTTTAGTCCTAGAACAAATAATAGATTCTTCATCTTCAAATACTTTCCAGAGTCTAGTTTATAGAAGGATTCACCACTAGTCATCCCCAAGTTTCACCTTGTGAGGTGACTCGTGTTCAGATAGCTTCACAAATGATTCTTTGAATCTCGTCATGTGCTTGGAAGCACCACTATATATAAGCCAATCATTGGTTCCATGTGAAACAGTTCCTGTGAAATCAGATATTAGTACATATTCAACCTCACTTGAAGAGTCATAGGCTCTCTTGTTTGTTTCTCTTTGTGGAAGGTTCATCATCCTCTGCTGCATGGGCATGATGTATTTTCTTGTTTCCCTTCTTCTTTAGATTTTTTTTGTTAGGGAAGAATCTAGATATGTGACCTTTCTCATCACATGTGTAACATCTAATAGTATTTAGATCTTTTCTAGAGTGTGAGATCTTACCTTTGGAGTGATAATTTCTCTTCCTGTTTTTCTTGGAGTGAGCTATGAGAGCTTGATATTCACTACCCATCTTCTCTTCTTGAACTGCTATTTGAGATTCTTCTTGAGAGCATTCTTCCCATCGTCCGCTGAACTTGAATAACTTATTTCTGGCACATATTATTTGAATGAAAGAGTCCCATGATCTAGGGAGACCATTCAAGGTGGTCATCATAATATTTTCATTTTCAAATTCTTCATCTACTGCTTCTAGCTGCTCCTTAATCTGAGAAACCCTTGTAAAGTAAGACTGAATAGTCTTAGCATTCTGGATCTTCACATTCTTCAATTGGTTTCTCAAAGTCATCTTCCTGTTTATGTTCTTCCATTCAAACAATTTGGTTAGGTCATCAAACATAGCTTTAGGTGTCTTGAGGGAGGACACCTGTGGTATGAGATGATCCTTGATAGAATTAGCAATGATTCTCTTTTCCATAACCAACTTCTTCTTATGCAATGCCTTAGCCTCATCTCCCTCTTGAACTGGAATATCCTCATTGATATAGGAGTCCAACTCATTCTCTTCCAGGACTAGGGAGATCCTATGCTTCCAAGCTCGAAAGTTATCAGCTCCCTCAATATTTTCATCAATATTGGTATGATGAGACATCTTAAACTGAGAACCTCAAATGGAAATACAAAATATTTAGATCTTACCAGGTCAAGATGTCAGATCTAGATTTGGAGCTGAAATCCTGCAGTGCTGGTTCAGTAGCAAATTAGGGTTTTTATTTTTTGAATATCTATCCACCCAAATGCCTTGAAATTTATCCCTAACTTTGATTTTGGGGAGGAGATCAATCCAGGCCTGGGCTCACTGAAAAATTCCTCTTTTATAAAAATCCCTAATTTCTGGAAGTAGTGTCAGGTCCCAATCTGGAAAACCTTAGAATTGAATTCTGCTTCGACAGAAAGATGCGCCCTAAGGAGGAGAGTTATTCCACCTTACATTTGCTGAAAATATGTGGAGGAAGATCCACAAACTAGGAATCCCTAGTTCCTATAGCTGCATAGTGTCATCTTCTCAGGTTAGCTTTGATACCATGTTAGAATTTCATCATTAAGCTAGCATTCTATTTGGATCTTTACTGAGAGAATAACAAGCACATCAATCAAACAAAGGAGACAATGAGCACAGTGTTTATCCTCAGGGAAACCATAAATGGTGAAAACCCCACAACTTCCTTAGAGATAGAATCAACACCAAAATAGAAAAACCCCAAAACAGTAAGTGATCTCTCGACAGCAGTAACCTTCTTCTTGTCTATCCCTAGTGTCTTCTCCTTCCTCAACTATGCGCTACACTTGAGTGTGTATGAGTTGTATGATAAATAGATACTCTAGTTCTATATTTATACTAATCCCAACATGACTAAAACCCTAGCAGGGCCGACCTCTACTAGGAGAGTCTAATAACCATAGTGCCTCGGAATTGCAGGGACTTTAACCCTTAGACAATAGGAGGGTTACCCATAATGACTTGACATGACTTGTTTACATGATAGACCTTCCGATAGGAAAATCGGGGAATGACATAAGCCAAGTACATCCTGGAATAAACATAGGGTTACAATATATAATAAATACAAGTAAAATACATTCTGAAGTTACATATACATCAACATACATGGGTGCACCTATGATGTTCACTTGAGTCACTTGGAGACTCATGATTTTCTTTTCTCCTTTCCTAGTCCATTTGATGTTGGAGGAAATTCATCCCACACTTGGTTGAAGAGATATATGATTGAGGAAAATTATTATTGGAAGAAACATCCTCTATTATTTCATGATTATGTACATATTCATGGTCGTATAGATGAGGCTTCCTTGAGCCACTTGAAGTCTGCATGTTTTCTTTGCTCCTTATTTGGTTCGTATTTTGGTGGAGGTTCTTCATTCGCTTCTTGGATGAAAAAACACATGGATGATTATTATTTTGATGCATATTACATTCTTTTGGATCAGAATTATAGGACATGGGATCCTCATCTATGGCATTCGAGAAGACCTGATATAATACTTTATGTTGTGTGTATGGGCCACATGATGATCTACTTACTTGTATGTAGAATCACTTTCATGATTCTTTGATGAGGTACCTTCTTGATGTACATTTGTATGATGTTTTTATTTAGTTTTATGATCTGTATTTTGTACTCATTATGTTTGGAAGGGTTCCATACAAGCAATGGGATCCTGACATTTCTTGGTTTCATCTCACTTGGAGTAGCAATTCGATTTTTTTCTTTGAGAAAGAAAACCAACCTTCAGTTGTTTGAGTTCATGTTTGTAGAGCAGTGTTCCAGTTTCCTATAAGGGAGACCTTCTGAGAGCTGGATTCAATTTTCACATGCTTGGTTTTCATGGAATTTAATCATAGGAATTTCACGCCATGCATGTATCAGGATTATATGGGACCTATGGGTCATTTTTGTTCTCATTGGTTTCAACTTTCGAGGGAAACAAGAAACATGGAGATTTAGTCACCACTTGAGAAGATGATAGTAATTAGAGTAGTGCATAAGAAGTCATTCCTCTCTGAATTTTTGTTGGAATCTTAAGAAACTCAAAGTTTGCCAACTCAATACCAATTTCAAAGAATTATACAGAAGCAAAAAGGGGTGAAAGTTCAGAAAAGGTTTCCAAAATATGGAGGTAAAGATTATTTGTGAAAATTTGTTTTTTATGGACTTGATTAATACTTTTGGTTTTAGTGGTGATGTTACAAGATATATCAATATGCACAATCCACATCTCTTTACTTTTCGGAACACAAAATTGTAGTACATGAGTGCCACTACTAAAATTGCAGCTAAAGAAAAATAATGAGCAAAACCATAACAGAGCACTTGGTGAAAAGGAAGGAGTACCAAATGAGGATGCTACTTGTGAATATGAAAAAAATTGCAGCATACAAAATTGGAATTGATTTAGGATAAGAAATATTGTGTGGGGAGGATTTTTCATGTCCCCAATTAAAAAATTTCTAAAGAAGACTATTTGCAAATAATGTTTCACAACCTACTAGTTCCCTAGGTTGAGATGGAGACATAAATTTTGTAATAAGGGAATATGGGACCAAAGAGAAATTTATTTTACCATATTCACATTTAAATGGGTCACATAAATGATAAATTCTAAGAAAATAAGGTGGAATGAGTTCATGAAGACACTTGGAAGCTTGTGGAGCCTTTGGGTGACTAGATTGTCCACACACTTGGCATGATATTGATCCAAATTTGAACAAATGGGTAATGTAACATTATTTATGGTTATGTTGTGTAAAATATCATATAATGAGACAAGTAATTCGAATTGGTAAAGAGGGTCACTCCCATGGAAGAGGAAGATACTAGAATACAAGGTGTGCCACCTGGAAGGAGATTCTATGCACTCTAATGACAACAAATGATGGAATATTCTATGACAAGTATGACAAATTCAGAACTGATTGCTGAAATATGAAAAATATGGCATGTCAGGGATAAAAGTATCCACCAAGAGGTATAATTTGTGATTTATAGGAATCCATTCAAATTGCATAAAGAATTGGAGAATGAAGAGGAAGACAAGTGTCATGAGAGTTACTAAACCACTAAGTTGAGTTGGAGGAAGCTCATGAAGGGAAATTCGACCTTAGGAGAATGAAGTTAATAAAAGGATGTCATGAGGAATTATAATATATTTTTATCATTTTTCAATTGTCCTTTGGAATTTTTGAGAGTGTTTACTTGTCCATTGCACGATGAGTGTTCACTCTCCCTGCTTGTAAGGAAATTTCGAGGGAGTTGGATTCCTTTACAGGTTGGTTGATGGAGAGGCTATTCATAAATATCATGGGAGATTAATGAAGGATTTTTATTTTCAGTTTTAAGTTCCATACATTCAAATTCGCATCTATCTTCCCATTCTCTTAGTCCTTGTTCTCCATTCCCCCACACTCTCATGTTGATGGCGCACTTGTTGGAGTGGTGCTTGTGATTTGATTAGTATATTTGATGCCAAATATATGATGTATGATATATGGATATTTAATATCATGTACCTATTCTCTGTAGGTATAAATATTATAAATACATGTACGAAATCCTTGCATTTCCCATGCTCTTGAATAACTAGTTTTTATGGATTTGGCTACAATCTTGAAGTTGGTTTGTATTAGATTTGTATGAGGACTTTTATATGAGTTTTATGATTTTGGGGAATCCATTTATTATCCAAGAATATTTAATTTAATTCCAATATGATATTCATCTATAAATCCAATAAACTCCTATGTTGAAATCTTGCATTCTCATGCCATTGTATCACTAGTTTTCATGGATTTTGGCTTCAATCTTGAAGTAGTTTTATACCAGAATTGTATGAGGGATATTATATGAGTTGCATGATATTTTGAAAGAAATATATATTTTTTTAATATGTAATTTCATGTCCCTATTATCTGTGGGTCTAAGTCCAAGAAATCCACATGTGAAACTCTTGCATTCCCATGCCATTGAATCACTAGATTCCATGACTTTGGCTTCAATCTTGAAGGAGTATTATAAGATTTGTATGAGGGATATTATATTATTTTGATGATTTTTTGACACCCATATATTATTTATTACTTTGTAATTTCATGTCCCTATTCTCTGTGGGTCAAAATCCAAGAAATCTAGATCTGAAACTCTTGCAATTCCATGCTACTAATTCACTAGTTTTCATGTATTTGACTCCCATACTGAATGAGTTGTATACAAGACTTGTATGAGGGAATTTATATGGTTATTAAAAAAAATTTGAAAGAATATTTTATTCCATATATTTTCTCTATATGTCACATCCTGATCTGATCCTTTAACTCTACCTTTCATATGTCAAAATCGACCTAGTTATGCAATTTCACTAAAAGTTATCAAACGAATGTGGAACTCTATAACCAGTTTTCAGAAATAATAAACATGTATAATGATATTAAATGAGGTATTATATCAGTCCCAATACTCTTCTTACAAATTTTGGAGGTTTGTACATGATTTGGGAATCCCAATCGACCTACACCCTAAGCGGAATCTCATCACAATTTCCTAGTAATTTTGGTCTTTTTGTCATCAACCCAAAACAAGGTTGCAGAGGTATAAAGTATGATTCAAAGTATCCATAAACCAACTTGGTATTTTTAAGACTCACCACACCATTCCCTTTCAAATTCAATACCATTTGGTGAAAGTTGGAACCCTCTAGAATAATGACTAGTTAAGCTCAATTTTTGCCCGATTTGTGCATTTCTCCAAAGTTTCCAAAAGGGGACATCACAACATAGGGCTGAAAACCATGACCATAAAGTTCCTTCAATGTCATAGGTGAACGTTTAATTCCATCTTAATGGATAGCTCTCCAACAGGGTAGAGACATGATAGAGGTCCAGGCACCTTCGTAAAAAACGATACGATGGACTTTTTTCCTAGTAACTTTCATGGATAGTTGAAAAGCTAGTTGAAGGGAAATCCTCAAATTGAAATCCTTCAATTTAAAAGTGCTAACATTACTATTATCAAGATCCATAACTCCAAGAACGGACAACTTATTTTTCATATTTGTAGGACATGTTTGGAGTACTTCAAGGGTAAACATAGCACATGGTGCATGGGCCAAATATTCCACTACATTGTAGTATTTGGCAGCACATGCATTATGATTAAATACTGATTTATGAATGGTACGCTTGGATGGATGAAGGATTGTGTCAATAACATTCTTTTCAATTTGAATACCCTTCATAGGAGGAAGGGTGGAAGTTGTAGTTTTATCAATTGGATTTTTATCACTCTTTTTCTCTAGACGAGGGTCATATCTTTGAGATCTAGTTGTAATATGAACTGATTCACTAGACATCATTTTAACTTAAGTAATGGAATATGAAGAATACCCATGCAAGGATTAATGGTCAATCAATTTTTTTTCGGTAGGGAAAGGATTAGTCAAAACTGACGTGGTGGAAGTGTTTTTCATAAATTTGATAACTTCCTCATGACAAGGAAATTCTTTGGTGAAATGATCACTTACACATATTAGGAAGGGAAATTTAACCTTTCTCTTATTTTCTGATTCAACATCCACAGTTTGTGTTTTATTATCTTCATGTTGATTCACAAATTTCTTGGATTTCTTTCATCATTTCTTCTTCATTCCCGAAGATTCTGAGGATTCAACCACATTTAATTCGCTAGAAACAACAAGAGGAAAAGAAGTCTTGGTATTTGAACCAGTATGACTAGCAGGTGAATCAATTTGGATTTTTTCTTCATTGATTTAGTCATAGATTGTGTTTGGACAGAATCGAGCATGCCATCAACAGGATGTTCCATCGAAGGTCTTGAAGGGTCTCAAGTAGGATGAGGAGCAATCATAATCAAATCGTACAAAATTCCTGACTGGGAATAAACCAAGTCTAGGTATTGAACACGACTAATGTCTTTCTCTTCGGTAACAACACCTACCATGGAAATTTGTTGATGAATTAGTAAACCAATCAGCAAGCAATTAGTTGAGAATGGGAGCCTTAATAAACCTATTTCATTGTCTCCACTCATGTATATGATCTGATAAATGCATGGAAGTGGTATGGCAAAGTGATGTCAACAAGTCTCTACTCATTTCATATCTAATTGGTAACAAAAAAATGAGTCAAAAAGTCTATTTATGGAGTGTTTAAATCCCAAAAGGAATGATGAGGTAATTCTATATGCCATTTAGCGATAGTTACGGTAAGAGTTCTCTTAAAAGGTACCAAACAAATAGAAATAACGGCGACAAGAGACTGAATAGGAGCATGGCATTCAGGAATGACTATTTATAAATGAATAAGTGAGGGAGATAAGCTCCATATTTTTATGTTCTTCCCCATCATACAAAAACATGACGAGGTATCATGGATGGTTCTAAAAACCTCATTATTGGAAAGAAATATTGCATCTCATGGGGGTGTGACATATGAGAGAGTAGTAGTGCCATATTCAAAAATGGTTTGTCCTAAGAAAGTATCCCAAAATGGAGTAGCTGGACCAAATTATGATGCTACGAGGTCATCTAATGGCTAGGAAAATACCCAATATCTTTCACCAGAATGGCCTTCTGCATGAAAGTGAAAGGTTAATTCATGTGAAGAACATTGTTGAACCACTAATAGAGTAGAGGTATATGGATTTTTGAAAGAAGAATACTCTTCCTCAGATTTAGTAGCTAGAATTCTCTCTACATCTGGATCATCTGCAACCATTTGGTCCAAGTTTTCCCCTTCTCTTCCTTCCTTGGTGGGGGGATCCTCAGGTGGTAAACCCTATAGCCTATGAGATCTCCTCATAGGTGGCTCAGCTAGAATTTTGAGAAAAAAATTTAACCTAAGGGTATTCTAATTGAAGAGATCATGCACCTATGCAAGCTAAGGATACAAGAAAACTTATGTGATAAGCAGGGTTGAAAAGTCGCGTTGTCACAGCTCGTGATATACCACATGGTCTAACAATAAAATGAAACAAGGAGGATTAGGACCATACCATTTCTCAAATACTCAACTACATGGATGCTAGGTGCTTAGTAGCTCCCCAAATGTTGTTCTCAATGTATTGTTCCAACAAGATGGACAAACAGATTTTCTCAGTTGGTATAGGCTCCTAGAAGGGTCTCCTAATATAATCAAGGTACGTGGGAGCTCAAATATGTGTTAGTGTTGTTTGATGCATAATCATTTGAAAGTGTCCTTCCAATATACTATCAAGTACATGAATAACCTTTCGATATACCTCAAGGGTATGTGAAATTCCATTTGATATATCGATTGGTACATAGAAGAACCGCACATACCCCAGGATGTAGTGCAGGAAACAAATGTCATCTCCTATGTTTATAGACTCCAGAACACGTCTTCTAACTTATCACTCAAATTTCTAATAATTTTAACCTAATATTTCGTTCAATTTTATCTTTGGCGGTTTGTGAACTTTTATGGAGTGTGTAGTAATAGCAAGACTAGTATTCTAAATGAAATACAACTCTCTTTTTGATGAATTCTATCTAGTGTAAAGGAGAGACCTTTCTTTTCACGTAATCATGCAAATGCACAAAACCTCTTAGTGCTTAACCAAAAGAGATCTCTAACATAAAAAGAAGAGATTCACTAATGCTTTAATCTCTATGCTTTCCACAATCAAAATTGAAAAAAAAACATCACTCTACTTTATCAATCAGATTCAAACAACTAATCAAAATAAAAGCAATAGATCTAACCTTTTTTTATATATTCTCAAATTGGAAATGCAAATAAAAAGTAAAATTACTCTACAAAAGCTTATGAAAACTACAATTTTTCTTTTTACGAATTTGAAATACTTATTAGAGATCTCAATGCAAACACTGATACCCAATACTAAACTTAAAAAAAAACACAATTACAAAATTTTTAATCCTTCACTAAGACAATATTTCAACATCTAACTCAAAAATGTACTTAGACTAAACACAAACTGACAAATCTGATAACAACCAAAGCAACAGACTCACTAACCTACATCAAAAATCAATTTTTTTCAAAAACATCCTTCAAAAGTTGTCAAGTACATACCTTGACACAATTTGCAGGCATGAATTAGGGCATCCCCAAGAGGTTGGCACACTTTGTTCATTGTGGAACAATGTCGACGATGTTTTCTGTCTCTAGGAAAGTGACGTCAGTGATGCTCTGTCAAAACATACAGAAGGAATCAGAGATGGGACGACGCTTTGTTAGAATGACCTAGGTGCATCGAGGGATGTAGAGAATCAAAAAAGGAAAAAAACACCTTTAAAATAAGAAATTACCGGATAAAATGGAATTTGTTGAGGGTAGAGACTAACCTGAAGAGGAAGATTGGAATTGATGTAAGATTAATTTCACACCTTAAATCCTTAATGAGAAATTTTTTTTTTCAAAGCTTGTAATCAAAATAAAAAAATAATTCATAGATCTAATTAGTTTCCTAATATGGTCACCAATTTTGTTATAAAAAAATTCTCAATCAATGTGGACAAATATTGTTTCCCTAGTCTACATGGGGCATATCTAGAAAAAACACACACAACAATGCATCATTTCCCTAGATTGTCAAATGACTTGAATGTAAATATTTCTTGCCTCACTATGGATATGATCATTTCCTTAGGTATTCTCTTGCGATCAGCTATACCTGCAAAAGAATGTAAAGGAGCAAGATATGAAAGAGAAAGAAACACGATAACTCAATAGTATATGCTAATGATCAAGGAGAAAAAAATATGAACAACTCACATCAAACATGAATTATTCATGGGAAAGGGAAACAAATTTATAATAATAGAGATAAAGAAGAAAACTACAACCAAAGCTTGATTTCAAATCCTTGTTATCACAATTTTTTTGACTCACAATCACAAGCTCTATAATATCTTACTCACAATACCATACTATTTTTCCTCTCACACTTGATTCCACCATCATAAAGGTGCTTTCTTTGGTCCTCCACTCATGGGTGAGAGGCTACTTATATAGGCCAAAAGGGATCAAATGGGTTGAAATTATTTGGTACGAAGGTGAGGTATCATCCCTATAGCTTAGGGGTATGAGTGCCACCTTCTCTAGTTAGTTGGGATAATCCTCAATCAGGACTTTCATTTAGAAGCACAACTACATTTGAACAAAAAATATGAAGATATCAACTAACAGCACTTTGAAATTTGGCCTTTCTGTCGGATTTTAATTAATATAAAATGCATTTTTTTGTTTTTTTATTAGTTGTGATCTAGTACCCATTGGATTTTTGACCAAATAGATAATGTCGTCAAAGTTTTGACGTGAAATGGAAATTATATATAAATCTCCTGGCTTCTCCCAAAATTAAAGGTGGTATGGATATTCTCATCAAAAATATATTGTGCCCTCTTGTTACCAATTATTCGAGTCCTTTTTATGGTTGGTTATCACATAAAATGGTCTTGGGGGCCATTTTTCATTCAAAATTGATTGATCACGATCGATTAGAGCTTTAGTGAGCATTCTCTAAAGCCTCAATGTCTATCAAATGAAGCATATCCAGTAGACCCATATCCATATTGAAGCTTGGCTTACCATGTCCACCGAAGAAGAATCCATGCCATTGGAGTCTAACTACATCGACCCATCAATTAGAACCAGAGGTCTCGTCACATTTGAATTCACTTCTACCATATCTATGAGCTTGTAACTGTTATGAACCCTCAAAATATTTTCCTGTAAAACTAAGCGCTTGATTTTCGTAGAAAGAGCCCTCATATAGGGCATTGTCACCTCCATTAAAACTGTCTAGATGGAAGGAACTAAAAATGACGGGCTCATATTTCACTTCATGTAGCTTATTAGCTTGGATAAGTGTAGAGGGATATTGGTTTGCTTAGTTTGCACAACAAATTCACTAGCAGAGATAGATGTGGGTTATTTTTTTGATTCCATCATGAAAATATGGAAAAGAAGTTGGACTCAACCCTAAACCACCCCTTTTAAATCTACACTAGCCCCAAATCAATCACCAGCTTATCAAGTTAATGGATAATGACCATTTTTTCTGCTATAGTTTACCCATTTAGAGACATAGCAGGGAGAGGAAGTCGGCATGATAATAGAGCCATCCATAATTTACAATGAGATATCAATGAGCTATCGAACTGGGTTTGTTTAGGTTGAAGTTTGGTGAAATGGAGGACTCGAATCAGAATGATAAGCCATCGATAAATGGGGCTACTAAGGATGAGCTTCCTAGAAACTGCAACCAGTGTTCTAAAGAGATTGGTATCCCACATATTGAAGAAAGGAAATAATGTTTTACCGATTTTTGAAATTTTAGCTTCTAACTAATTTGTGTTTGATCAAGCCCTTTGTATTTATAGATTTATTTTCTAAAACTCTAGAAGATCAGTAGTGTTTGCATAGTTTGGGATTTGTCCAATGTCTATTTAGCTTTCAATTTCTGGGTAGTGAATACCTTCTGACCATCTTTGCTTTTCAAATTTCTACACATCATTACCCTTGTTTTGTATGTTTTAAATTTTTGGGTCTCGTTAATTTTCTTGTTTATGGTCTTTGAAGCTTTTCATTTTTGTGCTCTAATGGATTAGTGCAAATGGTCAACCACATTACATTATCAACCCATTGCTTTAGGATTTCCCTTATGACATTTGAACTTTGGTATTGGTTGGTCTGAAATGTAGGCATTTCTATTATGCAGGTATGAATCATTTTATGAAGATAGAAACATAAAGACTATCGATTTTCTATGCATTGTTGAAATATTGTAACTTCAAAGAATATTCTATAAGTATCTTTTGTTGTCCTCAATGGTCGTACCGGGAGAACCAATTGTATTACTTTATGCTCTGTTGCTTCTAATCAGAAGAACTAATAAGAGTCACGAGGTAGTCCCCTCTAATTGTAAAGGTGGGTCATTAGCACCCCAATGTGGTTACTTGATCCTACATGTGTAACTCGAGCCTACATGATTAACTTGATCCTACATGTCAGAATTGATAATTAAAGTGAACGAATGAATATAAATATAGGTGTGGCACTCCTCATTTGCAACACACACTCTCACTTGTGTAGCGCATTATTGGAGGAGAGAGAAGTAGCTGGAGAAGGAGGAGGATCAGTCTTTGATCTCCCTTTTGGTTTTACCTTTTATCTTTTGGGGCATCTATATTGAGGAATATTTTGCTGGGTTTTTCCCTTTAGGGTTTTCCCAGGATAAATATTTGTGTTCTTTTTGGTTGTGCTTGTCTATCTTTCAGTGATCCTGTTTATATGCTTTTGTTATGAAATTGAAATGAAATACTAATGATCTAGCTTAGCATATGAAAACTCAACATGATATCAGAGCCACCCTGAAATTAGACATTGTGCAGCTACATAAGCTAGGGATTCTTACTTTTTGGGTCTCTCTCCACAATCGATCAGCAAAAGAAGGCTAGGCTAACTCTCCATTGAAGGGCACATCTTTCTATTGAAGCAGAATTTGATTTTGAGCATTTTCAGTTTTCGGTGCGAGAAATTAGGGCTTTCTACAGAAGAATAATTTTTGAGTGAGTCCAGCATAGGATTTCTCTCCTTGTCAAAATCGAAGTTTAGAGACCTGGATCAATATTTTTGGTTGGGTGAAACTCCAGGAAAGTCAAACCCTAGTTTGACCCCGAGCTGGAAAACCCTAAATACTAAACCTGATAAGTTCTGGTACATTTGCTATATCTAGGGATTGGAGAAGGACCAAGAGCTAAAAATTGCAGAGTTAGAATATAAAATCATTATGTATACTGTTTCCAATATTCATCCTCAGATTTTCTATATTCTGGGTGATATGATCCCTCCAAGTTAGGGTTCCATCCTCTTCCAGGATTCATCCCTAAATAGGCCACCTGGGGATAATTGCTATATCTTGGGCTACAAAGGTCCAAATCAAATTTTGGAATATTTTCCAAAAAGGGCATAGACTTTAATTTCTATAGTCCAAGTTTCAGACTCAGAATATGAAACAGTGACACGTGGATGTCTGTACAACTTCATTGTTCTGAACAGTCTTGTAACAGGTCACCTTGGTAAAATGATCATAAGTCCCAATTGGTGAAACAAATTTTCATGAAACCTATGCTTTTTTAATAGGGAAATGTGAGGGTACCTCAATATGAATTTTTAGACATGAAGGAGAATAAATTTCAGAGATAGCACAGAAACAGTATCAGGCATTTCTGTAAGAGATAATAGAAAACTAGAGCTTCCTGTTCCGGGAGCTTCCCTCCACAGTTTTCAGAAAAGGAGTATATTAGACAGATCAGCTTGAAGAGATATATATTTCTATCCAAGAAGATATGAAATATTCCAAGTTTTGAAAATTATGGTTTCTCTGACAAACCCTAGATCAACCAGCTTTGGAACCAGGACAGACACCTCAAATTGGTAAGATCTAATATTTTGCTATTTCCATTTGAGGTTCTCATCAGCTTGATGATAAGATTGGGGAATTTGACAACTTCCAAGCATGGAATTATTTGATCTCTCTAAAGAAAATGAATTCGAACCCTACATGAGTAGAGAGGTTCCAGTTCCAGAGGGAGATGAGGCTCAAAGCCTTACTCCAAAAGAACTTGGTCAAGGCCAAGAAGATCATTGCTGATTCAGTCACAGATCAACTTGTACCACAAGTTTCTTCCCTAAATACATGGAAAGAAATGTTTGATTCCTTGACCAATCTATTTGAAGGAAAGAACATACATCAGAAGATGACCTTAAGAAACAGGTAAAAGAATAAGTGAAGAATGCAGAAGTGGTGATAGCCACCTTGAATGGCCTCCCAGGATCATGGGATTTATTCATGCGAGGAATGTGTGCCAGAAGGAAGTGATTACTTTTAGTTGACTCTAGGAAGAATAAGAAGCTCGAATTATAAGAAGAGAAGAAGAAGATCAGAGCAATTGAAGATCAAGCTCTCCCCATTCAAAGAAGATATCTCAAGTGATGAGGAATATGAAGAACTCAATTCTTAAAGAACCTCTTATCCATCTTATCATTTGGATAAGAAATGATGATGTCATGAATGAAAAAAATGATGAAGTAGAAGGATCAAGGAGTCTACCCACAAAACAAATAAAAGATAAGTATTCAATTGCCATTTCATGATATTGTTTTGGTATACATTTGATTATATTCAGTTGATGTGTTATGCATGTTAGACTGGTTGCATTAATGGCAGTAGTGAGATATGGATGAATTTTTTGTTGGCTAAACAGTTACATGATGCATAAGAATTTGTTGTTATGCGTATGTTTTATGAAATAGTTCTAACCATGCAACTGGTGCATTTTAATTATAGGAAAGGCCCTATACAACCGCCTACAAGAAAGGAAGGATGAGACTTGTTCTGAAGAACAAGTGATGAAAATTCAATAAACATGAATTTGAAGCTCCTAGGGTCAGAGACATCATGACGAAGGAAAGAGTTTCAGAGAGCGGTAGATCTACCTCGAAGGATGAAGACCACGATGGCTATGAAAGAAGATATGATAAAAAAGTAACAATTGATCATGAGGAATGATGTATTCAATATGGTTTTGAGACATAAAGGGAAGTACGTAGTATCTTCCATATGGATCTACAAGAAAAATTGTACAAAGAAAGGTTCGTGATTTGCCTCAGAAAGAATAGACTATGACATAACATACTCTATTGACAACTATATATCAAGCATAGAACCACCTGTATAGAATGAAGAGGGAAGATGATACTCTACTTCAGGGGGAGTGACTATAGAAGATATCTAAGTTTGACATGGTACAACATGATGGACAGCTTCCTGATGGTTTTAGACTTTACCAAGAGTAAAGTGGGTTCCAACCTTAAAAGTTGAATGCAGAAGACAAGGATATGTTGATGACCTGACAAGACAAACTCATAGAAGATGTTATGATGAAATAATACTAGAATGATGTTTGGGATATAGTACTCAAACCAAAAAGCAAGAATGTGGTATCTTCCAAATGGATTTGCAAGATAAAATATGTTGCAGATAGAAGTAAGGAAATACTTGTGGCTAGAGCTTTCTATCAGAAAGAGGGAATTAATTATGAAGAGACATTTTCCCCAGTAGTACGGTATACTTTGAATAGAGCTATCATTGCACTTGCATCCATGATGAAGTGGGACTTACAACAGATGGATGTGAAAATAGATTTTCTGAATGGTGTGATTGAAGAAGAAGTATACATAGAATAGTCACAAGGATCGGAAGTTGAAGATAGATGGACTCACATATGCAAGTTGAAGAAGGCCATCTATGTCCTGAAGCAAGCTCCCAGAGCCTGGTATGGAAGGATAGATAGTTTCTTAACGATAGTCGATCCTGACCTTTACTTCAAGGTTATAGAAGATGAACATGTCATACTATTACTGTATATGGATAATCTATTCTTGATAGGGAATGAGAAATAGATTGTAGAATGCAAGAAGAAGATCGTTGAAGAATTTTAGATGAGAGACCTTGGGTTAATGTATTATTTCCTAGGTCTGGAAGTATGGAAAAATTCAGAAGGAATCTTTCTCAACTAGGGAAATTATGCAGTAGAGATATTGAAAAGATTCGATATGTTGGAATACAAAGCCATGGCCACACCCATGGATTCCAACTTGAAGTTGTTAGCTAATGACTCATCAGAGTTGGTGGATGTGACTCAATACAGACATATTATTGGGTCATTAAATGTATCTAACAAGTACCAAACCAGAAATTTGTTTTGCTATGAACACCTTGAGTCAGTATCTAGTTCCACCTAGATGGGTTCACCTGATAGCCACAAAACATGTGATGGGATATCTAAAAGGGACTGTAGACTTTGGTCTATACTATGATGGAAAACATGACTACATATTGTATGACTATATATATGTAGATTGGGCTAGAAGTATCTTAGATAGGAAAAGCACGCCCGATAGATGCTTTTGTTTGGGGTCTACTATGAGTCCATGATTTAGCAAGAAACAGTCCAGTGTTTCTCTTAGCACAGCTGAAGCAGAATACATTGCATATTTCTCTGCTAAGTTGTGAATCCATATGGCTTCGAAATCTGATATCATGTCTCTTTGTTAGAGACATTTACCACCATACACACTCTTTTTGGTCAAATTGGCCTAGTTAAACCACTATCCTAAGTATTATTGACATTAGTGGAGCATTAAATGTCATCATCCAGTCTCACTCATGCCTACCTTCAGTTAAGGAGGCTAACTTAGCCTTCTCCTACATTTGGGGAGGATAACTGGAGCACTCAAGGGGTGATCTGAGTGATACTAATGTAACTAATTGTTAAATGGTGGTTAAAATCAGTTAAACAAGTCAGTTAAGGTGCCTCCTCTCATTAAATATTTTATTTAATGATTATTTAATGAACTGGAGTCAACAGGGTCACCTCCACCAACTTCTAATGTGTAGTTCAACTTGAGTTAACCTCATTGGGGTTCATTGGAGTCAGTGTAGTGCTACCTCTTGATGGTTGGTGAGCTGTGACATGTGTCTAATCTCTTTCAGTTGAGACTCAGTCATTTATTACACTCTGACTTCATTTAGGGTTAGTTCAGTCAATTAGGGTATTGATCAGTAGTTAACTGAGTGTGAACCATGGCTTACAGTCAGTTAAGCTAGACTCACTCATTCAATTTGAATGACCTCCTAAGGAATTCGAATTGTCTCTTCATTCATGCTTGTAGCATGACATTGTAATTATAATCATTCATTCTCTATGTGAATACAGAGCGGCTACTATTGTTGTGGACTGATTACACCATTTCATGAGTTATTTGTTGATTAATATTTGATGAGATTGATTCTTTGTTCCTAGATCAATATACAAGATTAATACTCTTTGACCTAAAGATGGATACTACAATGATTCTATGTTGTAACTAGATCTGTGATGACAGAGAACCCTGTGTTCCGCCGTAACACATAGAAATATGGTATTTCTACATACAAGATAAGATGCAGATGATGATACTGTAGATGCAAATGATGGTGATTTAGTATTTCCATACTGAATATAGAGATGATGATGTTTCAGTATTCCCATACTGAAGATATAGATGATGTTTCAGTATTTACATATTGTACATGCAGATGATGGTGATTCCTTATTTCTATACTAAATATAGAGGTGATGATGCTTTTAGTATTTCTATACTGAAGATATAGATGATGATGCTTTCAGTATTCACATACTGGAGATACAAATGGTGATAGTTCAGTATTCACATATTGAAGATGTAGATGATGATGGTTTAGATGATGATGTGTTGACAAAGCCTCTATCCTGAGTAAAGTTCGAACAGTTTCGAGACAATCTTGATGTGGTTCGGAAAGACCTTCCCCAAAAGGGGGAGTAGTGATGTTGCAGTGGGATTGTATCATCCCTGGGAAATTTCCCTAAAGACATCCAGTGACCTTGGTCCTCAAGAATGTGGTAGGATTGCATCATCCTTGGACTTAGTCCTAAAGTGATAGGGACAGATTCTCCCTTAATAAATATGGTGACTTCGGTTCTCAAGAATGTGGTAGGATTGCATCATCATTGAACTTAGTCCTAAAGTGATAGGGACTGATTCTCCCATAATCAATCCGGTGACTTTGGTCCTTGAGAATGTGGTAGGATTGCATCATCCTTGGACTTAGTCCTAAAGATATAGGGACTGATTCTCCCGTAATCAATACGGTGACTTCGGTCCTCGAGAATGTGGTAGGATTGCATCATCCTTGGACTTAGTCCTAAAGATATAGGGACTGATTCTCCCGTAATCAATACGGTGACTTCGGTCCTCGAGAAAGTGGTAGGATTGCATCATCCTTGGACATAGTCCTAAAGTGATAGGGACTAATTCTCCCATAATCAATTCGATGATTTCGGTCCTCGAGAATGTGGTAGGATTGCATCATCCTTGGAATTAGTCCTAAAGTGATAGGGACTGATTCTCCCGTAATCAATCCAGTGACTTCGGTTGTTGAGAATGTGGTGGGATTGCATCATCCCTCAACTTTAAGTCCAAAAGTGATCCAAATAATTTTTTTTCTTTGAGCTATGGATTGTAGTTGTTGTTGATGATGATGATGCTGTACTGATCAAAATATTAGATTATGATGATGATGACGCATTGATCAAAAGATTAGAGTGTGATGATGATGACGTACTAATCGAAAGCTCAGAGTGTGATGATGATGACGTACTGATCGAAAGATTAGAATGTGATGATGACGTACTGATCGAAAGATCAGAATGTGATGATGACGTATTGATCGAAATATCAGAGTGTGATGTTGCTGATGTTGTTGTTCGAAAGTTCAAAGTATGATGATGATTTTGCTAATGTTGCTGATCGAAAGATTAGAATATGATGATGATGTTGCTGATGTTGTTGATCGAAGGATCAAAATATTATGATGATGATGTTGCTGATCTAAAGGTCAAAGTGATGAAGATGTCGTTGTTGATCAAAAGGTTAGAGTGTTGAAGATGTTGTTGCTGATCGAAAGGTCAAAGTTGTTGCTGATCGAAGCGGTCAAAGTGTTGATGTTGGTGAAGACTGAAGATTGAAGATGAAGACTACATGATGTTGAAAAGATTCCAATGATTTATAGATGTGTTACCCTGATGATGTCGATGATGTCCTCTATTTCTCTCCTATTATTGTTGTTGTTGATGTTGTTGTAGAATACCCTTCTCGTTAAGGGGGAGTGTTAAAATATTGTAACTTTGAAGAATATTCTAGATGTATATTTTGTGGTCCCTGATAGTCCTACCAGGAGAACCAATTGTATTACTTTATGCTCTGATGCTTCTAATCGAAAGAACTAATAAGAGTCATGAGGTAGTCCCCTCTAATTGTAAAGGTGGGTCATTATCACCCCAGTGTGCTTACTTGAGCCTACATGTGTAACTCGATCCTACATGATTAAATCGAGCCTACATGTCGGAACTGATAATTAAAGTGAACAGATGAATATAAATAGAGGTGTGGCACTCCTCATTTTCAACACACACTCTCACTTGTGTAGCACATTAGTGGAGGAGAGAGAAGTAGCTGGAGAAGGAGGAGGATCAGTCTTTGATCTCCCTTTTGGTTTTACCTTTTATCTTTTGGGGCATCTATATTGAGGAAGCTTTTGCTGGGTTTTTCCCTTTAGGGTTTTCCCAAGATAAATCTTTGTGTTTTTTTTGGTTGTGCTTGTCTATCTTTCAGTGATCCTATTTATATGCTTTTGTTATGAAATTGAAATGAAATACTAATTATCTAGTTTAGCATATGAAAATTCAACACGAGCTAGATTGCTTGCTGAACGAGCAACGTCAAAAGATGCAAAGGATATCACCGAGAAAATGCCAAAAGGGTAAGAGAACTTACACATTTCCTTTCCCTATCCATGATCATTGCAAAGAATGCTTTCCTTCTGATACAGGTGCAGAATTGAAAGAATTCAACATGGTATTACCCTGCAGAATATCTTCACATGACCACAATTTGGACAAAACCATGTTTCATGCTTTATGTCATTGTTCAACGAGAATTAGTAATAGATAAAAATCGATATTTCACTCTTCGGATAAATCCCATTTTGACATTCCAGTTACACAGTTTGTGCATATTTTGGCCTCAAGGAATAATGATAGTGTCCAGAAACTTTAGGAAGTACTTTCCATCCCATGACTATGAGAGTACACATATTTTCCCCTTAGAATTCGACCCTTGCCTAGTAGTCTTCAACTTAATTTCAATGAAAACCCATGTTGTCAATTAAGTCCTGGTCATAGTGGGAAATATTCGGTTGAAATAGTCCCTTTTGCTAGGTTTTTCCCAAGATAAATCTTTGTGTTCTTTTTGGTTGTGCTTGTCTATCTTTCAGTGATCCTATTTATATGCTTTTGTTATGAAATTGAAATGAAATACTAATGATCTAGTTTAACATATGAAAATTCAACACGAGCTAGATTTCTTGCTGAACGAGCAATGTCAAAAGATGCAAAGGATATCACCGAGAAAATGCCAAAAGGGTAAGAGAACTTACACATTTCCTTTCCCTATCCATGATCATTGCAAAGAATGCTTTCCTTCTGATACAGGTGCAGAATTGAAAGAATTCAACATGGTATTACCCTGCAGAATATCTTCACATGACCACAATTTGGACAAAACCATGTTTCATGCTTTATGTCATTGTTCAACGAGAATTAGTAATAGATAAAAATCAGTATTTCACTCTTCGGATAAATCCCATTTTGACATTCCAGTTACACAGTTTGTGCATATTTTGGCCTCAAGGAATAATGATAGTGTCCAGAAACTTTAGGAATTACTTTCCATCCCATGACTATGAGAGTATACATATTTTCCCCTTAGAATTCGACCCTTGCCTAGTAGTCTTCAACTTGATTTCAATGAAAACCCATGTTGTCAATTAAGTCATGGTCGTAGTGGGAAATATTCGGTTCATCCAAAGTACTTCCGAAGAGGCAAACTTGTCAATAACCTAGAGCTTGATTCCAAACTAGGTAGTTAGTGATGTGGGTAGGGTAGATATTTTAGTACTACTAAATACAGATTCAACATAATGCATGGAAAAATGAGTATCTATACCTAACTTTTATCATCTTTATGAAAGTATTAAGTCTTAGATTAATGAAATGCCTCACATAAAATGCAAACTATTTCTACTTTTAGCATGTGTAGCATATGAGTGTCTATATTTACACAGCAGTGAATTGAACTTGGATAAAACATTTTCCTGAGAATAAATATGTGTTGTCGCACTTTTTCTAGTTGCAATTGTGTAAAATGAGTTTGCATAATGTACTTGATGAAAAGTTTAGTCCTATAGAAAGGACCAGCTTCACATTATCTGAAATTGCATCCTGATTAAGTAGCTTTAACATATTGATATGCTTTTCACAGATAAGACTAGCATAGAATGGAGATAGCAGATTATTATTTAGAATATTTTGGAATTCACTTTATGCATCAAGCATGATTTTGCATTAGCTTATATAACCTGCATATGTGTGATCTTGTATTTTATGGAAGAACAATCAAAATGAAGAGGACAACTATTATCAAGATCCTGTCGTTGATGGAAAGGTTATTGTAATTTCAAGGTATGTTCAACTTTATGACCTCATCTTGTTATTTTTAGTAGATAGCAGATACTATTTCCTATTTCTTTTCTCTGAGTTAGGGCCCTTCTGTAATGGTTGGATTTTGTAGGTATCTATATTGGTTTTCTCAAGTATCTTTAATTATTGTTTTCTGTCAACATAAGCTAAAATAAATTTTAAGAATACATTTAGAATGTCAACATAATCCAAAGGAAATTTTAAGAATACATTTAAAATACATTCTCCAATGGAAAAGTAGTTCAAATCACTGGTCTCATATCTTGAGATTATCATTTCCTAGTTCACTCTTGCAGGAGTGGATATCCAGGATGACTACCATTTGAAAAATAATACAACTTTTTGCCACAAAAAATTAGGTTTTGACCTCCTTTTCCATGCAAACTAAGTTCAATGTTGTCCAGTTTAATAATGGCTTAGCAGATTTTGCTTGCTTGCTTTAATTATACTTCCACTTTCTCCTAGATCCCATTTTTGTGTGCCTATCTCTATTTTTGAACCTAACTAGGAGTTCAGTTATATTATTATACACGATAATGTTTGTCAATATTTCATGTATCTATAACTTCCATATATTTGATAGGTTTCAAGTTACAAATGTGGATTGTTGAAGTAGATTTCAATGTTGTCAACATTGGTCCCTTTGGCTATGGTCCCATAACTTATAGATCTAAGATGCATTTCTATTGTCTTATACTAATTTCTATCCCTTGAAGCACTAAGATCAAACTACCAAATTATTTCTAGAGTGCACAATTGTTTGAAGTAAAATCCATAACCCAAATTTCTAGGTATCTTAGTAAACTTTTATTGTGATTAAGTTAGGGAGTTTACATCGCTCCACACATCAATTTTAGGTCCAACACTCTAGTTCTATGATAATACTTCAATAACAGTAAATGATTAAGAGGATGGAATGCAATATATGTTTTCTTGGAGGAAGAGGAAGGAAATGGTAAGACTACAAATCATTGCAATAGATCATTTTTGTGGGTCTTGGCCCATTTCATAATTCCATCATTTTCAAATCTACTTCCATACCATAAATAAAAAATTCATCAAGTAATTATTTTGTAAACCATATATTATTGTAAACGAATTCAGGGCCTCCAATTCACTTAATTGCATGATTTGAAGATAGTGGAATCCAAGGTGTATATTGAACCTTGAAGGAGCTCAAGGAGACTCCAACTAAGCAACGACACAAGTTCGCATAGTTTTTTGGGTCTCCCTCAAGTAATTCCACTACAAATTGACAACGGTCAAGATTCATTTAGTTGCAAGGTAATACGATACATTCCTCTCCAATTTGGTTAAGTGCAAGTTAATAGTAAACTTTTATTCTTGGTTTTCTACCATATTAATTGTATAGGATACATTTTTCTTCAAATTGGTTAATTGCAAGTTAATAGTATATAGTGCAAGTTAAGGAAATTATTAAATTTCCTTCATTTACTTAGATTAAGTATGTGTTGGCTGAGAGATTGATCTTGTATCCTCTCGATGAGTACTATAGATACTCGATGGGATTGGAAAGTTGATTTTATAGTATAAAACAATTATTTATTTTTAATTTTACTTACCATAACTGGAATCAGAGTCATGGTTATGTTTGATTTCAATTTCAACCTTTAATTCATAATGTTGTGTCACTAGAACTTTATTCATTAATTTGTAAGCTTCCATTAGGTATATTGCTTATTGATGTTGAATTATGTTGTGTAAATTGTTATATTCTGTTCATGTAGTTCTAGAAGGTTGTATGAAAACTGAAGGTTGTTAATCCCACACTATTTTCCATATCCTTTGCTACTATTTTTTTTGGATCTTGGATTTTCGGTTGGTTTCTTCTACAACTTCACCCTGTGTAGGTAATAGATTCCCAAAACATTGAAAACAAAACCATCCCATTGATAGATTTTGGTGTTCTTTTGAATGTTGTGGGAATTTTCCTTCTTGTCTTTCTATATTAGAGTTTTCAAGTTTGAATGGACAATTGGGAAAAATAATTTTTATCATCATTGGGGATGGCCATGGCCACATTGGTCCCCAATTGTGGTATGTTTATCTTAAAGTCACTAGGATAGTTTTCTCATTAATGATCCCCAATATCATATTTGAAAACATATTCACTTCTTTTTTCCTAAATTCATGTTGCAACGTTTCCTCATTAAAACAAATTTAGTGTATATTTCAATTTTTTTATGTTGTTTGTCATTTCATTCACTAGGGGGTCTTCAAATCATGTTATTTCTATTTAGTCAGTGATCTCCTTCATTTTCCTTCCTCTGGTGGTGTGTAGAATGATACATATGTTTTTTCCCAAGAAAAACCACATGGGGAAACCCAAGGGATGCTCTTCCACATTTTTCGATGGCATCTCTAGTAAATCCTTTGGCATAGATAAGTGCACCTAATCCATGAGGATTCGAACTAGGAACTTGGTGGGATGGAACTAGACAAATACAAAGCACCATTAGAAAACAATAGGTTAAGTAAATTGTTTGGTCTTGGTGTGTAAAATGAAGTGTGTAGAGGGAAATTCATTTTTTTCCTTGTGGCAATATTGTCCAAGAAATTGGTTCCTAGTCTAGATGTTCTTCGAACTCTAGTATTTTTTTGGTTTTCACCTTTTGGTAGGTATAAATTTGTCCTTTTATTTTCTTCAAGACAACAACTTTTCTTGTTGTTTCCTTCTCCATTATTTCATATTTTTTCCATTATGATGGACACCTAGTGCATGTTTTATCTTTGTTCATAACTGTATCTGGTAGCATGGACATCCCCTTTTACCATGTTCCTTAAAAAAAAGTTGTCATCCAATTCCTACATCAACCATTCACTTGTTCCTTATTATTATTTCAAAAGTGAATAATAGTTGTAATAATGGAGAAAAGAATAAATGTATATAATGGAAAAGAATGAGTAATATAATTAATATGAAGAATACTTGATACATAATACATTATACATAGTAGTTATAATTTTATATTTATTTTCCAAAATATCCTATTTAAACCATTGACATTCTAAAAGGTATTTCTTCCCTTGTAAGTTGTAACTATTTCTTTTCATAAATTACACATACAAATGCATCATATTATTGGGCAGAAAACATGAAAAGTGGATATTCATGCTTGCACTCCCTTCTGTATGTCATAGTTGGTGCTTTGGGAAAGTGTGTTCCTTTCCATGGAACTATTGTTAGGTAAATTTCTAATATTTTTCTAAATTTATGTAGATCCCAAAGTTTTATTGGAGAATCGCTTAGCTCTTCCTGAGTATCAAAATTGATAAACACATTTTTTGTTCTTGGAAAATAAAGTCATCCTTAACAACAGAAAACAAGTTTCTATGAAGGATATCCACCTTCATAGAAAAACACTTGAAATATATGGGGATCCAATCCTTCAATTCTATCCGAGAAATAACAAGCTTCAAGTCTCTTAAAAGGCATTACCACTCTCATAACTATGATCCAAGTCCTTTATATTTAAAGCAATACCACATAGGATTTCTTTATGTTACCCTTGTTGAATAAAATGAGCCATTGCAGCAAGCTCAACTAGTCCTTCATACATATTTGTAAGAAATTTTTCACGAAATCTATTACACATTTGTAGAACCTTTTTTTATGGAATTCATCATTTAACTTTTCTACATCTGTGCTACATCTGAGATGTCAATATACTTGATAGCTATGTAGACCAATCCCTTGAATATTGTTTTTTAAATTTTTGATATTTAGAAACATATTTGCAGTTCAAATCATCTTTTAGGATATTTTTATGTTACTTATGAGTGCTTTGCTGGAACCATAAAATGATTGCATAGATAGAGCTACTTCTCAAGTAGCAGCACCTCTCAAAGGAGAACATCATAAAGGAAATTCATCAAGTATAATTTTACCGTAAAACAATATGTGATGTATATTTATAATGTTCCTATGTAACTAGAGTATTCTCTTGAGCTTGTGTTGGTTGTTTGAGTGAAATGTCCTATTCATGGCTTATGTTTATGATATTCTTCACTATTACCTAGAAAGACACACAAACCATGCAAATATTATTTATATTGTTTCTGTGTATATTTGTTTTCTCTTAGGAGCATATCTTAGTTTTGAAATGTTTAAAATTTAAAGAGAAGATGGCTATCAACTTTTTTTCCAAGTAAAAAAATCACGGGTAAGACTAATGATGCTTACCCACATACACGGATGGAATTCTTGGAAAACATGGCTTCATATATTAATACACTTCACCAAAAGATATTTGAACCAAGCACATGCTCACAAATAACTAGCCAAGTACCCACCAAGATTCATGACAAGTGGTTGAACTATCTTTAGGGATACTAAGATGGCTATCAACTTCAGTGTGATGAGTGTGATGAGATGGATGAAAAAGAGGAAAAATATGATATTATATGGAGAAACTATAATATTACACAAAATTGCAAAAGAAGCACGTATTTACACTTCATTGTGTCAAAAATTTAAATGATCACTATTAGAGAATGATACCACCCAGTACCATGGTCACATTCACGTAGGACACACTTTCATTTGTCTTATACTCGTGTCATATGAATTCTTAGAAATTGTATCCCTTTCTATTTTAAAAGCATCCTTGAGTTTCTTTTTGAAAATGGAGTTTTTGTTTTGTCTCTTCTCAAGTGCATTCTTCTTTACTGTATGATCTCTTATGGATTCATGTGTTTTTATTTTGCACTCTTTCCCAATAATGTTCATGACAAAAAATCTCTCATGGTCACAAGGCATTGCGACATTCAAGGATTGTGATGGGTTTTCATGGAGAATAGAGTGGGATGCATACCTGTAGTTTGGATGGAGACTTGTGTTCACTACTAGATGGTATAAATTTGCTTATGATCATAATGAAAAAGATGGTGATATCTTACTTGTGGAAATCCTGAATTCTGAGCACTTCAAAGTTCAAATTTTTCTAGGAGAAATTTGCATGGCCATCAAAGAGAATAAGGACCTTGGGTGTACGAGAGAGGTTGGTTTTCTAGATTTTTTTTACAATATATTATAAATAGTCAGGCTCCATATTCTATGGAATACCTTGACATACTTGGGTAATATACTATAATTCCGATATTATGTTCCCATGAGAATAAGTTAGCTGATGGAAGGGAGAGCATTTTATCCTCATGTGGAATAAAATCGTGTAGAGCTCCTAGTAAGTGAACTAACTGATATGTTCAATCAGATAATTACCTTATATGTTAAATGATTGATATGTTAAATGTTAAATGACTGAAGGATATGTTAAATGATAAATATACCTTATTTAGGAGAAAATATGGTATACTTTTAAATTTAGCCACCAAGTTTCAAGTGCCAATGACAATAATGGAGAAAATATGGCATCGGATAATGCTTGTGTGTTAAATGAATGACATTTGAGAAATAATAATATCTTAAGTTCTAACAGTCTTGAAACTAATAATATGGTTCCACTGTTTTTTTTAAACATCCTCAAGCCATCGGAATTCCGACACCCAAGGCATCTACAGGCTGTTGAATTTTCGACATTGTAACTTGTAGGACATAAAATCCGATGAATAGTTCATAGAAAGGACAACTTGCAAGTGTCATATTGCAGTGAAACTTGTCAGTTATTCAACATCTTATCGTCATATTTTCAACGTCTATTTCAGGTAATATGATGTCAAAATATCGAACGAGTTTAAACTGGTGTCGAATAACCAACGAATTCCCACCGACGACAAAAAAAGATGGTGTCATCGAATAACATACACGTGTCTGTTGAATTTCAGACATCAAAGCTGTCAGATTTTAGGTTCAAATTTACTTGTGAAGGTTCTCAGAATCTTTTTTTTTTTTTTTGAGAGAGTGCTGACTCTCTTTGAACACTAGCATAAGGCGTCAGGCAAGGATGACACTTCTTGTACAAGTGAGACAAGTGTCATTGACACTTCCTTTCAATGGTCAAAATGCGTCAGGCTTGGATGACACTTTATGTCAAAAGACAAGGTACATCAGAGCTCCTAGATTTGTGAAAAAAGTCCTCCAAGAGATGTTTTTGGCAATGAACTTCAGGGGATTAGGAAAGGTGATATTTTTTAGGTGTAACGTGGGTGTAATAGATGGTCCCATGGGTTGCTTTGGAATCCCTGAGCTTGAACTAGTTGAGGTGTACCCGTATCTAGTTTTGCATGAATGACCCCCAAACAGTGGTTAATTATTCCCAAACCTTCAAATTTCAACGATTATCAGATATTATTCCAATCCTTTCCAATTTGAAACTACTTACCTTTATCCCTCGATAAGTGCCAAGTGGAGGATCTAGTTTACATATGTTGGTGTACCCAAGAGCCTTGGAGTAGACTTCAACGACAACTGATTTCTAAACATAAATTGTCTTAGCACAATGTTTAAAGGTTATTTCATCTATCACATCCCTCCCATATTTCATATCCTTTATAATTTCCCTCTTGATCTCAGATGAATGTGCCTAATTTGACCCCTCCATTTTCCTTGTTTGTTTAAATTATTTGGAATGTAATTAATGTACAATTAGATTTGATTGGTACATTACAATGGTATTGGAGCTTGTTTAGGTTGTTTCTAATTGTCTTATAGCTGCAAGTTAACATTTGTACCAAATTTTGGGTGGTATGGGTAAATTTTTCTAGTGTTATCACAAGACTGGTTAAAACTATTCATTGTTTTTCTTGAAAATTTTCACAAGTGTGCCTTAGTCCCAAAAAAGGTACATTACATATTAATAGTTTTGGTTGAAAATCAACAGTAATTGTTAATGGCATATTGTGGAGAATTCGTGGTTGGTAATGGCTTATTGCCAATGTTTCGAGCCATCCTTGGCTCATCTTCAGGCCATTATCGATGCCTGAGATGATTTATGGATCTTCATGTCTTATAAATATCGAAGAGTCAAAATTAGCTGGCATCTATGATTTAGGATTTTATTTTTTATTTTTATTTATTTATTTATAAAATTTGATTAATTTAATTATTAAAATCTTAATTACACCGAAGACATTCTCCCTATGGAGACGCAGTCTCAAAGATTCCTCATCTCCCTTCTCATTCACAGTTCAACAGGTGTCGTGTCGAATTAGCCAATTGATCATGGACAAGTGTTTTTCTGATCAATGAGAATTTTTTTCCTCTCCATTTTAGTCGGGTCTTGATTTTGCAATCTTAATTCGTGAACTTCTGTCCCGTAGACCGTTGGTGTCCTTTTTGTTACTGTCGCTCCTGCACGTGAATGGATTGATGGATTGATTGGTAGTTGTAGGTCATTCTTTGGAGTTGGTTTTTAGCTAATGAATTTTATTTGGGTCCCCGATTCTGGCATATTGATAAGTGAACATACGCCCCATAGACCATTGTTGTCCTGTGTGTTACGGTTGTTGCTGAGAGTGAATAGATTGATGGATTGGTTGCTAGTTGTGGGTTTTTCTTTGTAGTTGCCATTTACTGTGTTTTCCTAACAGATGGTTTGAATGTATTCTATACTCTTCCATCTGTTGTCCTAAACCATCAGTCCATGTGATTTTTTTTACAGGATTTTACAATCCTTTCCCATGGTTCATTTATCTCAAATCAGGAAACTCATTCCCAACGATATTGCAGAGTTTTGCTTCACTAGTTTTCTTGGATTTAGCAGATGCTATTCTAGACGAGTTTTCTATCTTTATGCTCATAATTTGGTTGAGCTTGCATTTTACTGGCACTTCATTGAATTCAATATAGTTTTCCCATGTCCCTTTATCCACTGGCATTAATGTTTCATCAATGCATTGTTTCTCAATTAATGCAAGAAATCTTGTCATATGATTCTGACATGGGTCAATATCTTCATCTTTGCTCAGCTTATGGCAATCTTGAAAACCATGTTACAATACTACATTTGTCACGTTTGTTGTTGCACCACCTTTGCTTTGCACATATAAACAGACCTTCAGGTAACCACATATTTATTTTGGTGTGATTCATTTACACTTCACAGTTTGTAGTTTCTTTAAATTTGCAGGTATTCCTTTAGTCTACCCCATGATTTGTTTTGTTGTTATTGCTGCTTTGTCTGATTATTAGTTATTAATGTATTTTCTTTTGCAGTTTGTAGTTTATTTGAATTTGCAAGTATTCCTTTAGTCTGCTGAATTTTTTTTTATTGATTTAGTCTAATTATGAGATGTTTCAACACCCTTTCTTTGTTTTGCTATTATTGCTGCTTTGACTGAAAGAGAATGACATAATCCTTGCTTTGTTTTAGTTCAACTAAATAAGGAAACTCTTAAGCTCCAAAGAGCAAAAAACTTTGATTTAGGATTTTTTTCTATGTTTCTGCAACCCACATTTTGCGAGATTGACTGTTTCCTCCTAGGAAATTGTGGGATGTGGGATGTGGGATGAGGGTGGTGAATGAAATATTTTTAAGTAAAAATGTACCTCGCAACCCATATTTTGTGGGATTGCGCATTGCCTCCTGGGAAATTGTGGGATGCAGGCTACGGGATGAAAGGGGTGAATGAAATATTATTTAGTAATCTCGTACCCCACATCCCACAGCTTGCACTTACGGGGTGTGGATTGCGGGATAGTGGATTATATATTAATCTATATACTATATTAATAAGATTAAATGAATAGAATTAAGAATTACAATATTTATAGTGAAAGCACATATTTTCTCACGAAGTTTGAAAAAATAATTAATGTTGATAGTGCTCCTATTAGTTTTAAAATTATTTAAGAATTCCAATATTTATAGTGAAAAATTGAAATACAACACAAATTAATTTATTAATGTTTATTGCAAATTTTGAAAAATACCATAGAATCAATCTCCAGAGTGATTGTTTCTTTCCCTTTTTCATTTCACAAGAAAAAAATTGAGTCACACTATGGAGACTATGCTAACTAAATATTCTATATCACTCTTGTTGCATGGTGCTGTCAACATTTTCCCACTGGTACAAGTCTCCTCGTTAAACCAAGTGAACTCACTGAACTCATCATCTATTCAGTTTTGAATTTCTATCTCAGACGGGCTTCACAAGCATGAGATATTACTTCCAACTATATATAGTAGTCTTGTAGAAACTGGACAACTCAAAGAAGGATCTATAATCAAACTTACCAAGTGTGCATCAAACATTGTACATAGTGTAACATATGTTTAATTTCCATTTTTTCTTTGTCCACTTAATCATTTTCACCCTGTTCATGCATCCAATGTTTTTTAGTCCTATTCAACTCTAACATACTTCTTCTCATAGGACTATTGCATTTCTTGCACTCGAGTTTGTCACAGTGGCTACAATGATTATTGGATATTTTGCACCTTACCACTTACCTATACCTTCTCCCTCGCAAAGTTGTTCCTCTGTTCCAGTGAATCCAAGCTTAGTAGATGATAACCCTACCTTGGTTGCATCAACTATTCCATTCACATCTCTGGCCTATTCTAGAAAAGTATGGAACATTCAAGGTTTAGTTATTGCCAAGACAAAGCTACACGAATATGGAAACAAACGAGGGTCTTGAAAAATAATTGGATTTGACATTGTTAATGCTCCGCACGATGAAATACATATATCTGCATTCAATGAATTGGCAGTCTCTTTGTATGAACAAATACATATAGGAATAGTGTACATAGTATCAAATGGAACAGTGAAAGCATTCCATCCAATTTTCAACCATTTGAAAAGCCATAATGAGATTTTACCAGGTTCCTGCTCAACCATCCAACCATGCTTAAATGAATACCCCTTAATACCTTTTTTTGCTTTAACTTTAAAACTATTCATGAGATACAAACTATACCTGTCAATTCCATGGTGGACCTTGTTGGCCTTGTAATTTCAGTTTCTCCATCATCCACAATATGAAAACGAGATGGTGTTGAGACTATTAGGCACACTATTGGACTCCATGACATGTCAGGAAATAGTATTGAAATAAAACTTTGGGGTGACCATTGCCAAATTGAAGGAGCCGAACTTGCCAGCCTCCGTGGTTTACCTACACCTCTAGTTGTAGCAATCAAAGGTGGCCGCGTTATAGAATTTAATGGAAAAGCTGTTGGAACTATTTCCAACACTACTGTTTTTATAAACCCAAATATTGAACAAACTTCATATCTCCAAAACTGGTTTCATGAAAATGGATTTCATTCAGCATCACCATTGCTGAGCTGAAATTTCAATGCCTCTCACTCTGGTTATCGTAAAGTCATTACCATCAAGGACCTGCAAACTCTTCAATCATCTGAAAAAGCTATTTGGTACTCTCTTGAAGCAACCATCACAAATGTTAACATGGATGAATTTTATTTCCTTTCATGCCCTCTTTTTGTTGACGGAGTACAATTGATGAAAAAGATTGCTCACAAAGTTGGAGACATCTGGAATTGTGCTAAATGTGATGGAGAGTTTCTTGAATGTGACTACTGATATTTAATAAAGGTTGACTTGGAGGATGTTACCGGATCCATTCATGGTGTGATAGCATTTGATGATGATGCAAACCAACTCATGGGAATTTCTGTCAAAGATTTGTGTCTTCTCTCAATTGAAACAACATCACTTGATGGTGTAATTGTGCTACAAAATGAGTAGCCTCTCTGTATATTCACACAAAGAATGAGTAATACAATACAATATCATGCTACAAGCATGAATGAAAAAGCAATTCTAATTCCCAAGGAGGTCATTCGAATTGAATGAATGAGTCTAGCTTAACTGAATGTAAGCCACAGTCAACACTCAAATTAACCATTGATCAAAACCCTAATTGAATCAACTGATCCCTAACTGAAGTTGGATTGCAATAAATGACTGAGTCTAACTAAAAGTAGGTTAGACACATGTCACAACAAACCAACCAACAAGTGGTAGTGCATCAATGACTCCAATGAACCCCGATGAGGTTAACTAAAGTGTAACTAAACATCAAAAGTGGTTGGAGGCACCCTTGTTGACTCTGGTTCATTAAATAATCAATAAATAATCAATTTAAAGAAGGAAGGTGCCTTCACTTCTCTATTTAACTGATTGTAACAATAAGTTAGCAATATGGGGCATTAATGACACTCAGATCACCCTCGGAGTGCTCTAGTTAGCCTCCCCGAATGTAGGAGAAGGCTAAGTTAGCCTCCTTGACTAAAGGTAGGCATGGGTGTGATCTATATGATGTCATCTAGTGCTCCTTTGATGTCAATTAAGTCGATAAAACTTAGGATAGTGGTTTAACTAGGGAAAATTGACCAAAAAGAGTGTGTAAGGTGGTAAATCTCTCCAACACCCCTCCTTAAGCTATACTTAGGAGGATTTAGAAAACATAAAATGCATAAAAATGATAGGGCCCCAACAACTATGCCCATAGGTCACCCTATACAATACTGAAACTGAAACAATGCTCAAAAAACAAACGAAGTGAGGAAGAGAGGGAAAACCCAGTGGGAAAAAACTCCCCTCAAGCTAAAAACTGAAAGTAGTCTGATCACCCTGATGGACTGACCCCCAATAGTGAACGGAGGTAAGTGAAAATATTTTATAAAAATATCTTGGTGAATATGTCTACAATCTGCTCATCAGTCGGGCAGTATTGTAGAATGATGGTCATGTCATGCACTAGCTCCTTGATATAGTGCATGTGGATATCTACATGCTTGGTCCTCTTCCTGGTAACTAGATCTATGGATATCTTAATAGCACTTTGACTGTCACAAAATAGGACAGTGGACAAAGTACTACCAAGATCAAACTTTGAAAGAATTCATTGCAACCAAACTGCTTGGATGCAAGAATTCACCACTCCTCGATACTCGACCTCTGCTGAAGATAATGCTATGGCATCCTTCTTTTTCTAGACCAGAAAATGGGGCCACCACCAAACATGAATACATATCTATAAGTATACTTTTTATCAATAGAATCACCCTCCCAATCTGAATCTGTGTATCCAACCAGCTCTAGCTCGGAGTTTGCAGCATAGTGAATGTCGTAGGTCCTAGTTCCCTGAATATACTGGAGGATCCTCTTGGCTGACTTCCAATGAATATAATGAAGCTAATACATGTATCTTGATAAAGCATTCATGGCATAACAGATATCAGGCCGAGAATGTGTCAAGTACAACAAGCTACCAATCAGTTGTCGATAGATAGTGCAGTCCATGGGAGGTGTGCTTTTTCCTTCTTCAAGGTTGATCCCTGAAAGGAAAGGGAATGGTGCAGGCCTAAATTCAGCCATGTTAAACTTGAATAATAGTTCTGATATGTATTTGGACTGAGTGACCATTATCCCATCAGAATTTTTGTCAATTTTGAGCCCCAAAAATTGTTTTAGGAGCCCCAAATTGATCATTTCAAATGCATTGTGGAGAGCAGTTTTGATGGTTGAAATGGAAGCAACTGTGCCACCTGTGATCAGTAATTAATAAAAATATAAAACAATAATAATAAAATTACCATAATACTTCTATATATACACATTTGTATCTGATCTACACCTTTGGAAGTTCTACGAGAGAAGGAAGGCATCCATCTTGGAATACCACTCTCTTGGGGCCTATTTTAACCCGTATAGTGACTTCTTTAGCTTGCAATCCAAAGATGGATCAGATATATAGCCCTTGGGCTGCTTCATGTATATCTCCTCATGAATATATCCATGTAGAAAGGCTTAATTAACATCCATATGATGTACTTCCTAGTGCTTAGATGCTGAAATTGCCAAAACTAGGCGGATGGAGTCCATTTTCGCAACCGATGCAAAGGTCTCATGGTAGTCCACACCTTGGACCTGAGAGAAACATTTTGCCACCAGAATTAACTTATATTTTTAGTTTCTTCCATCAGCATCAACCTTGGTCTAAAACACCCACTTTCATTGAACCAATTTCCTTCTCGGAGGAAGAGAAACTAGCTCCCAAGTAGTGTTTTTCTGAAGAGAATCCATCTCTTCATCCATGGCAACTTGCCATATCAGATCCTTTCAAGCATGGTAGTAGGATCTTAGGTCTGAAATAATCATCAAATAAGAATTTTCAGACTGAAAATTATCAGGACAAGAGAGCGCAATACCTGATCTTTGAAAATCAGACCGGGTTCTCCTTGGATCATCTGGATTTCCAATGTTATCTCCTGTGGAGGAGAGTGTCTATCGGGCCCATGTGGGAAGATGATTTTGTACTTCAGGTTCTGATTTAACATATTATTTTTACTATACACTGATATCAGAAATCAGAGGATCCAAATCATGGTCATCACCCCCAATTTCATCATCCAAATATTCAGTAGAATAGGAAGGAAATTCAGCAGTTTTCTCCTTCACTAGTTCCACCTCCTAAAGAGGCTCATCAAAATTGACACTCATTTTGATGATGATCTGTTTTGTTTTGATATCCAGTAGATTGAAACCTTTTGATTCATCAGGATACCCAATAAATATACATTCTATGCTTTGCGGGTGCAAATTCCTCCTTTTATCAAGTGGAATTCGGGCCCATGCAGTGGATCCAAACACCCGCAGGTTCGACACATCCATCTTGTGTCCGAAGTATGCTTCGAAAGGGGTATTCCATTTCATGGATGATTGTGGCACTATATTATGAATGTATGATACAACATGCATGGCTTTAGACCACAAATTTGCAGCCAAATTCTTTGATTCCAACATACAGGTGGTCATCTCCTTGAGAGACCGATTCTTCCTTTCCACTACACCATTCTGCTAGGGACTGTAGGGAATTGAATGTTGGACCTGAATACCACTTTGGGAGAATATGTGAAGCAAATAATTACTGAAATACTCCCCACCATTATTATATCTCAATATATTGATCTTAATCCTAGAGGCATTCTCGATCAAGGCCTTCAATTCAGTGAATTTTCCACATACTTCAGACTTCTTTTTAAGGAAGAAGACCCATGTGTACCTTGAAAAATCATCAATAAAAATCAGAAGATACCTTGATCCATTCATGGATGTGACAGGAATTGGTACATTGATATCAGAATGTATCAACAACAAGATGCATGTAGCTCGGTTTTCCTTCCCCCGATCGAACTTGTGCTCAGGGTGTTTTCCAACCACACAACCATTGCAAATTCTAGTGGTTTGCCTTAATGACCGCGAGGCCTTCAAACATGGATTTTTTCTGTAATTGCTGAAAATATTTGAAATTTAGATGGAAAAACCTCTCATGCCATAGCCTACTAACTTCATTTCCATGAGTTAGCAGAGCAGCAGGCCTTGCATCCACCACAAAGTTGGAAAACTCATAGGCTTTTGGATGATGGTTTGCAAGGCCTTTAACAACAAGTTTCCTGGATGCAAGTTCTGTTATCTCAACATCATTCGGGCTGAAAGATACTCTCTTAGGCACTCTTGTATGTGTCATCTGATAGACACTAAGGATATTTGATGCCAGAGATGATACATACAAAACATTTGAAAAATAGCCATTCTCAAGATCAACCGTACCTTGTCCTTCTAAAATGATGGTGTTGTAAAGGAAAGTATCCTATGGCTAGGGTTTAAGAGGCCATCAACATACTGGGGTTGAAAGGTGGATGAAAATGGTTCTGCAAGTATATATAAGCAAGTTTCATATATCAGAATGGTTCATACCTTAGCCAAACAAAGGTTGATACAAGTAGCCCTTCAATCCTCTTCTTGCTCCTCTTGCTCCTCTTGCTCCAAGAGACCTGCAAAACGAATTATACCTTCCTCAAACCAATATGACCACATATAAAGAAATGATAATCAAATAAACATGAAATAATAATCTGATTAACATCATAATATGATCATAAACAAAGATTCAATCACACATTGAACAATGATTTGGGAAGAAGAAGGACATCACATCTTTATTAATCTTGAAAACAAGTACAAGTATACCTTCTCTTCAAGTTGGGCACCTCATGAAACCTTGATTTGGTTCTGCTACTTCTCTTCTCCAAGGAACTCATCCTCCAAGCTCTAGAACATAAGGAGAATGCTTCTAGGGAAAAGGTATGGGAAAATAGAGCTCCAAATCCTCGACCATAACAATGCAAAGATTCAAGTCTCCTCTCATGGACCTCCCTACCTCTAGTTATATGCTTAATGAAGAGTTAGGATTGAAGACAAAGTAGTTACAACTGAAGGAGTCAGTTGCATAACTACCCAAACTACCCGAATTTCAAAATACGTATTTTTTGACATTTTTAGGAGGTGTACATGGGTTGCAGAAACAAAACTCACGTACACGAGGAGGTATACGTGAGTTGCAATGTAGAAAGATGCATATTTAAGGCATATTGGACTATTATATATAGCAACTCACATACGTACACGGGTTTCCTTAAGGAAAGTCGCGTACACATCAAAAAATCATTTTTATGGTATTTTTGGGCATATTCAAACTTTGGTGTCTTCTAGAAAGTTTTAGCTGACTGAAATACCTTTCCAATAGTGTAGAGATGAGGTCAAATAGAGTTACAAAACTCAATATATGGTTCCTCCAAGTTAGGTGTTTTTTCAGTGACTTTCAATAACTTTCACGAAGTGTCGTCATGGAAGTGTCGACATGCAACGAAATCATGGGAAAGTGGTCATAGGAAGAGATGTCTCATTTTGAGCTATAACAGATTCCCCCTAATGTATGAGGTTAGAGGGGAATATGATAGCCGAAATACAGTATAAAGGAAAAAGCTAAGTATGGAGAGAGCAGAGAATCCAAGATCAAAAGGCTCAAACAAAGGTACTTAAAAGAGAGATAAATGTTAGAGAAAAATTGATCTCTAGGACATACAAGTCCATATACAAATAATCACCATAAAGATACAGGAAGATCCAACATATGTATAACTGATGAAACTATCATGGTCGCTCAATATGCAAAAAGGTGCCATATCAAATCTAAAGGAGTCAAGACCACAAATGAACAAGGTGGATCCATGCTCAACAATCGATCATAGCCACAAAAATACAAGGTGGATCTATGTCTCAGCAAAATTTCATATAAAGTGTGATAAGGTCTTGCATAGCTTGGGAAATAGCAAAATGACGATGCTACTATCGGCCCAAGGCCTTCAATCCAAACCACCCAAAAGGTACGAATCCTAACCATGCGAATAAAGGAGTTGAGGTTGAACTTGGAGGAAACCATTTGATTACCAGTCAATAATGAGAACCGTTAACAAATGCGAGGGAAACCACCATTAATGAAAATGCTCCCCAAGGCACCTAGTACTTTCTAACAAGTGTGAACACAAGGACTTGAAGTCAAACACTTGAAGAATCCATTGAGTAGGAGACATTAAGGTATTCCCACTACCCAATAGCAAGGTAAATTGCCACTGATGACTACAATCCCCAAGGTATTGTCATAAAACTCTAAATCTCATCCCTAGAGAAAGATGTGTTGCAGTCGATAGGAAGAGATCCATTGGAAGGAAGGCATTAAGGAATCCTTCATCATCCAACATGAGGTATGTCAAAGACTAATTGGATCTAGAATTGGTACTGAATTTCATGAAAGGACCATCGAAGACATGATGTAATGAACTAATACTAGGGAATGGCCGACACAGAAGGTCAAGGCAACTACAAAATGGCTGATAAAGGTTTCATCCTTGAATAGTGAGCATGACACAAAAAGTGACTTAGGCAGCTTTTGACACAAAAAGGACTAACGACACAAATCTTCAATGGTCAAAATACTAGGACCCAACTATTGATAGACTTAAAACTAGTGCTTTTTTCAAGGAAACAAGACTTGCTGCCATGATATAAAAAACATGTGAATGAACTTCCCTTCCCCTCTTCCTTGTAAAGGTTTAATGAGTCGAAGAAAGAAAACTCAGGACCATCTTCATTTTTGGCAAGCTCGAAGAAAAGACGGAAGAATGCTTGATAAAGCACTGATTCATGGATTTTACGAGCCCAAACTAGTACATGCTCGACGGTGTTTTCATAGTTTAGAGAGTCTGAAAACTCCAAAGAAGACTCCAGGGGGGTGCTTTTTCGTACAATTTAGTCTCCTGAGGCCAAAAAAGTATAAAAAATACCAAAGAAGAACTCTTTTAACTTCCGAAGAAGAAAAGGTGCATCTTTTTCGTACTTAGTAAGGGAGGTCCGAAAAAGGTTAAATTACCACCTACCCAATGCTCCTTCAAAAGCATCATATAGCCTGAGTTTTACGAGTGTGAAGGAAGGAAAGATCACTCAGAAAGATCCATTTGATTACGAGAAATGGGGCTTACAAAAATAAAATCGATGCTTTGTTCTTTAGGGTTTAATGAGCATGACAAAGACATAAAGCACACTCATAATATTTTTCATGTTTAGGTCTAGAGCACGAAAAAGAGAAAACTAAGCTCACAGTGGGGGTTCCTTTTCCATAAGTTTAGTCCCTCAGGGCTGAAAAAGTGATAAACCTATGCCTGAGAATACTCTTCTCAATTCCAAAGAAAAGAGAGTGTTCCTTTCTCATATTATTCCACATGGTCCGAGAAATAGATAACCTACCACCAATGTGGATGCCCGTTCACATATTCTTAATGAGCCTGCATGGACAAGTTTACTCGGTAATCAAGTCTATTTTGAGTAGTCAGACCTGGGCCTAAAAAAACTCAATATATTTCACATGAAATTTTAACAAGTCTGGAAAATTCAACTCGCGGCCTCCTTACTATTTTTAACGAGCTCAAAGGAGAGCAAAAAGAATGCTCTAAATGCGAGGATATGAGTGTCAAATGCAGGAGAAACTAGTTCCAAGCGCAAGGAACAAACCTATGCATAATGCAAGGAACAAACCTATGCATAGTGCAAGGAACATGAGCAGGATAAAGACACTTGGGGAACATCTGATCTAGTTAAAGAGTGTCAAGTTGCAAACGAAAAATGATACAATGCTTAGCAACAATGAGAACAAATATGACGACTTATACAAGGAGCTAAAAGCGTCGAAGCCAACATCAGTCTCATAAGCACGAGCAGGGCACATGCAAATGTAGTTACATCTTGAACAACAAAACGATTCTAGTAAACAGTTGTGAATCCAACTAAAAATCCTGTCTCCAAGAAACAACAACATCAGGATCATATTCAGAAGAAAAGATCTGATCCAGGTCACTTTGGAAGAAGCACATGTGACTTTGCTATCTTCTATAAAAGGTAAAGTCAAGGTAGAATCAACTCTAGAATATTCTATAGTACCAAGGCTTGAGGGTTTATAATTAGTAAGATCAACCTCAGAAGGAGAGAAAAAATCAACAAGGGATATAGAGTCTACAGGAACAAACTTAGCATCACGAGAGTTGAAAAATTCATAAGAAAAATCAAACTCATTTGGATCACTGACTTTCATGACATTGGTTCTCAAAGGGAGAGTGGGATTGACCAAAGATGACATTGGTTCAATCACATCAGGATCACTCTTCGAAAGAAGAGTGGGATCGACCAAATATGAGATTGGTTTGACCACTTGATCAACCAAAGGTTGAGTAGGTTGTTGAGAAACTATAGGTTTTTCAGGAGAAGGAAATTCTTGAGTCTCGGACCACACTCTTTGCACCTCTACGATAGCAGGGAACTGGTGAGTAAGATGATTTCCCTCGCATAGCTTACAAGGGAACTTAAGTTTCTACTTCAAACGACCAGTTTTCTCAATGGTGTCAACATGACTAGCAGTAGCTGACTGTTTTCTCTCAACATGACCTATAGAGGTTGATATTTCCTCCCCAGCATGACCACCAGAGGCTGGGTAAATGGGTCCAACTTGACTAAGAGAGGTTGGTTGTTGAAAATATTCAAAATGTTAAAAAATGGGATGACAATGAAACCAAACTCTTCACACCTCCATGATAGAAGGGAATTTATAAGTAAGGTGGTCTCCCTCACAAAGCTTACAAGGAAACTTGGGCTTGTGTTTTGAGCGGGTATTCTTTTCAACAGTGTCAACATGACTCACAATGGTTGACGGATTGTCTTCCGCATGAACCACAGGGGATGAGAGACTGCCCCAGACATAACTTGCAGAGGCTAAGAGACTAGGTCCAACATGACTTGCAGAGTTTGGACGAGCACCACCAGCATGAACAATAGAGGCTAAATGGTTAGGATCAACATGATTTGCAGCAGTTGAGTGTGTTCCCCCAGCATGAACTTCAGAGGCTGGGTGGATGGATCCAACATGACTTGCAGAGGTTGAATGGGGAGGTTCAACTTGAACAACAGAGGTTGAACAGGTGCCCTCAGTATGAACTATAGAGGCTGAGTGACTAGATTCGACATGACCTAGAAAGGTTGGAAGGATCCCACCAGCATGATCAACAGAGGCTGGATGGTGAAGATCAACTTGACTTGCATAGGTTAAGTGCTTAGATCCAACATGATCTACAGAGGTTGGATAGGTGCCCCCACCATAAAATTCAAAGGTTGGGTGGTGAGGTTTAACTTGAATTGCAGAGTTTGAAAGGGTTCCCCCTTTCTTATGTGCCTTCTTCCTTTTCCTCCTTTTAAACTGTTGGTTACTAGTATCAGTACTTTCACCGCATGAGGTAGAAGGAGGAGGAGAATTAACTACAGGTGAAGGGGAAGCAATGTTTTGATGCCTTTGATATAAGGAGCTTACTTGAGAAGCATCAGGAGCATTTAGGATGGTTGGAGTGGAAAACAACCACACTGGTAGCCCTAGGGTGAATCCAAGTAGATTCAAGGTGGCCATCAAAGGAACACCAACATTCCCTATGAGAGGAATAGTACAAGGAGTTCCTATAATGGGGATCTCTTGGTTGGTGTTCAAAGGGGTGTTATCCATATTTTCAAACTAGGAGACAAAGTTTGAGGTTGAAAGGAAACCAAAATTACAAAGCACACACCTAAAGGCACACTAAGTATAGATAAACCACACAGCACTCACTCAAAAATTCCTAAATCCAAACAGACAATCAGGTATAAGATATGCTTTCCAGAAGAAAGCTGATAGATAGTTACTTGGCATCCCTGTAGATGTTCTTAGGCATAAGAGGAGGAATCACCCACCGCCCTCCCACACCTTCTACTGGGGTTACCTTCCAAGGCCATCCAAGGTCAACTAGAAATAGCCTTTTGGTGTACTTGTGTACGAACCCTGGATGTCAAAGAGACTAAAGGATACCTTAACGATATTGATAGTCTGGGGGGACAGTCACAAGCCTGGTTTGTATGCATGGGCAGGGTAGCAAAGCCGAAAACCCTGTCTAAGAAAGAATCCCTAGATGCACAAAAACATTGGTCTACACTTTGACAAGGAATCGGAGGGTTATCTCCTCAGTCCAAGTCTCCACACAGCTTTGTGCTTAACTCCCGTTTGAGAGGAGCTTCCCAGATACAATCCACATAGAAAAGGGTTTACCTAGTGATTGGCCAACTACGTCTAAATTTAAACACTTGTGGGGAGTTTAAACTCCCTATCCCAGAAGTTTAGCCTAAACTAGTTGGTGTATGATCCTATAAAATAAAACTTACTAATAATTTTTAAATTATATCATTTATTTTAAGAGTTGTTTTTAGTCAAAGGGTAAATGGTGTGAAACTTATGTGGTATTTTAACTCAAAGTTGAAACAAAATGACTAAACAAAGAGAACTGAAATGCAAAAAGAAAAAACTATTCTCTTTCTTTTCAAATAGAAAATTGAAAGCCACAAAAGAACAAATTCTTTTTAGTTTTTCAAAAATAATGATATGCAGTGTATTAAAGACAAAACCCTAATCTACATGCATATTAAAACACTATATGTTATTTTTATTTTTATTTTATAAATACAAAAGAAAAACTACCTACAAAGCAAAGTATGTAGATAACAAGAACAAAGCAAAAGGAACTCTACTATACAACAACCAAGCAGACTCTAGAATGCCCTAAAGTCAGTATAAACCCTACTTGGAAGGAAGGCTTGCATAAGAGACAAGTCAACTACTTTGGCATGGTGAATTTAGCCACCAAAAGAAGAAGGAAACAAACACCAGCAAGCTTTTGGACTCAAACAAAGATCACCAACAGAGGTTAACCAGAAACATAAGCCAAAAATCATGCCAAGAAAAGGAGGGTGGGGGGAAGAGCAAAAAGAAAACCCTAATGCTATAAAAAGGATTACCACATAGATAAAGAATAACCAAAAGGGATGAAACTAACTCCTTGGAGTCATGCACCTACAAAGGACACCAAAAGACCTACCAAACAACCCACAACAATATAAAAAACCACAAAAATGAGGAAAAAACACTGGTTTAAGGGCACATGCGGGTTGTACTACTGACAGGTTGCATGTCATACGCGGGTTGATAGTATAGCAAGTCACGTGTACAAGCACACGTGGGTTGATAGTATAGCAAGTCACGTGTACAAGCACATGCGGTTTGTACCACTGACAAGTGGCGTATCATACATGGGTTGACAGTATAGAAAGTCACGTGTACCAAACTAGACTCGCGACTGTTCAGTTTGCAACTCGCATATGGGTGGAAACAATACCAAAAAAGGTCAAAAAATTCCTTAGGAAGGTAGGGAAAGTATGCTATCAGAATTATAAAGTGTTCCTAAGTGGCAGCAAAGACCTGAAACAATGCAAAAGACTGAAAGAAATATAGAGAAACCCTAAACATACAAGGCTCTCCCTGGCAGAGTCGCCAGTTTTGTTGTAAAGGAAAGTATCCTATGGATAGGGTTTAAGAGGCCATCAATATATTGGCGTTGAAATGTGGATGAAAATGGTTCTACAAGTATATATAAGTAAGTTTCAGAGATTAGAATGGTTCATACCTTATCCAAATGAAGGTTGATCCAAGCAGCCCTTCAATCCTCTTCTTGCTCCTCTTGCTCCTATTGCTCCAAGAGACCTGCAAAATGAATTATACCTTCCTCAAACCAATATGACCACATATAAAGCAATGATACTCAAATAAACATGAAATAATAATCTGATTAACATCATAATATGATCATAAACAGAGATTCAATCACACATTGAACAATGATTTGGGAAGAAGAAGGACATCACATCTTTATTAATCTTGAAAACAAGTACAAGTATACCTTCTCTTCAAGTTGGGAACCTCACAAAACCTTGATTTGGTTTTGCTGCTTCTCTTCTCCAAGGAACTCACCCTCCAAGCTCTGTAACACAAAGAGAATGCTTATAGGGCAAAGGTGTGGACAAAGAGAGCTCCAAATCCTCCATCATAACAATGCAAAGATTCAAGTCTCATCTCATGGACCTCCCTACCTCTATTTATAGGATTAATGAAGAGTTAGGGTCAAAGACAAAGTATTTACAACTGAAGGAGTCAGTTGCATAACTACCCAAACTACCTGAATTTCAAAATATGTATTTTTTGACATTTTTAAGAGGCATACGCGGGTTGCAGAAACAACAGTCGCGTACACGAGGAGGTATACGTGGGTTGCAATGTAGAAAGTCATGTATTTAAGGCATATGTGACTAATATATATAGAAAATCATGTACGTACATGGGTTTCCTTAAGGAAAGTCGCGTACACATCAAAAAGTCATTTTTAGGGTATTTTTGGGCATTTGCAGACTTTGGTGTCTTCTGGATAGTTTTAGCTAACTAAAATACATTTCCAACAATGCAGAGATGAGGTCAAATGAAGTTACAAAAATCAATATATGGTTCCTCAAATTTAGGTGTTTTTTCGATGACTTTTAATGACTTTCATGAAGTGTCGTCATGGAAGTGTAAACATGAGATGAAATCATGGGAAAGTGGTCACAGGAAAAGATGTGTCACTTTGAGCTATAACAGATGGTGGAGTCATCTTCCATGTGGATGGGGATGGATTTTTTGGTCTCCAAGGATGAGAAGAAGTCTCTTTCAGCCATCATGTCGTTCGAAGCTCCAGAATCAATCAAGAGTGCTTTGGACTTCCAAGTGCTTACCATGAGGGAATGACCTATTTCATGGTATGTTTCCCAATCTTGCTGATCTCTCCTCTGAAATATTTCCAGAAGATTGATGTGATTTCTCTCAAGGAGAGAGGTAGCTTCATCAAGATTCTTCTTCATGCAGGCATGTTCAGGGTGGAATCCCTTCCCGCAGTATGAACACTTGACTTTTTCTTTCCCATGATGCCCTTTTCCTTTGTTCTTCTTTGAGCCAGAAGACTCATCATGCTGCTGCTTTTCAACTTTAGGATTATGAGCTTATAATTTAGTTTTTGGGTTCTTCTACTGCTTTCCTTTACCCTTTAGATATTTAGGCCCTGAGACATGGAGGGCTTGATCACAAGAGGATCTGATGATCCCCATCTAGACAAGCTTATCATGTTCACTTGTTAGGGACTCAACGAAGGCATTGAGTGTAGGAATCTTCCATCTAGGGGTTGTGAGCTTCCCCACATGGAATGTAGGGACAAAAACTAAATAATCAGCTCCAAGTTTGGAGAGTATGGCGAGGATAAGTTGATCATCCTCCTTCTCCACTTTGCATTGCTTCAATAGTAAGACAATGTGCTTGAACTTTGTGAAAAAGTCATTCAAGGTCTCGAAATTGGAAGGATGGAGAGACATCAATTCATTTTCAAGCTGGTAAACTCTCAAATCATCTTGCTTTCCCTACAGGGTTTCCAATTTGTCCCAAATTTCCTTTGGAGTCTTCAATTCTGAAAGATGGAAAAGAAGATCCAAGGAAACAGAGAGGCACAAAACTCTGAATGCTTCATCCTTCTTGTTCAAGAATCTAGCTTTGTTTGTCACAGAAGCAAGCTCTTCTTCAGTGTCCATAGCGACCCTATAGATTCCTTTGACATGTAGCTAGATCTCCATGTCTCCTTTCCATGAGTGGAAATTGAACGAAGTCAAAAGATCCACGGAAGAAGCCATCTGAATCTACTGGAGTGAATGCTTTCACCTGTTAAAAACCTAAAAATCACAACAAAAAGGGAAATGTAAGGTCAGATAGCCTGCACATTTTAGGCTTTCATCACACCCAGCATAGTCAATCAAGCAAGCTTGATCAACAAGTTCCTTACTTGGGGTATTAAGTGGTAAGCCTTGGCTTCTGGTGTAGTGCTGGATTTTTGAGCTATTGCTCAATTTTCATGCAAGATTTGTCAAAAACAAATTTTTTGAGAGATCTGAGCTTTGTCGTGCCATGAGATCTAATACCATATTAATATATCACAGTAATCTAGGGACTAAACACAAGTCTCATCAAATATTAATAACAATAAGGCATGAAAATGGTGTAATTGTGCTACAAAATGAGTAGCTGCTCTGTATATTCACACAAAGAATGAGTAATACAATACAAGATCATGCCACAAGCATGAATGCCAAATCAATTCTAATTCCCAAGGAGGTCATTTGAATTGAATGAGTGAGTCTATCTTAACTAAATGTAAGCCACAATCAACACTCAAGTTAACCATTGATCAAAACCCTAATTGACTCAATTGAGCCCTAACTGAAGTCAGAGTGCAATAAATGACTGAGTCTAACTGAAAGTAGGTGAGACACATGTCACACCAAGCCAAACAACAAGTGGTAGTGCATCAATCACTCCAATGAACCCCAATGAGGTTAACTGAAGTGTAACTGAACATCAGAAGTGGTTGGAGGCTCCCCTGTTGACTCCAGTTCATTAAATAATCAATAAATAATCAATTTAATAAAGGAAGGTGCCTTCACTACTCTGTTTAACTGATTGTAACAATCAGTTAGCAATATGGGGAACTAATGACACTCAGATCACCTCCGGAGTGCTCCAGTTAGCCTCCCCGAATGTAGGAGAAGGCTAAGTTAGCTCCTTTACTTAAGGTAGGCATGGGTGCGATCTAGCTGATGTCATCTAGTGCTCCTCTGATGTCAATTAAGTCAATAAAACTTAGGATAGTGTTTTAACTAGGCCAAATTAACCAAAGAGAGTGTGTATGGTGGTAAATGTCTCCAACACTTAGTTTTTGCAAAGTTAGTTGTTGGTTATTGTGGTGATATGAGAGCCGGTCCTGATCAATAGGCTAGTTATCTTATTGGTGGTGATGTGCTAGCTAGTCACAATCCCAAGGAGGTTGTTGGTTATCTTTTCAAGGAGCGTGAGTGATTGGCTGGGCATGAACCGTAAATGGCTCAAGATGGGTATGATGATCCGCCAATCGTTGCTTGTTGATTTCATCATCCCCTGGTTGGTCGAAATCACAAGGAGGATATTGGTTATGAGTTTGGGTGTGAGGCTGGGTGCTTCTGCAAACTGGCGCGTGATCAACGTGAGCATTTCTGCAAATTTGTTGGGTGTGATCTAGCTAAGTGTGAGCGTGAACTGTTGGCTTATCAGGTTGGGTGCCTTCATCAATTTGTTGGAAGTTTGGATGATGAGAATGAGTGTTTGGATCTGGTTGCATGTGAGCAGTTGGCTAGGTGCGATGGGCCTCTTGCTGGGTGTGGTGCGTGTGATAGCCACTCATCCCCCTCTGATCTTCCCACAATTGCGGATCATCCAAGATTGGCTGCTCACTGAAGCCTGGTTCAAGTGTATCACCCACCGACTCATTATCAGACTATTGATTTGGAATGTTTTGGTTGTTCTATTGTAGCCTAGCGATTTTGATTTTATGTTTCAAAGAGGTCTTAGTAAAGGCTTTGTTGGCTTGGTAAAAATAAATAGGATTAATAATTCATCACCATCCAACCATCTAATAATTAATAGTTAATAATCAATAATCTTATTTAATAAATCAAACATTAATAAGTGCACTTAGTAGGCCCACAGGGCATAGAATAGATGGTGAATGGATGTATGTATTGTCAAGGAACTCCTTGTGTAATTTCACTAGTTCGAAACTTCATGGGTACTAGTGTAACATCCCCTTCACCCAATATGACTAGTAGAGGGTACATTAACTAAATAGGGGCCTCTAAATTTCACCCCGTAACCATAATTACAAATTCATAACATTTAAAATCCTTGTGCATATGCATAATAATAATCTATAATGGAATAAAATACATCCACACACACAACACACAAATTTAAAAGAATAACCATTATAGGAATAAATCAAAACATTTCAAATTCAAATACAAAAGGATACTTATCTTTAAATAAAGAAAACCTAAGCACCTGACTATATAAGAGTGATTTTCCTCCTAGCCATAGGAACTCTCTCAAACATATACTATTTCTACTCAGATGCCCCCCCTAAGATGGGCTATGAGGCCACTAGTGTTAAGGAAACACCTTCAAGCTTCTCTCTCTCTCTCTCTCTCTCTCTCTCTCTCTCTCTCTCTCTCTCTCTCTCTCTCTCTCTTCCCACAAAATTTTCTTCTCTTTGTTCTTATCCAAAAATCATTCATAGATCTATAAGAATATCACTAATCCATCATAACCATGGAACTCCTTCCAATTTTCCCGCACAACACAAGGAATTCATTACCCTTCACTAATCCATATTTCCCTCAGGGAATCCAACCGTTTTAGTGCTTACTAGTGTGTGCAGTAAGAGTCCAATTTGTTGTATGCTATTGGAGAACATCTTGTAGCATAAATTATGGCTTCTAAAGCATCAAAAAATAGCATAACTCAATGGGTGAAGGTTCATATATTTCCCAACGTATGGGTGAAGGAAACTTTATATAATGTAGAGGTCCACATGAGAGATAATACAATGAGTGTTGAATCCAGAAGTTATGAGATAATGTTGGAGAAACAACTTACATAAATTCTAACCATAGAATAAATGACTCCTGAAATCTGGCATAGATGTCACAACCCCCATGCCTCAATGACTGCATGAAGTGACTTCTCCCACCAACCTCACACATGCATTCAATGATTGAGTTTAATATTCAAAAGGAAGTAATTGGTTCATATAAAGTACATGGAATAATTTAGATTCGTTCTAAGGCTGACACTTAGAAGCACATGATTTAGTTTCCCATATACCCCCTTTCCTCTTCCCCTCTAATGGAATTGTAACCCCTATAATTATCTTTATAGAACCATCTTGGGCGATTTTATTATTTTCCAGCATAGTATATACATATAATTTGAATTGACATGATAATCCAACCATACTATTCAAATATAAATATATAGAACATACATGCCTAGCCATTCACTAGTCCATCCTTGGCCTTGAGATCTGCTCTAGGAATCCATACTAGCGTATTTACATCATTTATATCATTTTGATTAAATACATTCCAAGTCAAAAGTGGGGGTGTTACAACTTTCTTTCCAAAATAAGTACACTTAGTACACATGTGTAATCAAAATTTATAATTAATTATATTAATAAATAAGATTAATAATTAAAAATCAATAAGCATAACTAGTTAAATCAAACATTAATAAGAATAATTGGTAAACATGATTAATCACTAATAACTAATAATTAATAAACATTATTAATAAGTAGGATTAATTGCAATCCAATTCTCAACAATTAATAACTAATAAACATAATTAGTAAACATGATTAATCACAATCTATTCATTGACAATTAGTTCATAATAAGCTTAAATGAACCACATAATATATTGAGTTTATCCTGCATGGGTAAAACAAGAGTTTGATCATACATAAGCAATCAAACTGTGGCAATTAACCTCCTTAACATACTTAACTACCTACCTCATATCTTCCAATTCACAACTATTTTCGACATCCTATATTTCCTCTATCAAAATACCTTGGAGTGTTAACTATATTGACCTAACCCAAAAATAGAACCCATAAGGAGAATTTTTAATTACATCAACCAAGCTTCCCCAGTAGAAAACTATTAGTCATTATCTCACACCTTTGGTAGCATGCCTTAGCGAAAACCTCCCACGAATCCAAGTTTTATATGATAAATGGTCAGTAATGACTCCACCCCCCCTAATAGAACTACGGTCAACACCCTATTGTGTTGTTGCTACTATTTATGGATTTAAGGTCATTGAATAACTGGTTTGGGAAAATACACTTCTTGTAAAACTAACACTTTCCCACATTATAGAAATGTATTAAAATAAACAAAATCATGAACTAGTGCCTCATAACATACCATTCTTCTTTCAAATTCCATGTCTCTAAAGTTACTTTAATTTCTACCATAATATCCAACTATTACTTAGCTCATTTAATATGGGGTTAGTCTCCCAACACAAGATCATGCATAATTGTGTAATAATTTCTATGTATGTACTTCATTAATAATCAACAAATAATGTAACAATACTTTCTATGTACAATGCACTTGGTATCTCATCCATTTATCCATATTGTAACTTAATGTGGTATCCACATACCCATCTATCTCCTTAAAAATTTCCTGCTATAGAAAAAATAAATGAATGGCCATTATTAACAATTGTTGGCTCGGGAGATGGGCACAAAACGAAAGTTCACGCACGCAACCAAGGTAAATATGTCATGCGTGCGATAGAAGAAAAGGAAGGACACGAAGGATGAAAAGGGCCCATGAAGGCAGAGCAGAGAGGTGCACAGAAAAGGAAAGGCAAGCACGGAAGTGCACATGGGGAAAACGGTTAGAAAGCGACAGGCCGGTCATGGGTGCAGAAGCCATCTTAAGTCAACGGATGCCACACAAGCGAAAGCATGCTGTAAGTAAGGCCGTTAGTGCCTCGTGTCAAGTCATGATCACCACAGCTGTAGCCTGGGGGGCAGCTGATGGTGATAGTTAACAGATTGCGTATAAGGAGTCGACCCAGTATGGTCATGTAAAATGTTATAAATAGGATAGATTTAATAGTTAGAAGGTTGCTTTTTGTTAGTCATAATTATGGAATGGATTTGATAGATGAGAGCTGTATACAATTGTAGAGAGAAGATCTAAGAGAAAGGTAATTAGAATAGTGGAAGGAGAAATCTCTGCTCGAGTAGTGGAGATGCCAGGAGAGTCGGTCCAGGCTGTGTGCGGATATGTAGGTAGTAGCAGTAGATTAGGAGAAATAACACATAGAGAATGAGAACTATGAGTCTGAACTTAAAGACATATCTCAAGATCAGTCTCCATCTCGCAGACTGCAAGGTGCTATATCCTTTCTCATGCCAAATGAAGAGCACCTTGCTGGTTTTTCCCAAATGGGTTTCCATGTTATTTCTTGTGTCCAAATGAATACTTGATGTGGTGAATGTTTATGTGATTGATTAATAGATGCTTTCTGTATAATGTTAAATGTGGTTTAGTTTCTGTTAGTTTCTTGGAATTGGTAAATGGATGAACAAAATGTCTGGCTGAATTGAACTTGTATATTTGTATATCATTCAGTATAATTCCTGTTATGAACCACGACTTAATTCATAGAGCCGATTGTTGTGAGTCAGTTGCACCACATGAGTTGTGCCAGCTGCTAGGGGGAAAGGAAAGTCAGGTCACATGCGATGACATACAGTTGTGCTCATTCGCATAGAACCGAATCCTTCGTCTAGCCACCCTACTGCCTTCGTTGAGCTCCTTGGTTATGATCCAAGGAACTATACTTCTTTGACAATAGCAGAAACATGGTTCTAGCAGTTACCCATCTATGAGATATCTCGGGTGAGACTGCGCCTGCTTCACAAGTTTTGCTATTGGGGCTTGCTCTATCGGGTTGGTATCTCAGGAAGTTGTTGGATCAGTGGGCTATGTAGAACCTGGGTCACGCAATTGGGGAAAAGTGTCCAACAAATGGTTCCGTTGCTGGGACCCATTGATTAAATCAGGGAGATGTTAAGGCACTCAATGAAGGAGGAGATAGAATATCAGCTGGATGCTAAAATACTAATGTTTACGTAGGAAGAAGCCAATGAAAGATAGGTGGACGTAATAAATTGGATAGGGGAACTGTCATAGTGAATGAGTCGCACAGTTTGTTGAACGGATATGCTATGTAAGAGCTAGAAGTAATAAGGAAGGTAGTAAGAAGAGATGTTCCCGGGAAGTTCTGAGGATGAGTTAGGCACTGGATTCTTGAGAAGCAGAGCGAGGTTCCATTCAGGAAAGAGGAGAAAGGTAATAGGAGGAAGGAGGGCCTATAGCTTTTTGAGGGAGGGTGAATATGGATGTGAGCCATACCTATACAAAGGATCTTGTGACGAAGAGGAGGAGTATAGCCCAGATTCTGAAAGATCAGAAATGGGAGGGTCTACAGAATAGCCAAGAATAGGATGTGACTACAGTATTCCAGAGATATCACCCAGAGCAAGACCTAGAATTCCATCACCCGAACCCCTTGTGAACACCAACAGTCCTAGTTTCAGGACTGGCGAGCAAGAAATCCCATTAGCGATCCCCATAAATCCTGTAAACTTAGGAGCTCCAGTGAACAATCCCAATGCCATCGTAATGGCGAAGACAGATGTTGGATTACCCACCTTTAATGAGAATGGAACAGAAGACCCAGAACAACATTGTTTTCTTTGTGAAGCTATTTGGATGGTACGCCTAGTACATAATGCCGATATAAAGAAGGCACAACTGATCACAAATCTAAAGGGTCATGCCCTGGATTGGTTCATGAAATTTTGTGCCACACCAGTAGGAACCCTGCAGAAGACTCTTGAGGAGATTCAGTGGGCAATGATTTTGGAGTTCTGAAAGCCCCGATCGGAGTCCCAATGTATTACCAAAATCAAGGAAATTAAGTAGGATCCAACAGAAATGGTATGGGACTTCGACTAGTGGTTTAAAACACTAATGTCCAAGGTCAGTTTCCAGATGTCAAATGTGCAACATAAAGAGTGGTTTATTGCTGCGCTACTACCACATATAAGAGGGTCGCTCATGCAGCAGAAGATTGCAACACAAACGGAGGCATTGGAGTTAGAAATGAAGCTAGAAGCTTTTCCCATAGGGGACGGTGCCACATGAATGATACATATTCAGTCTCAGTTGGCTAATCTGATTATCCAACTCCAAGATATGAAAAGGGGAAAAGAAGCACACGAATACCTCTGGTGTACTCGATGCCGGACCAACGGACATACCGAAGATGAATTCCCGACATATATGAACTATGTTTCGTCTGGAGGGCCAAGCCCATTGAATATCCCAGGATTACCTTGATGCAATATATGCCAAACAAGAGGACACCGGGACATCGATTGCCTGTTTATGCACAAGACGATATGTACACCCACCAGTCTATATTGTAAATTTTGTAAATCTATAGGCCATGATGAAAAAGATTGTAGGGCCTACCAACTCATGAGGGAGAAAAGGGTAGATTCATATTTGATGAATATGGAAGAGCAAGTAAAGATTGAACAGACCACACCTCAGTTCCAAGCTCCTCCCTAGTTTCAGGTTGCACTGCAATTTCCATCTCTGCAGTAGTTTCAGATGGCATCCCAGTTTCAGAATATGACCCCAGATAACTTATACCAATAGTAATACCACCAACCACAATACTTGTTACAACCACCTCAAAGGGGGGCTAGAAAATTTAGGGGCCGGGGAGGAGGAGGATTTGGCTGTGAAAATGGGCCAGTTGTATGCTACAATTGTTGAGTACTGGGGAATTACGCTAGGGAATTTCCATAACTTGCAAGTACTTGCTTGTAATATAGATAGGGTCACAATATGGAGCGATTCCCATAGCTCATTGCTCGATGGAAAGCCTAGACGTTTGGATTAGCCAACCCATTACCAAACATTGCACCAAATCCTACGCCGAATGCTCCCAATCCGAATGCCAATATCAATATACTGATGATAGTTGTTGAACCATGAGAACCTAATGTGGTAGTGGTCACGAGGAGAGGTGCTATGACAGTTGCAGACCAAGCCACGCAGACAGACCCTATGGCGCACACATAACCCCAGGTGCAACTTGCCACAAAGAATAAAGTGCCAATTGACATTCAAGAACAAAAGCACATATTCATGGTGCAGAAAAACCATCTACCTTAGGCCAAGTGAAAGATATGCCTAAAATATTCCAGAAGAAATTTGCACAACAAAGTATGGACAAAACTGCAGATAAGGTTAGTAAACTTAAACCTTTCTTATCAAGTTTTTTAGTGCTAATCAGGGATAAGGAAGCCCTTGCAGAACTGGAAGCACTCATCGAAACACTTCTGAAGGGAGACCCTCCACCAAACAAGGTTAACAGTATCAAGACCAAGCTTAAGACAGGACGCGAACTCAAGATGACTACTCAAATTGGTGATTATGACATGGACTATATCATCCTCAACTTGGGATCTGATGTCAAAATTTTAACACGCCAAACATGGGAAATAATGGGCAAGCTAGCTTTAGAATGGTCCCCCATTCAATTAAGGATTGCAAATCAAGAAAAGGTCCTCCCTATTGGAAGGCTAGTTTAAGTTCAAGTGGATATTGAAGGATTACGCACTTTTGCGGAATTCGAAGTCATAGACATAGTAGATGATACCACCCCATACCCTGCACTGCTTGGGGTTGATTGGGAAATGGAAAGCCAAATGATCATAAAATTCAAAATAAGGATCCTATCATTTGAATATGATGAGCTGCAGGTCGTTTCACCCCTTGACCCACTAGAAGGACCAAGGTACATTGAACCAATATTCAATGAAGGGCATGGTGACCACCTTGACACCATCTACAATGTAACCACCCTTCAACAAGACTATATTAATCCTACTGCAGATGGTAGCCTAAGTTGGAAATGTGAGAGTTCATGTACATCTGACTTAGGAGAGGCACTTGAGAAGTGGTAGAATTGAATAAATGAGATCTCATCATGAAAATGTGCCAGGATAACTAAGTCTGTCAGATGAGTAGGAACTCAGTCATGACCACTACCCACATATGAAGGATTGCCTAACTTGGCAGCATTCTTGACTAAATTTGAAGAACTGGTAACAGAGACACAACAACTGTCTACTCTAGAATTTGAATTAAAAGTTATGCCTGCATGATGGTGTGGTACACATAAGAGCACCATAACTGAATGGCCACAATGCAGAAGGCTACTAGAAGTAAGGTTTGGAGAAGAAATTACAATTGTAACCCAAAGATATATAGGGTTACTTAATCATGTCGAACACATGGAACAATGTTCCACAACATTCTCAAACTACCCTCGCTAGGAATGGGTTCATCATTTCATCCATACTCTTGAGACGACACCACGAGGTTGGTATGCATCTATGGAGCTACTCCAGGAGACAAGGGAATGGGAAGAAGTTGTGCAGAAATTCACTTACACATTCTAGTTTGTGGATGAACAACCTACAGTTGATATTGCACTGAAAACTATTAAGGAAAAAATATTCATTGAGATCCCACTGGAGATTGTGTATTCTCAACCTTGTGCTGTGCATTCCCAAAAATGTTATGAGACATTCCAACATTGGATGACGTGCTATAATCTCTCTAGGGACCTAGGCGATGATCTGACCAACACCAATATTCTAGAATCGGAAGGATCACACGAGGTAGAAGGAAGAGACATTTCTAGTGAACAGTTCATTAATCCACTAAAGGTTAAAAAGGTTAACATTGGATAGAAATCCAAAAATTGAAAACATTGGAGACTACTGGGATGAAGAAACAATAGCCAAAATCATCGATCTATTACATGAATTTCAGGACCTATTCCCGACAAATTTCAGGGAGATGAAGGGAATAGTAGGAGATTTGGGTGAAATGAAAATTCCACTCAAACCTGATGCAAGGCCAGTGAAATATTGGCCATACAGATTAAACCCACATTATAAGGAGAAAGTAAAAGCAGAACTGGATCGCATGTTGGAGGCAAGAATTATTGAACCTGTTGAAGAATTGGAATGGATAAGCCCCATAGTCATCCAAGACAAAAATATGACAGGTGAAGTCAGAATCTGTGTCGACCTGAGGAAACTAAATGATGCCTGCTTGCATGATCCATTTCCTACACCCTTCATGGATGAGGTTTTGGAAAGCGTTGGTGGATAGGAAATTTACTCCTTCACAGATGGGTTCTCAAGATACCATCAGGTCTGAATTGTGCAAGAAAAACGACGAAACAAGACAACCTTTGAAATAGAATGGGGATGCTACCAATACATAGTAATTCCCTTTTGCCTTAAAAATGCCCCTGCTATTTTTTCTAGAATAGTAGTTTCTGCTTTCAAAGATTTCATTCATAAGTTTCTTGAAGTATACTTTGATAACTGGACGGTCTTCGGTTTGGTAATAGACCATATTGAAAATTTGTGCATGATGCTAGAGGGGTGTCACCAATACCAAATTGCACTGAACTTGAGAAAATGTATCTTCTATGCACCTTTTGGTGTACTGCTGGGCCATGTAGTATGCCGCAATGGAATCTTGGTCGACCCCATGAAGGTAGCAATTATCCTAGACTTTCCTCCACCCACATCAATCACACAAATCAGGTCTACATTGGGACACACTGGGTATTATAGGAAATTCATAAGAGGGTATGCAGAGATAACTGGCCCAATGGAGAAGCTGTTAAAAAAAGATGCCAAGTTCGAATGGAATGAAAGCTGCCAGGAGAGTCTGGATAAACTAAAGGGTAAAATGGCTACTGCACCAATATTAATATTTCCAGATTGGAAAAAAGAATTCCATGTACATGTTGATGCCTCATTGATTTCACTTGGCATAGTGTTAACGCAATTAGGAGATGGTGCAATTGACCACCTAATCACATTTGCCAGTAGGAAACTATTAACGACAAAGAAAAATTATAACACAACTGAAAGAGAAGGGCTTGCAATGGTCTATGCGCTACACAAATTTAGACATTATCTACTAGGTGGACACTTTAAAATGTTCACTGATCATTATGTGCTAAACTACCTGGTCAATAATCCAGTGTTGGGGGGGGGAATCTACTGGTGGCTCCTCCTATTTCAAGATTTTGACTTTGAAGTCATTGTGAAGCCAGGATGACTAAATGTTAGGCCTGGCCACTTATCGCGAATTGAAAGTGGGGAGGAACCCACCAACCTAGAGGACAATTTACCGGATGCACAGCTATTTGCTATAGATGTTGTTGATAAAGAATTCAATGCAATTATACACTTACTTAATACAGGTTATGCACCTGAATATTATTCAACATGGAAAAAGAAACAACTAGTTTTCAAGGCCTCAGACTGCACGCTCATAGCGAGACAACTCTATAAGTTGGGACCAGATGAAATACTGCGAAGATGTGTCTTTCATCATGAAATACAATGGGTAATGGCGGAAGCACATGCAGGTGTCTCAAGAGGACACTATGCTAGGAAGGCAACAGTGCATACGATTTTGCAAGCCAGACTTTGGTGGCCAATGGTACAGAAGGATACAATAAAATACTGTCGTAATTGCAACAAGTGTCAAAGAACAGGGAAACCATCATGATGCGATGAAATGTCACTTGCACCACAAATTACAGTGCAGGCCTTTGATAAATGGGCAGTGGATTTTTTTGGCCCTATCATTCCACCGAGAAAATGAACTGGTTCATGTTATATCATCACTGCTACAGATTAATTGACAAGATGGGCATAGGCCGCACCTGTAAAATATTGTACTGCTGCAACTGCAGCCCACTTCCTCTTTGAGAATGTCGTCACAAGATTTGGTTGTCCCAAAATCCTAATCAGTGACCAAGGTACACATTTTGTAAATAATCTAATTGTTGAACTGACTACAAAATTCCAAATACAACACAAGAAAACAACACCCTACCATCCTCAAGAAAATGGAACTGTCGAGGCATTCAACAAGGTACTTGAGAATGCATTGACCAAAGTATGCAATGTGCGCAGAGATGATTGGGACCAAAAAGTCTTAGCATTATTATGGGCCTATAGAACAACATGCAAACAACTAACTGGATACACCCCTTTTCATTTATTCTATGGACAAGAAGTAGTTGTGCACATGGAGTATATTGTCCCAAGTCTACGAATTGTTGTGATAACGGAGATGACAGATATTGACGTTGTAGAAGAGAGGATGGTGTAGCTGGTTCAAATGGAAGAAGATTGTTTTATTGCAGGCCTCCATAAAAACATGGAAAAGTAGCGACAGAAATCCTGGCATGACCACCACATCACAACAAAGTAGTTCAAGGTTGGTTGACTTGTTCTAATGTATGACAGCAAGTTTCTCAAGCATCTGGGTAAGCTTAAAACACATTGGTTAGGTCCATATGTAGTTGCACATATTATTGAAGCAAGCACCATAAAACTACATAAGCTAGATGGAACACCAGTAGTGGGAATGATCTATGGCAGTTGATTAAAACCCTATCACGATGACTGCGACATGGTCCCATAAAGTCGTGATGTGCAAAACAAAACAAAAAAAGTGACATATTTTTCACAAGACAGCTAGCCAAAAGTGACAAACAGCTAGCCGGTACTGGCAGCCAGTAAGGTCATGGGGAATTCGAGAAAGATCCGACACCACTAAACGTTTAGTATCATTAAAGTGGTAGGCCCGAGAAAAAAGGAGGCAAACGTTTTGGTCCCATCTGGTAGAGTGCCTTAACTGCCCTAACAAATGCATAATGGAGCTTAAGTGTGCAAAGGATGAGCCCATGTGATCCGCCATAGGGTCCTTCACTCTATCCAGTAAAATTAAAGACTCATTGCCTATAAGTCATCCTTGTCCACCATAAAATTCTACATTTCTTTGACGAACTAGCAATACAAAGAGCCGAGCCCGCTGCAGAAACCGAGCCATCCTTTAAAGCCAAAGACCTTACTTAGTAAAATATTCCAGCCATAGAAAGCACTCCAGTAAGGATATATTGAACCGATTTGGCTGCCCAAGAAGATGAAGAAGACTCAGGAAAATTTGAAGGTAGTACCAAAGTCGAGGATCGTCAAAAAGATGTTGCAGAGTCTATCGCATCCATCATAAGCAGGAAGTCATCTCACATAGATAACTGCCTCCCAACCATTAGAGAAACCGGTGGGAGCCCAACTTTTTACCGCTATGCAATCCTTGAATACGAACCCCACAATTTCCTCCAACCCTGGGGAAAATATACCTAAATCTTGTAGAGCTGACCCATTGCAGCCATCATCACCAAAAGTAGAGCTCACTGAAGAGGAGAAGAACTTACTATTGCCCTATGTATTGCCCAAGAAGCTTGGTGCCGTAGCAGTAATGGTGAACATTCCAGAGCTACTAGAAGAACTCACTATTCCAGAGGGCGTCACAAAACTCCAGGATGGCCCAAAACCCCAAGATTCCATCTTTCCCAAGCTTCAGGTATTAAAGTTTGAATACTATGATACTTGGAAGCTATACATCTCTAGAGATCAATTCATGAAAGTAAAAGTCAGTTGGCCACCGGAGGAAGACATTGTCTCTACACTAGAGTACTCGTGCAGATTGGAGAAGTCTGGTATATTAAACCTACTCCTTATGCCCCACTTTGGCCACTCTGGATCATTCGGCATGTATGTTAAGTAGTTGCTTGTGTGCTTCCATGGTGGCTACCTTTGGCTGAACAAACCATACGAGGTGATGGTGGACTTGATTTCAGACATTACAGGTCTGCCATAGAAGGGAATCAACCCAACCCTATACTTGTATAATGAGGGGGAAAAGACAGATAAGAACAATATGAAATCTAAGTATCAGCTCATCCGTGGTGGAAAGGGTTTTCTCATCAGCTCCATTGAGGATAGTGTGGTACAAGCAGCAGCAAAGATCTTATGTAGCAAGGTCCTGCGCAAAATGAGGTCGGCTGAATGCACGACTACAATAGTAGAACTCATGGAAAAATGTGCACAAGGGGTGCACATTAACTGGTCCTAGTTCCTCTTAAATGAACTGTTGGATGATGCACAAGAAGCAAAGGAACAACCCACAACTAAGTTTCACTTCTCTTGGCTCTTAATTTTAATTTCTTTTGCAGTATGGGCTCCACCACTAGACTATTAGCCTATGGATATCCCTATACAATTTCTTGGTAGGCCTTACTAGAACCTCTGGGACCATAAGGATAGCAAGCGCAAGAATGATGCCATAATTATATTTTTCCTACATAGAGAAAGGCTCCAACAAATAGTGTGCGTACAGTACCGGTTAACTCCTACAATGGTTGCAAAGTACTCGTTCATTCAATTCCATCCAGTGCACCACAACATCATCTTGCAACCATGAGGGGACCCCAATAAGCAAGCCCTTCCAACATTCTTCATCCTCAAGGATGCAGACATTGAGCGAGAAATCAAAGATTGGCCTAAGGAATGGCTTACCTATTAGGAGAAGGTACCTACATGACAGCAAGTCTTGCAGGAGAATCCACCAAAGAACCCAAGCCAGCATGGCGCCAATACCAGTATGCAGGAGCCCCAAGATGACTCCCAAGAAGATGAAGCGAAAGATGAGCATGATCTATCCAATGACAACCTAGACGACCCCGCTATAAGTGAAGAATTGATCACCAAGCAAGCCCGAAAAAAGAGGGGCAAGCAGCCCATGCAAGAGGAGGAAGATGAAGACACATTGAGCTTCCCATATAGCAAGAGGCAGAAGGTTAACCAACCCTATGTCAAAGACATACCAGACGCAAACTTGACCCTTCTGCGTGACGATGTCATCGAAGTCATAGAGAAAACTTTGGGACAGCTTACGACCAGGAAAACCAATTAAGCAGTGGCCATCACCACAAAGGTTAACCAACTCGTGCAGACTATCACCAAAGTACCAGACGCCATGCAGGATGGAACCCATGGTGTCACCCAACCAGAATGCTTAGCAGCACCAATCATGATCCCACCCCTAACAATAGAAATGCATGTGGAGGAATTGTCTAAGAAAGCCGAAGAGAACGAGGCAAGTCTCCATAACTTGGACAAATTGATTTTAAATTTTTCAAAGTTAACTTTGCCGCAGATATACTGTATTCAACAGGCCGCTGCAATAGAAATTAGAATTCAAGAAACTACAGCTGCCTCTCAGGAAGCTAAGGCAACCAGGAAAGCAAGGGAGTGAAAGAAAGTTATCAAACACCAACGCATAGATCTGGCAGCCCAAGCCCAGAGGCAGGCTTTGATAAAACCAAGGGAGCGAAAGAAATTCATCAACCGCCAGTGCACATATCTGGCAGCCCAAGCCCAGAGGTAGGCTTCGCTAGAACAAGCAATAAAGGAAGCAGCAGCACAACTCTTCGACGAGGAAGAAGAGTCTGAGGTCGAATCGATGCATCAATTGAAATGTCTATCCAAGCTTCCTACAAACCTCCAAAAAGAGATCCGAGAAATGAAAACCAACCCACCACCTGGAAAGCCCCCGGAAGTGTTGTAGCAAAGGAAACAATCGGAAAATAAAGCAGTTTCCTGGCTGAGGGAAGCCGAGAGCGTCTGTGTAGAAGCAGTTGAAACAATTGCTACAGCATGGGAGCAGCCCATCGATGATACAGTGGCAGAGAAACTTGTCGAGTAAGCACGACAAGCAGATTTACAAATCTTGGCACTGAAAGCCATGATTAAGAAGTTACCAATGAAGGAGAAAATTGCCTGGGGCACTAAGCTTAAGGAGCTCCTCAATAACGCCAGAACCCTACACGACTAGGAAAGCATGTGCAATAAGGAAATGACTAAACACCAGGCCGAAGTTGAAAGGATAACAAAGTCAATTCAATCAGTTTAGCAGTGCATCCATGAATTCACTCACACACTGGTGAGTACCTCATCGAAACAACCAAGTAGTGACATAGTGCAGGAACTCGATCAGCAGGCAGATGAAGCTTTCCAAGAGATAGAATGACTTTCACCTATTCTGGCCCAGTTCCAACAAAACATTGGAAATGCAGCCCAGATTCTAGGGAAAGATATAGCTGTAGAGGAGACCGCAGAAGAGCTACAAGAAGAAGAATGCAACGTAAATAAGGGCATGTAGGAACATGATGCAGAACAACAAAAGCGGCATCAAAAAGGCCCAAACTAGATGCAGAGCAAGATATGGACAAAGACTTATTAGAACATGATGAAGAGGAAGTCGTATAAGCCCAAGTCAAAAAAAAAAAAGAGGCAAGGTACAAGATGCGCAAGCTACAAAGCAGAAGAATCTAAAAAAAAAAATTCAAAATATACCACGCAAGGTGACAAGTCAGACCGCTCATATGTCCTTTACTTCGTGGCTCAAGACGAGCCATAGGTGAGTGTTGGGGGCCTGTTGGCCCGGGAGAGGGCACAAAAAGGAAGTTCGGGCATGCAACCAAGGAAAATGCATCATGTGTGCAATAGAAGCAAAGGAAGATCACAAAGGACAAAAAGAGCCTGCGAAGGTAGAGCAGAGAGGTACACGACAAAGGAAAGGTAAGCGCGGAAGTGCACATAGGGAAAATGGCTGAAAAGCGACAGGACAGTCGTGGGTGTTGAAGCCAGCTTAAGTCGAAGGATGCCACATGAGTGAAAGCATGTTGTAAGTAATGTCGTTAGTGCCTTGTGTTGATTCATGATCACCATAGCTATAGCCTGGGGGGCGACTGATGGTGACAGTTAACAGACTGCCTATAAGCAGTCGACCCAGTATGGTCATGTAAAATGTTATAAATAGGATAGATTTAATAGTTAGAAGGTTGCTTTTTGTTAGTCATAATTATGCAATGGATTTGATAGACGAGAGCTATATACATTTGCAGAGAGCATATCTAAGAGAAAGGTAATTAGAATAGTGGAAGGAGAAATCTCTGCTAGAGCGGTGCAGATGCTAGGAGAGTCGATCCAGGCTGTGTACGGATCTGTAGGTAGTAGTAGTAGATTAGGAGAAATAAGACAGAGAGCATGAGAACTATGAGTCTGAACTTAAAGACATATCTCAATATTAGTCTATGTCTCGCATACTACAAGGTTCTATATTCTTTCTCATGCCAAATGAAGAGCACCTTGGTGGTTCTCCCAGATGGGTTTCCAAGTTATTTCTTGTGTCCAAATGAATACTTGATGTGGTGAATGCTTATGTGATTGATTAATAGATGCTTTCCATATAATGTTAAATGTGGTTCAGTTTCTGTTAGTTTCTTGCAATTGGTAAATGGATGAATAGAATGCCTGGCTAAATTGAACTTGTATAATTGTATATCATTTTGTATAATTCCTGTTATGAACCTTGAATTAATTCATAGAGATGATTGATGTGAGTCAGCTGTGCTGCACGAGTTGCACCAGCTGCGAGGGGGAAAGGAAAGTTAGGTCGCACGTGATGACATACAGTTGTGCTCATTCGCATAGAACCGACTCCTCCATCCAGCCGGCCTGCTCCCTTTGTTGAGCTCCTTGGTTGAGAGCCAAGGGACTATACTTCCTTAACAATCGTAGAAACATGGTTTCAGTGGTTACCCATCTATGAGATATCTCGGGTGACACTGCGCTTGCTTCACAAGTGTTTCTGATGGGGCTTGCTCTACCAGGACGGTATCTCGTGTAGTTGTTGGATCAGTGGGCTACGCAGAACCTAGGTCACACAATTGGGGAAAAGTGGCCAACGGAAATATTAACATAAACACACATATATAAGTTCAACAAAAGTAGTAGGCCCATATGTCCATGCAATACAATATTATTATTTTAATTGAGTTCAATATATAATAAGAAAATACAAAATTGTGTAACAGGGTAGTTGAGATGGTGAAGTTGAAAAGAGGTATTACATACACAATCCCTTCCAGAAACTTTGTTCAAGGTTATGGTCATTCACAATCATAGGGAAGGTTTGACACAATATTTCTATGTCTTGCTATTAGAGTACCTTGGCTATACTTGTCCCATTGGACCTTAACTTGAGCAAACGTCACAATGCTATCAAACATTTTAATGCATTTATAACAAGGGATGTACTCTTATATTTCATTCTACATCCCATACGTATAGCTATTCTATCCTTTTGAAATTTCATTAAAGATATTTTACCCCCAAAATACTTAACATGCTAATAAATTCTATGGTTCTTTTTCTCGTTACTAAATTTTCTAAGGATGCATGCCAATATTTTGGCATCGTAATATGTTCCAAGTCGGCCCATTGAATTTAAATGACCGTTTAGTAATTAAATATGTGTATAAGGTTTTGTTGAATCATGTTTATGCTAAACACTTCCATACGTAAATAAGTGTGGAATCTTTCACCCTTCAACAAGGATAAACAATGTAGAAATCCTTTCTATGTACCTTGCACATGGTATCTCATCCATTTATCTAACATGTGATCTAAAGTGGTATGCACATACCCAAATGCTTTATTCAAAATTTCCTACTAGAGATAAAATCAATGAATGACCATTATTAACAATATTAACATAAACAAACATATATAACTTCCACAAAAGTATTAGGTCGATATGTCCATGCAATACAATGTTATCATTCGACTAACTAAGTTCCACAAATAATAAGAAAATACAAAATTAGGTAATAGGGTAGTTGAGACAATGAAGTCTAAATGGGGAATTACAACAAAAGAACAAGATACCAATACACTAGATATACATTGTAAAATCACAAATGGGGAAACATCCACATGAAGGTTTGGACTTATTTATTCTTCAGAAAACTCCAATCTTACAAGAGAAATCCACCTCATATATTCTCTACATATTTTCAATAACATAACAATGAAATACACAGGATGTGACCAAAGGATCTCCTTCACCTCTATTATATACCAAGAGGTATGGAAGAATAACATCCCAAAATACATGTGGGATAAATAGTTTTCCACGTCTTTATATAATGAATGGTAATAGGAGAAAATTATTGCATGATGCATGTGGGATATCTTCCTTGTACATAATATTATATTTATATAGAATTCCAATGCTAGAATTCCAATTCACCTATAATTACACATGTGATATTAAAATTACACATTCCAACAATTTCATCACCATCATCTGATACATTTGGAATGCCTAGTTATTATTGCGAAATTTCTTGATCCTTGATAACATCATCAAGGGTGTGCTTTTTTTTCTCTTTTACCATCATAGAAACTTGCCACTTAAACCACATTTGTCTCATCATTGGAAAACAAAGTCAAGGAAAACAATTGTTCACCACATAAGAACTTTTCCCCTTAAGATACATGACTTTGGGATTCGTGGCCAAAAAAATCGATGGCATAAAGCCTAAAACCCATATTTGCAGTAGTGGTCGTATATGGATGTATATACATAATGATAGTAATTCCATGGGGATTTTAAATCCCCTTCTATACCTATGATTAAACCAATATTAAACGTAACACTCATAACCATAGTTCTCATCCTTACACCATTTGCAATATTTATGGTCACTGCATCCATAAGTTTTTTGAACTCTTATGACTAGTCCAAACATTTTGTTCAAATTACACTTACCACGATAAGCATAGTAGTGTTCCTTTTACTACCGTGTATCACCTTCTCTCTCATCATAAACCCATCCTCACAAGGTTCCACTATCATTAGCCTTTATTGTTACCCCTCATATGGCTAATACATCCTCCCGAGTCCCACCTGATACACTTCATGACTAGGGCCCGATTTTATAGACTTGGGGGATTGTAAGTCAAACGGGAGTAGACCTCCACAAAAATTATTAGGCCATCGCATTTGATGGACACTAGCATATTGAGTTGTTCCTTTTACTATCCACCCCATTCCAAATATAGTTTGACATGAGGGGCACAATTAGGCCCTTTCATATTCATCAATATTTAGAAGATTATAGGGATGCCTCTTGTAAACTCATTCTTTTCAAATTGGGAGTACATTTACTATCCCACTCTCATAATTTCACTAACAATTGTGTTATGATCCTTCGATACTCAACTCTATATCATAGTGGGAATTGTCCTAATATCCCAATTGTGCTAGGTTATAAGAATATCTTGGTTGACGCTAGAATAAAAACTATTTTTATGGACTACAATATCCTCCTTGGATGATGATTACATATATTCCATGAATTTTATGGTGTCTTGTCTCTTTTAGGTCACAAAATTCTCTCATGAAGGACAGGTCACCATGGATTAGCTCACATCTTATGATATTTCACCGCGCCTAACACTTGGTCGAATATCCTATTATATTGCTCACATTTAGCCAATGCATTACACATCCAATACTAGCAGTTGTGTAATGTACACTCATACAAAGCATGTGCCTGGCCTTACAACAAGATCTCCACTATTTTAGTTTGTATTTTTTTTGGATTCAATTACCCTTGAGTGAATCAGCACCTAACTCATCAACTATTCATGAAAGCACCCTTTCATCCACCACATTATTACCTAATTATGAGAAATTATTTGAGGTAATAACATTTTTCACTAGTCTTAGTGATGCCCTCCACCCAAGTTCTTATATTGAATTCTTATGTGAACCTACCACTTCATTCATAAACCTTGTTATTCCATCTCCCATTAGCATTGTCATTTCTTCCTCTTGAGAAATACTACCTCTTATTCTTAACTAGAATTATTTTCCTCCCTAATCAAAGGTCACCTATTTTTCTCCCATGTGAGATGTTGTCAAATAGTTCTAGGTTCCAATCCATCCCATTGTTCCCATACAACATCGATAATCTAATACACTTTTTGAGATCCTCTTTATGGATGGTGGGCCTTAAGCTACCTCTTTCAATACCTTTGGTCCATTATATTTGGTATTTGGTAGAAATCCTTCCCTCAACCTACATTCGTTGTTGTTGGGGGTAGTAGCGCTATCCACTCTAGTCATAGAAGACCTAGTTCAAGACACTCTATGGATGTGGTATAGATCCACATTGTTTTCTTTGTCCTAACCATCACTATAATATCTTATGTCCTACACTGATAGATGCCACACAGTTAATTTTATACAATTACAAACCCCATGCATTAACTTGACTAACCAACTAGGATAGCATCATTGCTATGCATGGAAAGGCTCCATTGGTTTTGGTCTCCTTCATTATGCCACACGTGGATGACTTGGTCTCCTTAACTCCAACGCCTCCTTTTCAAACATGTAGTTCTTTGACATTCTTTAGGAGAGTGGTTTGGGACTCTTCATTCCCTAGCCTCCTTCACAAGAGTGCCTCATTTGAGAACTAATCCTTCCCTATCCTTCTTCTTGAACTTTGTCCTTTCGGACTTCATCACTCCTTTGTGTCCCTCATTAGAATGCCTCCGTTTGGATCTCTTCATTCCCCCGCATCCTTCACAATATTATCTCCTTTAGAAATTCTTTGTTCCCTATCCTTCTTCACTAGAGTACCTCCTTTTGGAAAAACTCATTTTCTTTAATGCCCTTCATAGTAGCTCCTCAATTGGGAATTCATCATCCCCTAACCTCCAAAGTCTCTACCTACCTTATCACTATGTGTTATTTCCCATTTGAATAACATCATCTCTCCTTCATCACGTGACATCATTCCAATCAAATTAATAGTACCCCTTCATCACATTATCGAAAGCCCAAATGCATAGTATCTAGACTCTTTTTAGCACTATTATGCCAAGAGTTATATTTTTATGTGTGCATCATATTGTTAAAGGTTCACATGTTTGTTTTGTTTTGTGGTGCCCTATAAGTTATATTCTCTATAATGGCATTTTGATATATACTTTTCCTATACAATTATTGTATTTTACTTCTTTCTAATTGTTTTACTTTACCTTAGGCTTTACCCTATCCAACTCACAACTATAATAAACATCATCTCATTAAGCAAATGAGAACACTCCAAATTACATTCTTTCACTACTCAAATGATAACACCAATTTTAATGGGTTTTCTTAGTTTAACACCTTTTGCATTATGTCATCCATTACACTATTTTTCCCTTATCATCCATAGTTAGTAGAGACACATTTGCATTAAGAGCTATTCGATAAATTCCATATTCAATTCGTGGAAATTAAAGGGATTGTTTAACTTGATTTGATTGGTTAAATTAAAGAAAATATGTTAAAGATGATATTGTAGAGGCTTTAGTGTTAACTTTGAATACGAAAATTTAATGTATGTTATGGTTTTTAGCATATCAAACATCATTGTTTATATTTTTAGAGTTTTGAGTAAGTATATATATATATTCAGTGGTGTCAAATTTGAATAGGTCGAAAGCTAATAGTGAGAATCATATTCTTAGAGTTTTGAGTATATATATATATATATATATATATTGACTAATGTCAAATTTGAATAGGTCAAAAGCTAATAGTGAAAACAGTGATGAGAATAGGTGATTGTATCATTACCAACACTACATTGAGATATTGGTTTTCTGCATATAAAGATGTAAGGTTAAATTGTGAATAAGTTTTCTTGGTGTAGGAAATCAATGAACATTGCTGCTAAGCAGTTGAATATGTATGACCTTTCATCAATTTGAAAATTGTTCAATATGTCTTGCGTTCTTTGTAATGAAAGGGAATGCCTACCTTCATTTACTATGTAATCTATCAAGATCACGTGTACAACACTCATGACGATCATGCTTTACACAGAAAATTACTAATCCAGTGGAAAGAGACTATGGTTGACGGTCCTTTCCATGGATTTCTTGGCACTACTGGCTTTTCCCATAAAATATATATCTTCTTGGCACTACTGGCTTTTCCCATAAAATATATATCAAACTGTGGCCGAGGCTGAGGCTGACCAGCTTCCCTATCATTCCTCTTTTAGTTTTTGAATAACACTCTCTCTCTTCATCATCGAGAGTCCCCGATGTGCAGGGAGGGAGCAGGAAATCCCTGTGTTCTTCCAATTCTCGTGTGAAGTCTCTACCTGTAAATCTCCTTAGTCTTTGTAAGTACTAAAGGTTGCACATCATTCAAAATCACATGGCCCACCAAAAAAGTATATCAAAACTACAATTATATCAGAAATAATATTTGATTACAGCTGTTCAACCAGAAACCCAAGTGTTCGGCAAGGTAATGCTCCCGTAGGTAAAACATGACGTTGCAGAATCTCACTTTTATATTGAATATATTCGAATGGTTTCTACCATCTTGCATCCCACCATTCAGATTTTCTGGAAAAAGTTTATATTAAAAGCAATACGACTCTGTATTGGAAACCGGGGTTTATGGTTTACGTCACACCAACACTCTTAATAATGTTACGAAGAATTTGAATTTCAATGAGGCAAGCAGGCCGCCATTATAGATCCAACGAATGGTAACGATTGAAGAATTATTGTCGTTGAGAAGCAGAGACTGAAATCTGTTGAAAGAGATGTGATCGGCGAATAGCACCTGAGATCGAGAGGAATATTTACTAATGGATTCGTATCTCTCGAGTAATGAAGTCGCAACTAACGACGAGGGAATATATTCGAGAGACCCGTGAACGCGCATCGTGGAGTGAGAATTGGTAATATCAATGAGTTCCTTTAGCGGCTTAAGAGAGTTGCTAAGAATGTTCGTGTTTGTGGCATTATCAAATTTCTCACCTTAGATACTTATTCAAAAAGACCACACACTTGTTCAAAAAGACCATATCCTCTTATCTTTGTGTATGTGGCATTATCAAATTTCTCACCTTATACACTTATTCAAAAAGACCATACACTTGTTAAAAAGACCATATCCTCATATCTTCAAAGAGAGTAAAGAGAGTAAAGTAATAGATGATTTAGGAAGTAATTTTATTATTCAAATTGCAATTTTGATTATAGAAATAGTTTCAGCACTCTCCAATGGGCATACCTTGAACAGGCAATTTCAACAATCTAAAACTACAATTTCATCAATTTCTAAATTTTGACTGAAAAATTCACTTCAAAATTTGATAAAAACAAATACAAATCTTCATTTTTTAACTTGCACCATTTTTTCTACTGATTGTAAATTTCCACTCTAGCTACATGTTTTAACTAAAATGTATGTTTGTGTCATGTTTTCAAGTCTTTTTGGGTTAAGCAATTTCCTTATGATTTAACTAAAATGTATGTTTGTGTTTATGGGATTTGGAAAAATATTAAATTTTTATGGACAAAGGTATCATCCATTTGGGAAAACTTTTAACACCTCATATGCCATATATGATCAATATAATTATTTTTTATAGGGTTTTTTTATATGGAAATTTTATATTTATGTTGGATGCTTTTGAGTTTAGGGTTAACCAATTTCTTTATTTGTTAAGATTAATTTCCTTGTGTTACCGCTATTCGAGCCCAAAGAACACTATCAAGATGTATTTCTATCTTGAAGGCTATGGTCTTAGAAGAAAGATCAAGTGGTATCAAGTAGCATCTAACCTTAATCACATACATGAAACTAGATACTACTTCTACTTATAACTTAGCTTCATATCTAGAGAAAAACATGTTACATGCTCTGCTTTAGCTGTACTTAGTGCCACATAGGATTGCTTCTTGCTAAACCATGAGATCACACCTGATCCCATACTAAAGCAACTCCCTAAAGTTCTCTTCCTATCGATGGCACTACCTGCCCAATCTGAATCAACATAACTGTCTAGGTTAATCCTTTGATCAGCCTTATACTTGAGCCCATAATCAACCGTACCCTTCAGGTACCTCAGAATATGCTTTGCAGTAGTCAAGTGAACATGTCTCGGATCTGTCAAGTATTGGCTCAAGGTGTTCATAGCAAAGAAAATATCTGGTCTCGTGTTCATTAGGTACATCAAGGACCCAATCATCTGATGATACATCATGGCATTAACTTTCTCTGATGAAGCATCACTCAATATATTTAGGTTTGTTTCCATAGGTGTGGTTAATGCCTTGCAATCCATCATCCCAAATCTCTTTAGGATCTCTACTGCATACTTCCCTTGTCCAAGAAAGATTCCATATGTAGTCTTCCACACCTCCATACCTAGGAAATAATGCATCATTCCCAAGTCCTTCATCTCGAACTCAGCAGCAAGCTTTGACTTCGCATTAGCAATCAACCCATCCATACCTGTCACAAACAGATCATCTACATATAGTAGAAGTATCATCGGGTTGCCATCTTCCACCTTGTAGTAAAGGTTGGAATTTGCTTTAATCTTGGTAAAGCACAAACTGGATAGAAAGTTGTCAATTTTTTCGTACCATGTCCTGGGTGCCTATTTCAAATTGTACATGGATTTTTTCAATCTACACACATGAGAATCCCTGTCATGTGTCTCAAAACCGAGTGGCTGCTCCACATACACTTCCTCTTCTACTAAACCATTCAAGAAAGCAGCCTTGACATCCATTTGGTGTATCTTCCATTTCATCACTATAGCCAAAGCAAGTACCGATATGATGGAAGTGTATCTGGCTATAGGTGCAAAGGTTTCTTCATAGTCTATTCATTCCTTCTAAGAGAAACCCCAAGCCACAAATCTTGCCTTATACTTTTCAATGGTACCGTCTGTAGCATGCTTGATCTTGTGGATCCATTTGGAAGTTACAACTAAATTCCCTTCTGGTCTTGGGACAACATCCCAAACATCATTCTTCATGATCAATTGATACTCTTCGATCATCACATCCTTCCATTCTTTTCATTCTGTCGCTTCTTCATATTTGGAAGGTTCTTTATTAATGAAGTCACATAGTAAAGCTACATAAATGGAATAGGATCTGGTCCTCTTTCTTTCTCTGAGATTCTCTTCTGGAACCCCATATCTTTCCACACCTTGGATAATATTTCATACCCAAGAAGGTTTCCTCTTATGAATATTCTTCTCCTATGGTGGATCTACAGGTCTTTGTGGTTCTTCAAATTCTCGATATTCTTCTTGAGTTTCTTTGTTCATGATTGAATCATGAATTTTTTCTTCAGTAGGTTTCTTTCTAGATTTGATGTAGGCTGAATCTTCGTCAAATTTTACATCCCTACTGATGTCAATATTTTTGAACCCTGGGAAGTATATTCTGTAAGCCTTCAAGCTTTTAGAGTATCCCACAAATATACCCTTCTTTCCTGAAGGATCTAATTTTGTTCTCTTCTCTTTTGGAATGTGTATGTACACAAGACAGCCAAATATTCTAAGATGGTTGACTTCTGGTTTCTTGTAGGAGAATACTTCTTCAAGATTCTTGTTCTCAACTACTCTATGTGGAGTATGGTTCTATACATACACTGCTGTTATGGCTACTTCTGCCCAAAGATGCATAGGAAGATCTTGATCATGAAGCATAGCTCTTGCAGCTTCCATGATAGTTTTATTCTTCCTCTTCGCAATCCCATTCTGTTGTGGATTGCAAGGAGTGGACAACTCCCTCTTAATCCATGAGTCCTTACATAGTTCCTTGAACTCATTTGAAGTGAATTCTCTGCCATTGTCTGATCGAAAAGTCTTGATCTTGTTTTTAGTATGGTTCTCGATCAACGATTTGAATTCCTTGAACTTGCTAAACACTTCATCTTTATTCTTCATGAAGTAAATCCATGACTTCCTAGAAAAGTCATCAATAAAAGAGACATAGTACACATACCCTCTTAGTGAGCTTGATGAAATTGGTCTGCATACATCGAAGTGGATGATTTCCAAGATTCCTTTTTCTTTGCTCTCGCTACTTGGAAATGTCTTCTTTGTGTTCTTTCCTTTTGCACATCCTTTGCAGACCCCTTCATGTTTCTCTTGAATTTCTGGAAGACCTTCAACATCTTTGCTTGCAAGTGGTAGTGCTCTGTAATGTACATGTGCAAGCCTTCTATGCCAAAGTTCATTTGGTTCTACTGTGTCATGAACCAAAGCTTGATTTGGTTGGCCCTTCAACTTGTATAGACCTCCTTCTTGTTCTCCAATCACTATTGCATCATCAAAAGTATTTCCCTTTGGCCACATAAGAACTTGGCCATCTACAAAAGCAACCCTCATTCCTTTTGCATCTAATGCAGATATGGAGAGGAGGTTCTTCTTTAGTCCTAGAACAAATAATAGATTCTTCATCTTCAAAGACTTTCCAGAGTCTAGTTTATAGAAGGATTCACCACTAGTCATCCCCAAGTTTCACCTTGTGAGGTGACTCGTGTTCAGATAGCTTCACAAATGATTCTTTGAATCTCGTCATGTGCTTGGAAGCACCACTATCTATAAGCCAATCATTGGTTCCATGTGAAATAGTTCCTGTGAAATCAGATATTAGTACATATTCATCCTCACTTGAAGAGTCATAGGCTCTCTTGTTTGTTTCTCTTTGTGGAAGGTTCATCATCCTCTACTGCATGGGCATGATGTCTTTTTTTGTTTCCCTTCTTCTTTATATTTCTTTTGTTAGGGAAGAATCTGGATATGTGACCTTTCTCATCACATGTGTAACATCTAATAGTATTTAGATCTTTTCTAGAGTGTGAGATCTTACCTTTGGAGTGATAATTTCTCCTCCTGTTTTTCTTGGAGTGAGCTATGAGAGCTTGATATTCACTACCCATCTTCTCTTCTTGAACTGCTATTTGAGATTCTTCTTGAGAGCATTCTTCCCATCGTCCGCTGAACTTGACTAACTTATTTCTGGCACATATTATTTGAATGAAAGAGTCCCATGATCTAGGGAGACCATTCAAGGTGGTCATCATAATATTTTCATTTTCCACTTCTTCATCTACTGCTTCTAGCTGCTCCTTAATCTGAGAAACCCTTGTAAAGTAAGACTGAATAGTCTTTCTGGATCTTCACATTCTTCAATTGGTTTCTCAAAGTCATCTTCCTGTTTATGTTCTTCCATTCAAACAACTTGGTTAGGTCATCAAACATAGCTTTAGGTGTCTTGAGGGAGGACACCTGTGGTATGAGATGATCCTTGATAGAATTAGCAATGATTCTCTTTTCCATAACCAACTTCTTCTTATCCAAGGCCTTAGCCTCATCTCCCTCTTGAACTGGAATATCCTCATTGATATAGGAGTCCAACTCATTCTCTTCCAGGACTAGGGAGATCCTATGCTTCCAAGCTCGAAAGTTATCAGCTCCCTCAATATTTTCATCAAGATTGGTATGATGAGACATCTTAAACTGAGAACCTCAAATGGAAATACAAAATATTTAGATCTTACCAGGTCAAGATGTCAGATCTAGATTTGGAGCTGAAATCCTGCAGTGCTGGTTCAGTAGCAAATTAGGGTTTTTATTTTTTGAAGATCTATCCACCCAAATGCCTTGAAATTTATCCCTAAATTTGATTTTGGGGAGGAGATCAATCCAGGCCTGGGCTCACTGAAAAATTCCTCTTTTATAAAAATCCCTAATTTCTGGAAGTAGTGTCAGGTCCCAATCTGGAAAACCTTAGAATTGAATTCTGCTTCGACAGAAAGATGCGCCCTAAGGAGGAGAGTTATTCCACCTTACATTTGCTGAAAATATGTGGAGGAAGATCCACAAACTAGGAAGCCCTAGTTCCCACAGCTGCACAGTGTCTTCTTCTCAGGTTAGCTTTGATACCATGTTAGAATTTCATCATTAAGCTAGCATTCTATTTGGATCTTTACTGAGAGAATAACAAGCACATCAATCAAACAAAGGAGACAATGAGCACAGTGTTTATCCTCAGGGAAACCATAAATGGTGAAAACCCCACAACTTCCTTAGAGATAGAATCAACACCAAAATAGAAAAACCCCAAAATAGTAAGTGATCTCTCGACAGCAGTAACCTTCTTCTTGTCTAGCCCTAGTGTCTTCTCCTTCCTCAACTATGCGCTACACTTGAATGTGTATGAGTTGTATGATAAATAGATACTCTAGTTCTCTATTTATACTAATCCCAACATGACTAAAACCCTAGCAGGGCCGATCTCTACTAGGAGAGTCTAATAACCATAGTGCCTCGGAATTGCAGGGACTTTAACCCTTAGACAATAGGAGGGTTACCCATAATGACTTGACATGACTTGTTTACATGATAGACCTTCCCGATAGGAAAATAGGGGCATGACATAAGTCAAGTACATCCTGGAATAAACATAGGGTTACAATATATAATAAATACAAGTAAAATACATTCTGAAGTTACATATACATCAACATACATGGGTGCACCTATGATGTTCACTTGAGTCACTTGGAGACTCATGATTTTCTTTTCTCCTTTCCTAGTCCATTTGATGTTGGAGGAAATTCATCCCACACTTGGTTGAAGAGATATATGATTGAGGAAAATTATTATTGGAAGAAACATCCTCTATTATTTCATGATGATGTACATATTCATGGTCGTATAGATGAGGCTTCCTTGAGCCACTTGAAGTCTGCATGTTTTCTTTGCTCCTTATTTGGTTCGTATTTTGGTGGAGGTTCTTCATTCACTTCTTGGATGAAACAACACATGGATGATTATTATTTTGATGCATATTACATTCTTTTGGATCAGAATTATAGGACATGGGATCCTCATCTATGGCATTCGAGAAGACCTGATATAATACTTTATGCTTGTGTGTGTGGGCCACATGATGATCTACTTACTTGGATGTAGAATCACTTTCATGATTCTTTGATGAGGTACCTTCTTGATGTACATTTGTATGATGTTTTTATGTAGTTTTATGATCTATATTTTGTACTCATTATGTTTGGAAGGGTTCCATACAAGCAATGGGATCCTGACATTTCTTGGTTTCATCTCACTTGGAGTAGTAATTTGATTTTTTTCTTTGAGAAAGAAAACCAACCTTCAGTTGTTTGAGTTCATGTTTGTAGAGCAGTGTTCCAGTTTCCTATAAGGGAGACCTTCTGAGAGCTGGATTCAATTTTCACATGCTTGGTTTTCATGGAATTTAATCATAGGAATTTCACACCATGCATGTATCAGGATTATATGGGACCTATGGGTCATTTTTGTTCTCATTGGTTTCAACTTTCGAGGGAAACAAGAAACATGGAGATTTAGTCACCACTTGAGAAGATGATAGTAATTAGAGTAGTGCATAAGAAGTCATTCCTCTCTGAATTTTTGTTGGAATCTTAAGAAACTCAAAGTTTGGCAACTCAATACCAATTTCAAAGAATTATACAGAAGCAAAAAGGGGTGAAAGTTCAGAAAAGGTTTCCAAAATATGGAGGTAAAGATTATTTGTGAAAATTTGTTTTTTATGGACTTGATTAATCCTTTTGGTTTTAGTGGTGATGTTACAAGATATATCAATATGCACAATCCACATCTCTTTACTTTCCGGAACACAAAATTGTAGTACATGAGTGCCACTACTAAAATTGCAGGTAAAGAAAAATAATGAGCAAAACCATAACAGAGCACTTGGTGAAAAGGAAGGAGTACCAAATGAGGATGATACTTGTGAATATGAAAAACATTGCAGCATACAAAATTGGAATTGATTTAGGACAAGAAATATTGTGTGGGGAGTATTTTTCATGTCCCCAATTAAAAAATTTCCAAAGAAGACTATTTGCAAATAATGTTTCACAACCTACTAGTTCCCTAGGTTGAGATGGAGACATAAATTTTGTAATAAGGGGATATGGGACCAAAGAGAAATTTATTTTACCATATTCACATTTAAATGGGTCACATAAATGATAAATTCTAAGAAAATAAGGTGGAATGAGTTCATGAAGACACTTGGAAGCTTGTGGAGCCTTTGGGTGACTAGATTGTCCGCACACTTGGCATGATATTGATCCAAATTTGAACAAATGGGTAATGTAACATTATTTATGGTTATGTTGTGTAAAATATAATATAATGAGACAAGTAATTCGAATTGGTAAAGAGGATCACTCCCATGGAAGAGGAAGATACTAGAATACAAGGTGTGCCACTTGGAAGGAGATTCTATGCACTCTAATGACAACAAATGATGGAATATTCTATGACAAGTATGACAAATTCAGAACTAATTGCTGAAATATGAAAAATATGGCATGTCAGGGATAAAAGTATCCACCAAGAGGTATAATTTGTGATTTAGAGGAATCCATTCAAATTGCATAAAGAATTGGAGAATGAAGAGGAAGACAAGTGTCATGAGAGTTACTAAACCACTAAGTTGAGTTGGAGGAAGCTCATGAAGGGAAATTCAACCTTAGGAGAATGAAGTTAATAAAATGATGTCATGAGGAATTATAATATATTTTTATCATTTTTCAATTGTCCTTTGGAATTTTTGAGAGTGTTTACTTGTCCATTGCACGATGAGTGTTCACTCTCCCTGCTTGTAAGGAAATTTCGAGGGAGTTGGATTCCTTTACAGGTTGGTTGATGGAGAGGCTATTCATAAATATCATGGGAGATTAATGAAGTATTTTTATTTTCAGTTTTAAGTTCCATACAGTCAAATTCGCATCTATCTTCCCATTCTCTTAGTCCTTGTTCTCCATTCCCCCACACTCTCATGTTGATGGCGCACTTGTTGGAGTGGTGCTTGTGATTTGATGAGTATAGTTGATGCAAAATATATGATGTATGATGTATGGATATTTAATATCATGTCCCTATTCTCTGTAGGTATAAATATTATAAATACATGTACGAAAGCCTTGCATTTCCCATGCTCTTGAATAACTAGTCTTTATGGATTTGGCTACAATCTTGAAGTTGGTTTGTATCAGATTTGTATGAGGAATTTTATATGAGTTTTATGATTTTGGGGAATCCATTTATTATTCAATAATATTTAATTTAATTCCAATATGATATTCATCTATAAATCCAATAAACTCCTATGTTGAAATATTGCATTCTCATGCCATTGTATCACTAGTTTTCATGGATTTTGGCTTCAATCTTGAAGTAGTTTTATACCAGAATTGTATGAGGGATATTATATGAGTTGCAAGATATTTTGACAGAAATATATATTTTTTTAATATGTAATTTCATGTCCCTATTATCTGTGGGTCTAAATCCAAGAAATCCACATGTGAAACTCTTGCATTCCCATGCCATTGAATCACTAGATTCCATGACTTTGGCTTCAATCTTGAAGGAGTATTATAAGATTTGTATGAGGGATATTATATTATTTTGATGATTTTTTGACACCCATATATGATTTATTACTCTGTAATTTCATGTCCCTATTCTCTGTGGGTCAAAATCCAAGAAATCCAGATATGAAACTCTTGCAATTCCATGCTACTAATTCACTAGTTTTCATGTATTTGACTCCCATACTGAATGAGTTGTATACAAGACTTGTATGAGGGAATTTATATGGTTATTAAAAAAAAATTGAAAGAATATTTTATTCTATATATTTTCTCTATATGTCACATCCTGATCTGATCCTTTAACTCTACCTTTCATATGTCAAAATCGACCTAGTTATGCAATTTCACTAAAAGTTATCAAACGAATGTGGAACTCTATAACCAGTTTTCAGAAATAATAAACATGTATAATGATAGTAAATGAGGTATTATATCAGTCCCAATACTCTTATTACAAATTTTGGAGGTTTGTACATGATTTGGGAATCTCAATCGACCTACACCCTAAGCGGAATCTCATCACAATTTCCTAGTAATTTTGGTCTTTTTGTCATCAACCCAAAACAAGGTTGCAGAGGTATAAAGTCTGATACAAAGTATCCATAAACCAACTTGGTATTTTTAAGACTCACCACGCCATTCCCTTTCAAATTCAATACCATTTGGTGAAAGTTGGAACCCTCTAGAATAATGACTAGTTAAGCTCAATTTTTGCCCGATTTGTGCATTTCTCCAAAGTTTCCAAAAGGGGACATCACAACATAGGGTTGAAAACCATGACCATAAATTTCCTTCAATGTCATAGGTGAACGTTTAATTCCATCTTAATGGATAGCTCTCCAACAGGGTAGAGACATGATAGAGGTCCAGGCACCTTCGTCAAAAACGATACGATGGACTTTTTTCCCAGTAACTTTCATGGATAGTTGAAAATCTAGTTGAAGGGAAATCCTCAAATTGAAATCCTTCAATTTAAAAGTGCTAACATTACTATTATCAAGATCCATAACTCCAAGAATGGACAACTTATTTTTCATATTTGTAGGACATGTTTGGAGTACTTCAAGGGTAAACATAGCACATGGTGCATGGGCCAAATATTCCACTACATTGTAGTATTTGGCAGCACATGCATTAGGATTAAATACTGATTTATGAATGGTACGCTTGGATGGATGAAGGATTGTGTCAAGAACATTCTTTTCAATTTGAATACCCTTCGTAGGAGGAGGGGTGGAAGTTGTAGTTTTATCAATTGGATTTTTATCACTCTTTTTCTCTAGACGAGGGTCATATCTTTGAGATCTAGTTGTAATATGAACTGATTCACTAGACATCATTTTAACTTAAGTAATGGAATATGAAGAATACCCATGCAAGGATTAATGGTCAATCAATTTTTTTTCGGTAGGGAAAGGATCAGTCAAAACTGACGTGGTGGAAGTGTTTTTCATAAATTTGATAACTTCCTCATGACAAGGAAATTCTTTGGTGAAATGATCACTTACACATATTAGGAAGGGAAATTTAACCTTTCTCTTATTTTCTAATTCAACATCCACGGTTTTTGTTTTATTATCTTCATGTTGATTCACAAATTTCTTGGATTTCTTTCATCATTTCTTCTTCATTCCCGAAGATTATGAGGATTGAACCACATTTAATTCGCTAGAAACAACAAGAGGAAAAGAAGTCTTGGTATTTGAACCAGTATGACTAGCAGGTGAATCAATTTGGATTTTTTCTTCATTGAGTTAGTCATAGATTGTGTTTGGACAGAATCGAGCATGCCATCAACAGGATGTTCCATCGAAGGTCTTGAAGGGTCTCAAGTAGGATGAGGAGCAGTCATAATCAAATTGTACAAAATTCCTGACTGGGAATAAACCAAGTCTAGGTATTGAACACGACTAATGTATTTCTCTTCAGTAACAACACCTACCATGGAAATTTGTTGATGAATTAGTAAACCAATCAACAAGCAATTAGTTGAGAATGGGAGCCTTAATAAACCTATTTCATTGTCTCCACTCATGTATATGACCTGATAAATGCATGGAAGTGGTATGGCAAAGTGATGTCAACAAGTCTCTACTCATTTCATATCTAATTGGTAACAAAAAAATGAGTCAAAAAGTCTATTTATGGAGTGTTTAAATCCCAAAAGGAATGATGAGGTAATTCTATATGCCATTTAGCGATAGTTATGGTAAGAGTTCTCTTAAAAGGTACCAAACAAATAGAAATAACGGTGACAAGAGACTGAATAGGATCATGGCATTTAGGACTGACTATTTATAAATGAATAAGTGAGGGAGATAAGCTCCATTTTTTTATGTTCTTCCCCATCATACATAAACACGACGAGGTATCATGGATGGTTCTAAAAACCTCATTATTAGAAAGTAATATTGCATCTCATTGGGGTGTGACATATGAGAGAGTAGTAGTGCCATATTCAAAAATGGTTTGTCCTAAGAAAGTATCCCAAAATGGAGCAGCTGGACCAAATTATGATGCTACGAGGTCATCTAATGGCTAGGAAAATACCCAATATCTTTCACCAAAATGGCCTTCTGCATGAAAGTCAAAGGTTAATTCATGTGAAGAATGTTGTTGAACCACTAATAGAGTAGAGGTATATGGATTTTTGAAAGAAGAATACTCTTCCTCAGATTCAGTAGCTAGAATTCTCTCTACATCTGGATCATCTGCAACCATTTGGTCCAAGTTTTCCCCTTCTCTTCCTTCCTTGGTGGGGGGATCCTCAGGTGGTAAACCCTATAGCCTATGAGATCTCCTCATAGGTGGCTCAGCTAGAATTTTGAGAAAAAATTTAACCTAAGGGTATTCTAATTGAAGAGATCATGCACCTATGCAAGCTAAGGATACAAGAAAACTTATGTGATAAGCAGGGTTGAAAAGTCGCGTTGTCACAGCTCGCGATATACCACGTGGTCTAACAGTAAAATGAAACAAGGAGGATTAGGACCATACCATTTCTCAAATACTCAACTACATGGATGCTAGGTGCTTAGTAGCTCCCCAAATGTTGTTCTCAATGTATTGTTCCAACAAGATGGACAAACAGATTTTCTCAGTTGGTATAGGCTCCTAGAAGGGTCTCCTGATATAATCAAGGTACGTGGGAGCTCAAATATGTGTTAGTGTTGTTTTATGCATAATCATTTGAAAGTGTCCTTCCAATATACTATCAAGTACATGAATAACCTTTCGATATACCTCAAGGGTATGTGAAATTCCATTTGATATATCGATTGGTACATAGAAGAACCGCACATACCCCAGGATGCAGTGCAGGAAACAAATGCCATCTCCTATGTTTATAGACTCCAGAACACGTCTTCTAACTTATCACTCAAATTTCTAATAATTTTAACCTAATATTTCGTTCAATTTTATCTTTGGCGGTTTGTGAAATTTTATGGAGTGTGTAGTAATAGCAAGACCAGTATTCTAAATGAAATGCAACTCTCTTTTTGATGAATTCTATCTAGTGTAAAGGAGAGACCTTTCTTTTCACGTAATCATGCAAACGCACAAAACCTCTTAGTGCTTAACCAAAAGAGATCTCTAACATAAAAAGAAGAGATTCACTAATGCTTTAATCTCTACGCTTTCCACAATCAAAATTGAATAAAAAACATCACTCTACTTTATCAATCAGATTCAAACAACTAATCAAAATAAAAGCAATAGATCTAACCTTTTTTTATATATTCTCAAATTGGAAATGCAAATAAAAAGTAAAATTACTCTACAAAAGCTTATGAAAACTACAATTTTTCTTTTTACGAATTTGAAATACTTATTAGAGATCTCAATGAAAACACTGATACCCAATACTAAACTTAAAAAAAAACACAATTACAAAATTTTTAATCCTTCACTAAGACAATATTTCAACATCTAACTCAAAAATGTACTTAGACTAAACACAAACTGACAAATCTGATAACAACCAAAGCAACAGACTCACTAACCTACATCAAAAATCATTTTTTTTCAAAAACATCCTTCAAAAGTTGTCAAGTACATACCTTGACACAATTTGCAGGCATGAATTAGGGCATCCCCAAGAGGTTGGCACACTTTGTTCATTGTGGAACAATGTCGACGATGTTTTCTGTCTCTAGGAAAGTGGCGTCACTGATGCTCTGTCAAAACATACAGAAGGAATCAGAGAGGGGACGATGCTTTGTTAGAATGACCTAGGTGCATCGAGGGATGTAGAGAATCAAAAAAAGAAAAAAACACCTTTAAAATAAGAAATTACCGGATAAAATGGAATTTGTTGAGGGTAGAGACTAACCTAAAGAGGAAGATTGGAATTGATGTAAGATGAATTTCACACCTTAAATCCTTAATGAGAATTTTTTTTTTCAAAGCTTGTAATCAAAATAAAAAAATAATTCATAGATCTAATTAGTTTCCTAATATGGTCACCAATTTTGTTATAAAAAATTTCTCAATCAATGTGGACAAATATTATTTCCCTAGTCTACATGGGGCATATCTAGAAAAAACACACACAAGAATGCATCATTTCCCTAGATTGTCAAATGAATTGAATGTAAATATTTCTTACCTCACTATGGATATGATCATTTCCTTAGGTATTCTCTTGCGATCAACTATACCTGCAAAAGAATGTAAAGGAGCAAGATATGAAAGAGAAAGAAACACGATAACTCAACAGTATATGCTAATGATCAAGGAGAAAAAAATATGAACAACTCACATCAAACATGAATTATTCATGGGAAAGGGAAACAAATTTATAATAATAGAGATAAAGAAGAAAACTACAACCAAAGCTTGATTTCAAATCCTTGTTATCACAATTTTTTTGACTCACAATCACAAGCTCTATAATATCTTACTCACAATACCATACTATTTTTCCTCTCACACTTGATTCCACCATCATAAAGGTGCTTTCTTTGGTCCTCCACTCATGGGTGAGAGGCTACTTATATAGGCCAAAAGGGATCAAATGGGTTGAAATTATTTGGTACAATGGTGAGGTATCATCCCTATAGCTTAGGGGTATGATTTCCACCTTCTCTATTTAGTTGGGATAATCCTCAATCAGGACTTTCATTTAGAAGCACAACTACATTTGAACAAAAAATATGAAGATATCAACTGACAGCACTTTGAAATTTGGCCTTTCTGTCGGATTTTAATTAATATAAAATGCATTTTTTTGTTTTTTTATTAGTTGTGATCTAGTACCCATTGGATTTTTGACCAAATAGATAATGTCGTCAAAGTTTTGACGTGAAATGGAAATTATATATAAATCTCTTGGCTTCTCCCAAATCGAACGAATTGATTAAAGGTGGTATGGATATTCTCATCGAAAATATATTGTGCCCTCTTGTTACCAATTATTCGAGTCCTTTTTATGGTTGGTTATCACATAAAATGGTCTTGGGGGCCATTTTTCATTCAAAATTGATTGATCACGATAGATTAGAGCTTTAGTGAGCATTCTCTAAAGCCTCAATGTCTATCAAATGAAGCATATCCAGTAGACCCATATCCATATTGAAGCTTGGATTACCATGTCCACCGAAGAATAATCCATGCCATTGGAGTCTAACTACATCAACCCATCAATTAGAACCAGAGGTCTCGTCACATTTGAATTCACTTCTACCATATCTATGAGCTTGTAACTGTTATGAACCCTCAAAATATTTTCCTGTAAAACTAAGCGCTTGATTTTCGTAGAAAGAGCCCTCATATAGGGCATTGTCACCTCCATTAAAACTGTCTAGATGGAAGGAACTAAAAATGACGGGCTCATATTTCACTTCATGTAGCTTATTAGCTTGGATAAGTGTAGAGGGATATTGGTTTGCTTAGTTTGCGCAACAAATTCACTAGCAGAGATAGATGTGGGTTATTTTTTTGATTCCATCATGAAAATATGGAAAAGAAGTTGGACTCAACCCTAAACCACCCCTTTTAATTCTACACTAACCCCAAATAAATCACCAGCTTGTAAAGTTAATGGATAATGACCATTTTTTCTGCTATAGTTTACCCATTTAGAGACATAGCAGGGAGAGGAAGTCGGCATGATAATAGAGCCATCCATAATTTACAATGAGATATCAATGAGCTATCGAACTGGGTTTGTTTAGGTTGAAGTTTGGTGAAATGAAGGACTCGAATCAGAATGATAAGCCATCAATAAATGGGGCTACTAAGGATGAGCTTCCTAGAAACTGCAACCAGTGTTCTAAAGAGATTGGTATCCCACATATTGAAGAAAGGAAATAATGTTTTACCCATTTTTGAAATTTTAGCTTCTAACTAATTTGTGTTTGATCAAGCCCTTTGCATTTATAGATTTATTTTCTAAAACTCTAGAAGATCAGTAGTGTTTGCATAGTTTGGGATTTGTCCAATGTCTATTTAGCTTTCAATTTCTGGGTAGTGAATACCTTCTGACCATCTTTGCTTTTCAAATTTCTACACATCATTACCCTTGTTTTGTATGTTTTAAATTTTTGGGTCTCGTTAATTTTCTTGTTTATGGTCTTTGAAGCTTTTCATTTTTGTGCTCTAATGGATTAGTGCAAATGGTCAACCACATTACATTATCAACCCATTGCTTCAGGATTGCCCTTATGACATTTGAACTTTGGTATTGGTTGGTCTGAAATGTAGGCATTTCTATTATGCAGGTATGAAGCATTTTATGAAGATAGAAACATAAAGACTATCGATTTTCTATGAGTTGTTGAAATATTGTAACTTCAAAGAATATTCTATAAGTATCTTTTGTTGTCCTCAATGGTCGTACCGGGAGAACCAATTGTATTACTTTATGCTCTGATGCTTCTAATCAGAAGAACTAATAAGAGTCACGAGGTAGTCCCCTCTAATTGTAAAGGTGGGTCATTAGCACCCCAATGTGGTTACTTGATCCTACATGTGTAACTTGAGCCTACATGATTAACTTGATCCTACATGTCGGAATTGATAATTAAAGTGAACGAATGAATATAAATATAGGTGTGGCACTCCTCATTTGCAACACACACTCTCACTTGTGTAGCGCATTAGTGGAGGAGAGAGAAGTAGCTGGAGAAGGAGGAGGACCAGTCTTTGATCTCCCTTTTGGTTTTACCTTTTATCTTTTGGGGCATCTATATTGAGGAATATTTTGTTGGGTTTTTCCCTTTAGGGTTTTCCCAGGATAAATATTTGTGTTCTTTTTGGTTGTGCTTGTCTATCTTTCAGTGATCCTGTTTATATGCTTTTGTTATGAAATTGAAATGAAATACTAATGATCTAGCTTAGCATATGAAAACTCAACATGATATCAGAGCCACCCTGAAATTAGACATTGTGCAGCTACATAAGCTAGGGATTCTTACTTTTTGGGTCTCTCTCCACAATCGATCAGCAAAAGAAGGCTAGGCTAACTCTCCATTGAAGGGCACATCTTTCTATTGAAGCTGAATTTGATTTTGAGCATTTTCAGTTTTCGGTGCGAGAAATTAAGGCTTTCTACAGAAGAATAATTTTTGAGTGAGTCCAGCATAGGATTTCTCTCCTCATCAAAATCGAAGTTTAGAGACCTGGATCAATATTTTTGGTTGGGTGAAACTCCAGGAAAGTCAAACCCTAGTTTGACCCCGAGCTGGAAAACCCTAAATACTAAACCTGATAAGTTCTGGTACATTTGCTATATCTAGGGATTGGAGAAGGACCAAGAGCTAAAAATTGCAGAGTTAGAATATAAAATCATTATGTACACTGTTTCCAATATTCATCCTCATATTTGCTATATTCTGGGCGATATGATCCCTCCAAGTTAGGGTTCCATCCTCTTCCAGGATTCATCCCTAAACAGGACACCTGGGGATAATTGCTATATCTTGGGCTACAAAGGTCCAAATCAAATTTTGGAATATTTTCCAAAAAGGTCATATACTTTAATTTCTATAGTCCAAGTTTCAGACTCAGAAGATGAAACCATGACACGTGGATGTCTGTACAACTTCATTGTTCTGAACAGTCTTGTAACAGGTCACCTTGGGAAAATGATCATAAGTCCCAATTGGTGAAACAAATTTTGATGAAACCTATGCTTTTTTAATAGGGACATGTGAGGGTACCTAAATATGAATTTTTATACATGAAGGAGAATAAATTTCAGAGATAGCACAGAAACAGTATCAGGCATTTCTGTAGGAGATAATAGAAAACTAGAGCTTCCTGTTCCGGGAGCTTCCCTCCACAGTTTTCAGAAAAGGAGTATATTAGACAGATCATCTTGAAGAGATATATATTTCTATCCAAGAAGATATGAAATATTCCAAGTTTTGAAAATTATGGTTTCTCTGACAAACCCTAGATCAGCCAGCTTTGGAACCAGGACGGACACCTCAAATTGGTAAGATCTAATATTTTGCTATTTCCATTTGAGGTTCTCATCAGCTTGATGATAAGATTGGGGAATTTGACAACTTCCAAGCATGGAATTATTTGATCTCTCTAAAGAAAATGAATTCGAACCCTACATGATTAGAGAGGTTCCAGTTCCAGAGGGAGATGAGGCTCAAAGCCTTACTCCAAAAGAACTTGGTCAAGGCCAAGAAGATCATTGCTGATTCAGTCACAGATCAACTTGTACCACAATTTTCTTCCCTAAATACATTGAAAGAAATGTTTTATTCCTTGACCAAGATATTTGAAGGAAAGAACATACATCAGAAGATGACCTTAAGAAACAGGTAAAAGATTAAGTGAAGAATGCAGAAGTGGTGATAGCCACCTTGAATGGCCTCCCAGGATCATGGGATTTATTCATGCGAGGAATGTGTGCTAGAAGGAAGTGATTACTTTTAGTTGACTCTAGGAAGAAGAAGAAGCTCGAATCATAAGAAGAGAAGAAGAAGATCAGAGCAATTGAAGATCAAGCTCTCCCCATTCAAAGAAGATATCTCAAGCGATGAGGAATATGAAGAACTCAATTCTTAAAGAACCTCTTATCCATCTTATCATTTCGATAAGAAATGATGATGTCATGAATGAAAAAGATGATGAAGTAGAAGGATCAAGGAGTCTACCCACAAAACAAATAAAAGATAAGTATTCAATTGTCATTTCATGATATTGTTTTGGTATACATTTGATTATATTCAGTTGATGTGTTATGCATGTTAGACTGGTTGCATTAATGACAGTAGTGAGATATGGGTGAATGTTTTGTTGGCTAAACAGTTGCATGATGCATAATAATTTGTCGTTATGCATATGTTTTATGAAATAGTTCTAACCATGCAACTGGTGCATTTGAATTATAGGAAAGGCCCTATACAATCGCCTACAAGAAAGGAAGGATGAGACTTCTTCTGAAGAACAAGTGATGAAAATTCAATAAACATGAATTTGAAGCTCCTAGGGTCAGAGACATCATGATGAAGGAAAGAGTTTCAGAGAGCGGTAGATCTACCTTGAAGGATGAAGACCATGATGGCTATGAAAGAAACTATGATAAAAAAGTAACAATTCATCATGAGGAATGATGTATTCGATATGGTTTTGAGACATAAAGGGAAGTACGTAGTATCTTCCATATGGACCTACAAGAAAAATTGTACAAAGAAAGGTTCGTGATTTTCCTCAGAAAGAATAGACTCTGACATAACATACTCTATTGACAACTATATATCAAGCATAGAACCACCTGTATAGAATGAAGAGGGAAGATGATACTCCACTTCAGGGGGAGTGACTATAGAAGATATCTGAGTTTGACATGGTACAACATGATGGACAACTTCCTGATGGTTTTAGACTTTACCAAGAGTAAAGTGGGTTCCAACCTTCAAAGTTGAATGCAGAAGACTAGGATATGTTGATGACCTGACAAGACAAACTCATAGAAGATGTTATGATGAAATAATACTAGAATGATGTTTGGGATATAGTACTCAAACCAAAAAGCAAGAATGTGGTATCTTCCAAATGGATTTGCAAGATAAAATATGTTGCAGATAGAAGTAAGGAAATACTTGTGGCTAGAGATTTCTATCAGAAAGAGGGAATTAATTATGAAGAGACATTTTCCCCAGTAGTACGGTATACTTTGAATAGAGCTATCATTGCACTTGCATCCATGATGAAGTGGGACTTATAGTAGATGGATGTGGAAATAGATTTTCTGAATGGTGTGATTGAAGAAGAAGTATACATAGAATAGTCACAAGGATCGGAAGTTGAAGATAGATGGACTCACGTATGCAAGTTGAAGAAGGCCATCTATGTCCTGAAGCAAGCTCCCAGAGCCTGGTATGGAAGGATAGATAGTTTCTTAACGATAGTCGATCCTGACCTTTACTTCAAGGTTATAGAAGATGAACATGTCATACTATTACTGTATGTGGATAATCTATTCTTGATAGGGAATGAGAAATAGATTGTAGAATGCAAGAAGAAGATCGTTGAAGAATTTTAGATGAAAGACCTTGGGTTAATGTATTATTTCCTAGGTCTAGAAGTATGGAAAAATTCAGAAGGAATCTTTCTCAACTAGGGAAATTATGCAGTAGAGATATTGAAAAGATTCGATATGTTGGAATACAAAGCCATGGCCACACCCATGGATTCCAACTTGAATTTGTTAGCTGATGGCTCATCAGAGTTGGTGGATGTGACTCAATACAGACATATTATTGGGTCATTAAATGTATCTAACAAGTACCAAACCAGAAATTTGTTTTGCTATGAACACCTTGAGTCAGTATCTAGTTCCACCTAGATGGCTTCACCTGATAGCCGCAAAACATGTGATGGGATATCTAAAAGGGACTGTAGACTTTGGTCTACACTATGATGGAAACCATGACTACATATTGTATGACTATATATATGCAGATTGGGCTAGAAGTATCTCAGATAGGAAAAGCAAACCCGGTAGATGCTTTTGTTTGGGGTCTGCTATGAGTCCATGATTTAGCAAGAAACAGTCCAGTGTTTCTCTTAGCATGGCTGAAGCAGAATACATTACATATTTCTCTGCTAAGTTGTGAATCCATATGGCTTCGAAAGCTGATATCAGGTCTCTTTGTTAGAGACATTTTACACCATACACACTCTTTTTGGTCAAATTGGCCTAGTTAAACCACTATCCTAAGTATTATTGACATTAGTGGAGCATTAAATGTCATCATCCAGTCTCACTCATGCCTACCTTTAGTTAAGGAGGCTAACTGGAGCACTCAAGGGGTGATCTGAGTGATACTAATGTACCTAATTGTTAAATGGTGGTTAAAATCAGTTAAACAAGTTAGTTAAGGTGCCTCCTCTCATTAAATATATTATTTAATGATTATTTAATGAACTGGAGTCAACAGGGTCACCTCCACCAACTTCTAATGTGTAGTTCAACTTGAGTTAACCTCATCGGGGTTCATTGGAGTCAGTGTAGTGCTACCTCTTGATGGTTGGTGAGCTGTGACATGTGTCTAATCTCTTTCAGTTGAGACTCAGTCATTTATTACACTCTGACTTCATTTAGTGTTAGTTCAGTCAATTAGGGTATTGATCAGTGGTTAACTGAGTGTGAACCATGGCTTACAGTCAGTTAAGCTAGACTCACTCATTCAATTTGAATGACCTCCTAAGGAATTCGAATTGTCTCTTCATTCATGCTTGTAGCATGACATTGTAATTATAATCATTCATTCTCTATGTGAATACAGAGCGGCTACTATTGTTGTGGACTGATTACACCATTTCATGAGTTATTTGTTGATTAATATTTGATGAGATTGATTCTTTGTTCCTAGATCAATATACAAGATTAATACTCTTTGACCTAAAGATGGATACTACAATGATTCTATGTTGTAACTAGAGCTGTGATGACAGAGAACCCTGTGTTCCGCTGTAACACATAGAAATCTGGTATTTCTACATACAAGATAAGATGCAGATGATGATACTGTAGATGCAAATGATGGTGATTTAGTATTTCCATACTGAATATAGAGATGATGATGTTTCAATATTCCCATACTGAAGATATAGATGATGTTTCAGTATTTACATACTGTACATGCAGATGATGGTGATTCCTTATTTCTATACTAAATATAGAGGTGATGATGCTTTTAGTATTTCTATACTGAAGATATAGATGATGATGCTTTCAGTATTCACATACTGGAGATACAGATGGTGATAGTTCAGTATTCACATATTGAAGATGTAGATGATGATGTGTTGACAAAGCCTCTGTCCTGAGTAAAGTTCGAACAGTTTCAAGACAATATTGATGTGGTTCGGAAAGACCTTCCCCAAAAGGGGGAGTAGTGATGTTGTAGTGGGATTGTATCATCCCTGGGAAATTTCCCTAAAGACATCCAGTGACCTTGGTCCTCAAGAATGTGGTAGGATTGCATCATCCTTGGACTTAGTCCTAAAGTGATAGGGACAGATTCTCCCTTAATAAATATGGTGACTTCGGTTCTCAAGAATGTGGTAGGATTGCATCATCATTGAACTTAGTCCTAAAGTGATAGGGACTGATTCTCCCATAATCAATACGGTGACTTCGGTCCTTGAGAATGTGGTAGGATTGCATCATCCTTGGACTTAGTCCTAAAGATATAGGGACTGATTCTCCCGTAATCAATACGGTGACTTCGGTCCTCGAGAATGTGGTAGGATTGCATCATCCTTGGACATAGTCCTAAAGTGATAGGGACTAATTCTCCCATAATCAATTCGATGAATTCGGTCCTCGAGAATGTGGTAGGATTGCATCATCCTTGGAATTAGTCCTAAAGTGATAGGGACTGATTCTCCCGTAATCAATCCAGTGACTTCGGTTGTTGAGAATGTGGTGGGATTGCATCATCCCTCAACTTTAAGTCCAAAAGTGATCCAAATAATTTTTTTTCTTTGAGCTATGGATTGCAGGTTGTTGTTGATGATGATGATACTGTACTGATCAAAAGATTAGATTATGATGATGATGACGCACTGATCAAAATATTAGAGTGTGATGATGATGACGTACTAATCGAAAGCTCAGAGTGTGATGATGATGACGTACTGATTGAAAGATTAGAATGTGATGATGACGTACTGATCGAAAGATCAGAATGTGATGATGACGTATTGATCGAAATATCAGAGTGTGATGTTGCTGATGTTGTTGTTCGAAAGTTCAAAGTATGATGATGATGTTGCTAATGTTGCTGATCGAAAGATTAGAATATGATGATGATGTTGCTGATGTTGTTGATCAAAGGATCAAAATATTATGATGATGATGTTGCTGATCTAAAGGTCAAAGTGCTGAAGATGTCGTTTAATGATCGAAAGGTCAAAGTGATGAAGATGTCATTGTTGATCAAAAGGTTAGAGTGCTGAAGATGTTGTTGCTGATCGAAAGGTCAAAGTTGTTGCTGATTGAAGCGGTCAAAGTGTTGATGTTGATGAAGACTGAAGATTGAAGATGAAGACTACATGATGTTGAAAATATTCCAATGATTTATAGATGTGTTACCCTGATGATGTCGATGATGTCCTCTATTTCTCTCCTATTATTGTTGTTGTTGATGTTGTTGTAGAATACCCTTCTCGTTAAGGGGGAGTGTTAAAATATTGTAACTTCGAAGAATATTCTAGATGTATATTTTGTGGTCCCCGATAGTTCTACCAGGAGAACCAATTGTATTACTTTATGCTCTGATGCTTCTAATTGAAAGAACTAATAAGAGTCATGAGGTAGTCCCCTCTAATTGTAAAGGTGGGTCATTATCACCCCAGTGTGCTTACTTGAGCCTACATGTGTAACTCGATCCTACATGATTAAATCGAGCCTACATGTTGGAACTGATAATTAAAGTGAACAGATGAATATAAATAGAGGTGTGGCACTCCTCATTTTCAACACACACTCTCACTTTTGTAGCGCATTAGTGGAGGAGAGAGAAGTAGCTGGAGAAGGAGGAGGATTAGTCTTTGACCTCCCTTTTGGTTTTACCTTTTATCTTTTGGGGCATCTATATTGAGGAAGCTTTTGCTGGGTTTTTCCCTTTAGGGTTTTCCCAAGATAAATCTTTGTGTTTTTTTTTGTTGTGCTTGTCTATCTTTCAGTGATCCTATTTATATGCTTTTGTTATGAAATTGAAATGAAATACTAATTATCTAGTTTAGCATATGAAAATTCAACACGAGCTAGATTGCTTTCTGAATGAGCAACATCAAAAGATGCAAAGGATATCACCAAGAAAATGCCAAAAGGGTAAGAGAACTTACACATTTCCTTTCCCTATCCATGATCATTGCAAAGAATGCTTTCCTTTTGATACAAGTGCAAAATTGAAAGCATTCAACATGGTATTACCCTGCAGAATATCTTCACATGACCACAATTTGGACAAAACCATGTTTCATGCTTTATGTCATTGTTCAAAGAGAATTAGTAATAGATAAAAATTGGTATTTCACTCTTCGGATAAATCCCATTTTGACATTCCAGTTACACAGTTTGTGCATATTTTGGCCTCAAGGAATAATGATAGTGTCCAGAAAATTTAGGAAGTACTTTCCATCCCATGACTATGAGAGTAAACATATTTTCCCCTTAGAATTCAACCCTTGCCTAGTAGTCTTCAACTTAATTTCAATGAAAACCCATGTTGTCAATTAAGTCTTGGTCGTAGTGGGAAATATTCGGTTGAAATAGTCCCTTTTGCTAGGTTTTTCCCTTTAGGGTTTTCCCAAGATAAATCTTTGTGTTCTTTTTGGTTGTGCTTGTCTATCTTTTAGTGATCCTATTTATATGCTTTTGTTATGAAATTGAAATGAAATACTAATGATCTAGTTTAACATATGAAAATTCAACACGAGCTAGATTGCTTGCTGAACGAGCAATGTCAAAAGATGCAAAGGATATCACTGAGAAAATGCCAAAAGGGTAAGAGAACTTACACATTTCCTTTCCCTATCCATGATCATTGCAAAGAATGCTTTCCTTCTAATACAGGTGTAGAATTGAAAGAATTCAACATGGTATTATCCTGCAGAATATCTTCACATGACCACAATTTGGACAAAACCATGTTTCATGCTTTATGTCATTGTTCAACGAGAATTAGTAATAGATAAAAATTGGTATTTCACTCTTCGGATAAATCCCATTTTGACATTCCAGTTACACAGTTTGTGCATATTTTGGCCTCAAGGAATAATGATAGTGTCCAGAAACTTAAGGAATTACTTTCCATCCCATGACTATGAGAGTATACATATTTTCCCCTTAGAATTCAACCCTTTCCTAGTAGTCTTCAACTTGATTTCAATGAAAACCCATGTTGTCAATTAATTCATGGTCGTAGTGGGAAATATTCGGTTGATCCAAAGTACTTCCGAAGAGGCAAACTTGTCAATAACCTAGAGCTTGATTCCAAACTAGGTAGTTAGTGATGTGGGTAGGGTAGATATTTTAGTACTACTAAATACAGATTCAACATAATGCATGGAAAAATGAGTATCTATACCTAACTTGTATCATCTTTATGAAAGTATTAAGTCTTAGATTAATGACATGCCTCACATAAAATGCAAACTATTTCTACTTTTATCATGTGTAGCATATGAGTGTCTATATTTACACAACAGTGAATTGAACTTGGATAAAACATTTTCCTAAGAATAAATATGTGTTGTCGCACTTTTTCTAGTTGCAATTGTGTAAAATGAGTTTGCATAATGTACTTGATGAAAAGTTTATTCCTATAGAAAGGACCAGCTTCACATTATCTGAAATTGCATCCTAATTAAGTAGCTTTAACATATTGATATGCTTTTCACAGATAAGACTAGCATAGAATGGAGATAGCAGATTATTATTTAGAAGATTTTGGAATTCACTTTATGCATCAAGCATGATTTTGCATTAGCTTATATAACCTGCATATGTGTGACCTTGTATTTTATGGAAGAACAATCAAAATGAAGAGGACAACTATTATCAAGATCCTGTCGTTGATGGAAAGGTTATTGTAATTTCAAGGTATGTTCAACTTTATGACCTCATCTTGTTATTTTTAGTAGATAGCAGATACTATTTCCTATTTCTTTTCTCTGAGTTAGGGCCCTTCTGTAATGGTTGGATTTTGTAGGTATCTATATTGGTTTTCTCAAGTATCTTTAATTATTGTTTTCTGTCAACATAAGCTAAAGTAAATTTTAAGAATACATTTAGAATGTCAACATAATCCAAAGGAAATTTTAAGAATACATTTAAAATACATTCTCCAATGGAAAAGTAGTTCAAATCATTGGTCTCATATCTTGAGATTATCATTTCCTAGTTCACTCTTGCAGGAGTGGATATCCAGGATGACTACCATTTGAAAAATAATACAACTTTTTGCCACAAAAAATTAGGTTTTGACCTCCTTTTCCATGCAAACTAAGTTCAATGTTGTCCAGTTTAATAATGTCTTAGCATATTTTGCTTGCTTGCTTTAATTATACTTCCACTTTCTCCTAGATCCCATTTTTGTGTGCCTATCTCTATTTTTGAACCTAACTAGGAGTTCAGTTATATTATTATACACGATAATGTTTGTCAATATTTCATGTATCTATAACTTCCATATATTTGATAGGTTTCAAGTTACAAATGTGGATTGTTGAAGTAGATTTCAATGTTGTCAACATTGGTCCCTTTGGCTATGGTCCCATAACTTATAGATCTAAGATGCATTTCTATTGTCTTATACTAATTTCTATCCCTTGAAGCACTAAGATCAAACTACCAGATTATTTCTAGAGTGCACAATTGTTTGAAGTAAAATCCATAACCCAAATTTCTAGGTATCTTAGTAAACTTTTATTGTGATTAAGTTAGGGAATTTACATCGCTCCACACATCAATTTTAGGTCCAACACTCTAGTTCTATGATAATACTTCAATAATAGTAAATGATTAAGAGGATGAAATGCAATATATGTTTTCTTGGAGGAAGAGGAAGGAAATGGTAAGACTACAAATCATTGCAATAGATCATTTTTGTGGGTCTTGGCCCATTTCATAATTCCATCATTTTCAAATCTACTTCCATACCATAATAAAAAATTCATCAAGTAATTATTTTGTAAACCATATATTATTGTAAACGAATTCAGGGCCTCCAATTCACTTAATTGCATGATTTGAAGATAGTGGAATCCAAGGTGTATATTGAACCTTGAAGGAGCTCAAGGAGACTCCAACTAAGCAATGACACAAGTTCGCATAGTTTTTTGGGTCTCCCTAAAGTAATTCCACTACAAATTGACAACGGTCAAGATTCATTTAGTTGCAAGGTAATACGATACATTCCTCTCCAATTTGGTTAAGTGCAAGTTAATAGTAAACTTTTATTCTTGGTTTTCTACCATATTAATTGTATAGGATACATTTTTCTTCAAATTGGTTAATTACAAGTTAATAGTATATAGTGCAAGTTAAGGAAATTATTAAATTTCCTTCATTTACTCAGATTAAGTATGTGTTGGCTGAGAGATTGATCTTGTATCCTCTCGATGAGTACTATAGATACTCGATGGGATTGGAAAGTTGATTTTATAGTATAAAACAATTATTTATTTTGAATTTGACTTACCATAACTGGAATCAAAGTCATGGTTATGTTTGATTTCAATTTCAACCTTTAATTCATAATGTTGTGTCACTAGAACTTTATTCATTAATTTGTAAGCTTCCATTAGGTATATTGCTTATTGATGTTGAATTATGTTGTGTAAATTGTTATATTCTATTCATGTAGTTATAATACTTGATACATAATACATTATACATAGTAGTTATAATTTTATATTTATTTTCCAAAATATCCTATTTAAACCATTGACATTCTAAAAGGTATTTCTTCCCTTGTAAGTTGTAACTATTTCTTTTCATAAATTACACATACAAATGCATCATATTATTGGGCAGAAAACGTGAAAAGTGGATATTCATGCTTGCAATCCCTTCTGTATGTCATAGTTGGTGCTTTGGGAAAGTGTGTTCCTTTCCATGGAACTGTTGTTAGGTAAATTTCTAATATTTTTCTAAATTTATGTAGATCCCAAAGTTTTATTGGAGAATCACTTACCTCTTCCTGAGTATCAAAATTGATAAACACATTTTTTGTTCTTGGAAAATAAAGTCATCCTTAACAACAGAAAACAAGTTTCTATGAAGGATATCCACCTTCATAGAAAAACACTTGAAATATATGGGGATCCAATCCTTCAATTCTATCCGAGAAATAACAAGCTTCAAGTCTCTTAAAAGGCATTACCACTCTCATAACTATGATCCAAGTCCTTTATAGTTAAAGCAATACCACATAGGATTTCTTTATGTTACCCTTGTTGAATAAAATGAGCCATTGCAGCAAGCTCAACTAGTCCTTCATACATATTTGTAAGAAATTTTTCACGAAATCTGTTACACATTTGTAGAACCTTTTTTTATGGAATTCATCATTTAACTTTTCTACATCTGTGCTACATCTGAGATGTCAATATACTTGATAGCTATGTAGACCAATCCCTTGAATATTGTTTTTTAAATTTTTGATATTTAGAAACATATTTGCAGTTCAAATCATCTTTTAGGATATTGTTATGTTACTTATGAGTGCTTTGCTGGAACCATAAAATGATTGCATAGATAGAGCTACTTCTCAAGTAGCAGCACCTCTCAAAGGAGAACATCATAAAGGAAATTCATCAGGTATAATTTTACCGTAAAACAATATGTGATGTATATTTATAATGTTCCTATGTAACTAGAGTATTCTCTTGAGCTTGTGTTGGTTGTTTGAGTGAAATGTCCTATTCATGGCTTATGTTTATGATATTCTTCACTATTACCTAGAAAGACACACAAACCATGCAAATATTATTTATATTGTTTCTATGTATATTTGTTTTCTCTTAGGAGCATATCTTAGTTTTGGAATGTTTAAAATTTAAAGAGAAGATGGCTATCAACTTTTTTTCAAAGTAAAAAACTCACGGGTAAGCCTAATGATGCTTACCCACATACACGGATGGAATTCTTGGAAAACATGGCTTCATATATTAATACACTTCACCAAAAGATATTTGAACCAAGCACATGCTCACAAATAACTAGCCAAGTACCCACCAAGATTCATGACAAGTGGTTGAACTACCTTTAGGGATACTAAGATGGCTATCAACTTCAGTGTGATGAGTGTGATGAGATGGATGAAAAAGAGGAAAAATATGATATTATATGGAGAAACTATAATATTACACAAAATTGCAAAAGAAGCACGTATTTACACTTCATTGTGTCAAAAATTTAAATGATCACTATTAGAGAATGATACCACCCAGTACCATGGTCACATTCACGTAGGACACACTTTCATTTGTCTTATACTCATGTCATATGAATTCTTAGAACTTGTATCCCTTTCTATTTTAAAAGCATCCTTGAGTTTCTTTTTGAAAATGGAGTTTTTGTTTTGTCTCTTCTCAAGTGCATTCTTCTTTACTGTATGATCTCTTATGGAATCATGTGTTTTTATTTTGCACTCTTTCCCAATAATGTTCATGACAAAAAATCTCTCATGGTCACAAGGCATTGCAACATTCAAGGATTGTGATGGGTTTTCATGGAGAATAGAGTGCGATGCATACCTGTAGTTTGGATGGAGACTTGTCTTCACTACTAGATGGTATAAATTTGCTTATGATCATAATGAAAAAGATGGTGATATCTTACTTGTGGAAATCCTGAATTCTGAGCACTTCAAAGTTCAAATTTTTCTAGGAGAAATTTGCATGTCCATCAAAGAGAATAAGGACCTTGGGTGTACGAGAGAGGTTGGTTTTCTGGATTTTTTTTACAATATATTATAAATAGGCCGGCTCCATATTCTATGGAATACCTTGACATACTTGGGTAATAGACTATAATTCCGATATTATGTTCCCATGAAAATAAGTTAGCTGATGGAAGGGAGAGCATTTTATCCTCATGTGGAATAAAATCGTGTAGAGATCCTAGTAAGTGAACTAACTGATATGTTCAATCAGATAATTACCTTATATGTTAAATGTTAAATGACTGAAGGATATGTTAGATGATAAATATACCTTATTTAGGAGAAAATATGGCATACTTTTAAATTTAGCCACCAAGTTTCAAGTGCCAATGACAATAATGGAGAAAATATGGCATCGGATAATGCTTGTGTGTTAAATGAATTCCATTTGAGAACTAATAATATCTTAAGTTCTAATAGTCTTGAAACTAATAATATGGTTCCACTATTTTTTTTTAAACATCCTCAAGCCATCGAAATTCCGACACCCAAGGCATCTACAGGCTGTTGAATTTTTGACATTGTAACTTGTAGGACATAAAATCCGATGAATAGTTCATAGAAAGGACAGCTTGCAAGTGTCATATTGCAGTGAAACTTGTCAGTTATTCAACATCTTATCGTCATATTTTCAACGTCTATTTCAGGTAATATGATGTCAAAATATTAAACGAGTTTAAACTGGTGTCGAATAACCAACGAATTCCCACCAACGACAAAAAAAGATGGTGTCATCGAATAACATACACGTGTCTGTTGAATTTCAGACATCAAAGCTGTCAGATTTTAGGTTCAAATTTACTTGTGAAGGTTCTCAGAATCTCTTTTTTTTTTTTTTTTGAGAGTGCTGACTCTCTTTGAACACTAGCATAAGGCGTCAGGCAAGGACGACACTTCTTGTACAAGTGAGACAAGTGTCATTGACACTTCCTTTCAATGGTCAAAATGCGTCAGGCTTGGATGACACTTTATGTCAAAAGACAAGGTACATCAGAGCTCCTAGATTTGTGAAAAAAGTCCTCCAAGAGATGTTTTTGCCAATGAACTTCAGGGGATTAGGAAAGGTGATATTTTTTAGGTGTAACGTGGGTGTAATAGATGGTCCCATGGGTTGCTTTGGAATCCCTGAGCTTGAACTAGTTGAGGTGTACCCGTATCTAGTTTTGCATGAATGACCCCCAAACAGTGGTTAATTATTCCCAAACCTTCAAATTTCAACGATTATCAGATATTATTCCAATCCTTTCCAATTCGAAACTACTTACCTTTATCCCTCGATAAGTGCCAAGTGGAGGATCTAGTTTACATATGTTGGTGTACCCAAGAGCCTTGGAGTAGACTTCAACGACAACTGATTTCTAAACATAAATTGTCTTAGCACAATGTTTAAAGGTTATTTCATCTATCACATCCCTCCCATATTTCATATCCTTTATAATTTCCCTCTTAATCTCAGATGAATGTGCCTAATTTGACCCCTCCATTTTCCTTGTTTGTTTAAATTCTTTGGAATGTAATTAATGTACAATTAGATTTGATTGGTACATTACAATGGTATTGGAGCTTGTTTAGGTTGTTTCTAATTGTCTTATAGCTGCAAGTTAACCTTTGTACCAAATTTTGGGTGGTATGGGTAAATTTTTCTAGTGTTATCACAAGACTGGTTAAAACTATTCATTGTTTTTCTTGAAAATTTTCACAAGTGTGCCTTAGTCCCAAAAAAGGTACATTACATATTAATAGTTTTGGCTGAAAATCAACAGTAATTGTTAATGGCATATTGTGGAGAATTTGCGGTTGGTAATGGTTTATTGCCAATGTTTTGAGCCATCCTTGGCTCATCTTCAGGCCATTATCGATGCCTGAGATGATTTATGGATCTTCATGTCTTATAAATATCGAAGAGTCAAAATTAGCTGGCATCTATGATTTAGGATTTTATTTTTTATTTTTATTTATTTATTTATAAAATTTCATTAATTTAATTATTAAAATCTTAATTACGCCGAAGACATTTTCCCTATGGAGACGCAGTCTCAAAGATTCCTTGTCTCCCTTCCCATTCATAGTTCAACAGGTGTCGTGTCGAATTAGCCAATTGATCATGGACAAGTGTTTTTCTGATCAATGAGAATTTTTTTCCTCTCCATTTTAGTCGGGTCTCGATTTTGCAATCTCAATTCATGAACTTCTGTCCCGTAGACCGCTGGTGTCCTTTTTGTTACTGTCGCTCCTGCACGTGAATGGATTGATGGATTGATTGGTAGTTGTAGGTCATTCTTTGGAGTTGGTTTTTAGCTAATGCATTTTATTTGGGTCCCCGATTCTGGCATCTTGATAGGTGAACATACGCCCCATAGACCATTGTTGTCCTGTGTGTTACGGTTGTTGCTGCAAGTGAATAGATTGATGGATTGGTTGCTAGTTGCGGCTTTTTCTTTGTAGTTGCCATTTACTGTGTTTTCCTAACAGATGGTTTGAATGTATTCTATACTCTTCCATCTGTTGTCCTAAACCATTGGTCCATGTGATTTTTTTTACAGGATTTTACAATCCTTTCCCATGGTTCATTTATCTCAAATCAGGAAACTCATTCCCAACGATATTGCAGAGTTTTGCTTCACTAGTTTTTTTGGATTTAGCAGATGCTATTCTAGACGAGTTTTCTATCTTTATGCTCATAATTTGGTTGAGCTTGCATTTTACTGGCACTTCATTGAATTCAATATAGTTTTCCCATGTCCCTTTATCCACTGGCATTACTGTTTCATCAATGCATTGTTTCTCAATTAATGCAAGAAATCTTGTCATATGATTCTGACATGGGTCAATATCTTCATCTTTGCTCAGCTTATGGCAATCTTGAAAACCATGTTACAATACTGCATTTGTCACGTTTGTTGTTGCACCACCTTTGCTTTGCACATATAAATAGACCTTCAGGTAACCACATATTTATTTTGGTGTGCTTCATTTACACTTCACAGTTTGTAGTTTCTTTAAATTTGTAGGTATTCCTTTAGTCTGCCCCATGATTTGTTTTGTTGTTATTGCTGCTTTGTCTGATTATTAGTTATTAATGTATTTTCTTTTGCAGTTTGTAGTTTATTTAAATTTGCAAGTATTCCTTTAGTTTGCTGAATTTTTTTTTATATTGATTTAGTCTAATTATGAGATGTTTCAACACCCTTTCTTTGTTTTGCTATTATTGCTACTTTGACTGAAAGAGAATGACATAATCCTTGATTTGTTTTAGTTCAACTAAATAAGGAAACTCTTAAGATCCAAAGAGCAAACAACTTTGATTTAGGATTTTTTTCTATGTTTCTGCAACCCACATTTTGCGAGATTGACTGTTTCCTCCTAGGAAATTGTGGGATGCGGGCTATGGGATGAGGGTGGTGAATGAAATATTTTTAAGTAAAACTGTACCTCGCAACCCATATTTTGTGGGATTACGCATTGCCTCCTGGGAAATTGTGGGATGCAGGCTACGGGATGAAAGGGGTGAATGAAATATTATTTAGTAATCTCGTACCCCACATCCCATAGCTCGCACTTACAGGGTGTGGGTTGCGGGATAGTGGATTATATATTAATCTATATACTATATTAATAAGATTAAATGAATAGAATTAAGAATTACAATATTTATAGTGAAAGCACATATTTTCTCACGAAGTTTGAAAAAATAATTAATGCTGATAGTGCTCCTATTAGTTTTAAAATTATTTAAGAATTCCAATATTTATAGTGAAAAATTGAAATACAACACAAATTAATTTATTCATGTTTATTGCAAATTTTGAAAAATACCATAGAATCAATCTCCAGAGTGATTGTTTCTTTCCCTTTTTCATTTCACAGGAAAAAAATTGAGTCACACTATGGAGAGTATGCTAACTAAATATTCTATATCACTCTTGTTGCATGGTGCTGTCAACATTTTCCCACTAGTACAAGTCTCCTCGTTAAACCAAGTGAACTCACTGAACTCATCATCTATTCAGTTCTGAATTTCTATCTCAGACGGGATTCACAAGCATGAGATATTACTTCCAACTATATATAGTAGTCTTGTAGAAACTGGAAAACTCAAAGAAGGATCTATAATCAAACTTACCAAGTGTGCATCAAACATTGTACATAGTGTAACATATGTTTAATTTCCATTTTTTCTTTGTCCACTTAATCATTTTCACCCTGTTCATGCATCCAATGTTTTTTAGTCCTATTCAAATCTAACATACTTCTTCTCATAGGACTATTGCATTTCTTGCACTCGAGTTTGTCACAGTGGCTACAATGATTATTGGATATTTTGCACCTTACCACTTACCTATACCTTCTCCCTTGCAAAGTTGTTCCTCTGTTCCAGTGAATCCAAGCTCAGTAGATGATAACCCTACCTTGGTTGCATCAACTATTCCATTCACATCTCTGGCCTATTCTAGAAAAGTATGGAACATTCAAGGTTTAGTTATTGCCAAGACAAAGCTACACGAATATGGAAACAAACGAGGGTCTTGAAAAATAATTGGATTTGACATTGTTAATGCTCCGCATGATGAAATACATATATCTGCATTCAATGAATTGGAAGTCTCTTTGTATGAACAAATACATATAGGAATAGTGTACATAGTATCAAATGGCACAGTGAAAGCATTCCATCCAATTTTCAACCATTTGAAAAGCCATAATGAGATTTTCCTAGGTTCCTGCTCAACCATCCAACCATGCTTAAATGAATACCCCTTAATACCTTTTTTTGCTTTAACTTTAAAACTATTCATGAGGTACAAACTATACCTGTCAATTCCATGGTGGACCTTGTTGGGCTTGTAATTTTTGTTTCTCCATCATCCACAAAATGAAAACGAGATGGTGTTGAGACTATTAGGCACACTATTGGACTCCATGACATGTCAGGAAATAGTATTGAAATAACACTTTGGGGTGACCATTTCCAAATTGAAGGAGCCGAACTTGCCAGCCTCCGTGGTTTACCTACACCTCCAGTTGTAGCAATCAAAGGTGGCCGCGTTATAGAATTTAATGGAAAAGCTATTGGAACTATTTCCAACACTACTATTTTTATAAACCCAAATATTGAACAAACTTCATATCTCCAAAACTGGTTTCATGAAAATGGATTTCATTCAGCATCACCATTGCTGAGCTGAAAGTTCAATGCCTCTCACTCTAGTTCTCGTAAATTCATTACCATCAAGGACCTGCAAACTCTTCAATCATCTGAAAAACCTATTTGGTACTCTCTTGAATCAACCATCACAAATGTTAACATGGATGAATTTTATTTCCTTTCATGCCCTCTTTTTGTTGACGGAGTACAATTGATGAAAAAGATTGCTCACAAAGTTGGAGACATCTGGAATTGTGCTAAATGTGATGGAGAGTTTCTTGAATGTGACTACTGATATTTAATAAAGGTTGACTTGGAGGATGTTACCGGATCCATTCATGGTGTGATAGAATTTGATGATGATGCAAACCAACTCATGGGAATTTCTGTCAAATATTTGTGTCTTCTCTCAATTGAAACAACATCACTTGATGGTGTAATTGTGCTACAAAATGAGTAGCCTCTCTGTATATTCACACAAAGAATGAGTAATACAATACAAGATCATGCTACAAGCATGAATTAAAAAGCAATTCTAATTCCCAAGGAGGTCATTCGAATTGAATGAATGAGTCTAGCTTAACTGAATGTAAGCCACAGTCAACACTCAAATTAACCATTGATCAAAACCCTAATTGACTCAACTGATCCCTAACTGAAGTTGGAGTGCAATAAATGATCGAGTCTAACTAAAAGTAGGTTAGACACATGTCACAAAAAACCAACCAACAAGTGGTAGTGCATCAATGACTCCAATGAACCCCGATGAGGTTAACTAAAGTGTAACTAAACATCAAAAGTGGTTGGAGGTGCCCTTGTTGACTCCGGTTCATTAAATAATCAATAAATAATCAATTTAAAGAAGGAAGGTTCCTTCACTTCTCTATTTAACTGATTGTAACAATAAGTTAGCAATATGGGGCATTAATGACACTCAGATCACCCTCAGAGTGCTCTAGTTAGCCTCCCCGAATGTAGGAGAATGCTAAGTTAGCCTCCTTGACTAAAGGTAGGCATGGGTGTGATCTATCTGATGTCATCTAGTGCTCCTTTGATGTCAATTAAGTCGATAAAACTTAGGATAGTGGTTTAACTAGGGCAAATTGACCAAAAAAAGTGTGTAAGGTGGTAAATATCTCCAACACCCCTCCTTAAACTATACTTAGGAGGATTTAGAAAAAATAAAATGCATAAAAATGCTAGGGCCCCAACAACTATGCCCATAGGTCACCCTATACAATACTGAAACTGAAACAATGCTCAAAAAACAAACTAAGTGAGGAAGAGAGGGAAAACCCAGTGGGAAAAAACTCCCCTCAAGCTAAAAACTAAAAGTAGTCTGATCACCCTGATGGACTGACCCCCAACAGTGAACGGAGGTAAGTGAACATCTTTTATAAAAATATCTTGGTGAATATGTCTACAATCTGCTCATCAGTCGGGCAGTATTGTAGAATGATGGTCATGTCATGCACTAGCTCCTTGATATAGTGCATCTGGATCTCTACATGCTTGGTCCTATACCTGGTAACTGGATCTATGGATATCTTAATAGCACTTTGAATGTCACAAAAGAGGACAGTGGACAAAGTACTACCAAGATCAAACTTTGAAATAATTCCTTGCAACCAAACTGCTTGGATGCAAGCATTCACCACTCCTTGATACTCGACCTCTGCTGAATATAATGCTATGGCATCCTTATTTTTGCTAGACCGGCAAATGGGGCCACCACCAAACATGAATACATATCTATAAGTATACTTTTGATCAATAGAATCACCCTCCCAATCAGAATCTGTGTATCCAACCAGCTCTAGCTCGGAGTTTGCAGCATAGTGAATGTCGTAGGTCCTGGTTCCCTGAATATACTGGAGGATCCTCTTGGATGACTTCCAATGAATATCATCAGGCTACTACATGTATCTTGATACAGCATTCATGGCATAACAGATATCAGGCCGAGAATGTGTCAAGTACAACAAGCTACCAATCAGTTGTCGATAGATAGTGCAGTCCATGGGAGGTGTGCTTTTTCCTTCTTCAAGGTTGATCCCTGAAAGGAAAGGGAATGGTGCAGGCCTAAATTCAGCCATGTTAAACTTGAATAATAGTTCTGATATGTATTTGGACTGAGTGACCATTATCTCATCAGAATTTTTGTCAATTTTGAGCCCCAAAAATTGTTTTAGGAGCCCCAAATTGATCATTTCAAATGCATTGTGGAGAGCAGTTTTGATGGCTGAAATGGAAGCAACTGTGCCACCTATGATTAGTAATTCATCAACATATAAAACAATAATAATAAAATTACCATAATACTTATATATATACACATTTGTATCTGATCTACACCTTTGGAAGTTCTACGAGAGAAGGAAGGCATCCATCTTGGAATATCACTCTCTTGGGGCCTGTTTTAACCCATATAGTGACTTCTTTAGCTTGCAAACCAAAGATGGATCAGAGATATAGCCCTTGGGATGCTTCATGTATATCTCCTCATGAATATATCCATGTATAAAGGCTTAATTAACATCCATATGATGCACTTCCTAGTGCTTAGATGCTGAAATTGCCAAAACTAGGCGGATGGAGTCCATTTTTGCAACCGATGCAAAGGTCTCATGGTAGTCCACACCTTGGACCTGAGAGAAAATTTTTGCCACCAGAATTAACTTATATTTTTAGTTTCTTCCATCAGCATCAACCTTGGTCTAAAATACCCACTTTCAATGAACCAATTTCCTTCTCGGAGGAAGAGAAACTAGCTCCCAAGTAGTGTTTTTCTGAAGAGAATTCATCTCTTCATCCATGGCAACTTTCCATATCAGATCCTTTCAAGCATGGTAGTAGGATGTTAGGTATGAAATAATCATCAAATAACAAGTTTCAGACTGAAAATTATCAGGACAAGAGAGCGCAATACCTAATCTTTGAAAATCAGACCGGGTTCTCCTTGGATCATCTGGATTTCCAATGTTATCTCCTGTGGAGGAGAGTGTCTGTCGGGCCCATGTGGGAAGATGATTTTGTACTTCAGGTTCTGATTTAACATATGATGTTTACTATACACTGATATCATAAATCATAGGATCCAAATCATGGTCATCACCCCCAATTTCATCATCCAAATATTCAGTAGAATAGGAAGGAAATTCAACAGTTTTCTCCTTCACTAGTTCCACCTCCTGAAGAGGCTCATCAAAATTGACACTCATTTTGATGATGATATGTTTTGTTTTGATATCCAGTATCTTGAAACATTTTGATTCATTAGGATACCCAATAAATAGACATTCTATGCTTTTCGGTTGCAAAGTCCTCCTTTTATCAAGTGGAATTCGGGCCCATGCAGTGGATCCAAACACCCGCAGGTTCGACACATCCAGCTTGTGTCCGAAGTATGCTTCGAAAGGGGTATTAAATTTCATGGATGATTGTGGCACTATATTATGAATGTATGATACAACATGCATGGCTTTAGACCACAAATTTGCAGCCAAATTCTTTGATTCCAACATACAGGTGGTCATCTCCTTGAGAGACCGATTCTTCCTTTCCACTACACCATTCTGCTAAGGACTGTAGGGAATTGAATGTTGGACCTGAATACCACTTTGGGAGAATATGTGAAGAAAATAATTACTGACATACTCCCCACCATTATTATATCTCAATATCTTGATCTTAATCCCAGAGGCATTCTCGATCAAGGCCTTCAATTCAGTGAATTTTCCACATACTTCAGACTTCTTTTTGAGAAAGAAGACCCATATGTACCTTGAAAAATCATCAATAAAAGTCAGAAGATACCTTGATCCATTCATGGATGTGATAGGCATTGGGACATTGATATCAGAATGTATCAACAACAATATGCATGTAGCTCGGTTTTCCTTCCCCCGATCGAACTTGTGCTCAGGGTGTTTTCCAACCACACAACCCTTGCAAATTCTAGTGGTTTGCCTTAATGATCGGGAGGCCTTCAACCATGGATTTTTTCTGTAATTGCTGAAAATATTTGAAATTTAGATGGACAAACCTCTCATGCCATAGCCTACTAACTTCATTTCCATGAGTTAGCAGAGCAGCAGGCCTTGCATCCACCACAAAGTTGGAAAACTCATAGGCTTTTGGATGATGGTTTGCAAGGCCTTTAACAACAAGTTTCCTGGATGCAAGTTCTATTATCTCAACATCATTCGGGCTGAAAGATACTCTCTTAGGCACTCCTGTATGTGTCATCTGATAGACACTAAGGATATTTGATGCCAGAGATGATACATACAAAACATTTGAAAAATAGCCATTCTCAAGATCAACCGTACCTTCTCCTTCTAAAATGATGGCGTTGTAAAGGAAAGTATCCTATGGCTAGGGTTTAAGAGGCCATCAACGTACTGGGGTTGAAAGGTGGATGAAAATGGTTCTGCAAGTATATATAAGCAAGTATCATATATCAGAATGGTTCATACCTTAGCCAAACAAAGGTTGATACAAGTAGCCCTTCAATCCTCTTCTTGCTCCTCTTGCTCCTCTTGCTCCAAGAGACCTGCAAAACGAATTATACCTTCCTCAAACCAATATGACCACATATAAAGAAATGATAATCAAATAAACATGAAATAATAATCTGATTAACATCATAATATGATCATAAACAAAGATTCAATCACACATTGAACAATGATTTGGGAAGAAGAAGGACATCACATCTTTATTAATCTTGAAAACAACTACAAGTATACCTTCTCTTCAAGTTGGGCACCTCACAAAACCTTGATTTGGTTCTGCTACTTCTCTTCTCCAAGGAACTCATCCTCCAAGCTCTAGAACACAAGGAGAATGCTTCTAGGGAAAAGGTATGGGAAAATAGAGCTCCAAATCCTCGAGCATAACAATGCAAAGATTCAAGTCTCCTCTCATGGACCTCCCTACCTCTATTTATATGCTTAATGAAGAGTTAGGATCGAAGACAAAGTAGTTACAACTGAAGGAGTCAGTTGCATAACTACCCAAACTACCCGAATTTCAAAATACGTATTTTTTGACATTTTTAGGAGGTGTACGTGGGTTGCAGAAACAACACTCACGTACACGAGGAGGTATACGTGAGTTGCAATGTAGAAATATGCATATTTAAGGCATATGGGACTATTATATATAGCAACTCATGTACGTACGCGGGTTTCCTTAAGGAAAGTCGCGTACACATCAAAAAATCATTTTTATGGTATTTTTGGGCATATTCAAACTTTGGTGTCTTCTGGAAAGTTTTAGCTAAATGAAATACCTTTCCAATAGTGTAGAGATGAGGTCAAATAAAGTTACAAAACTCAATATATGGGTCCTCCAAGTTAGGTGTTTTTTCAGTGACTTTCAATAACTTTCACGAAGTGTTGTCATGGAAGTGTCGACATGCAACGAAATCATGGGAAAGTGGTCATAGGAAGAGATGTCTCATTTTAAGCTATAACAGATTCCCCCTAATGTATGAGGTTAGAGGGGAATATGATAGCCGAAATATAGTATAAAGGAAAAAGCTAAGTATGGAGAGCCAGATCCGGTTGACAGTAACCTGTATTGTGGCCAAATGGGCTCGGATTGGCCTTGAGGAGGCTCTATAGTAATTGGAAATGCAAATAAAAAGAGATCTAAACTAGATTTTAATAGAAATTTAAACTAGGGAAAAAACAAAATTAAAAACTGAAACTTTGAAAAATAAACCCGAGGATCCTGTGGGATCGACCTGGTATGGTCGCCAATTCTGTAACAGGGATTTCTCCCTTACTACAGGGTAGGAATGGCTACATTCCATCCTATAGATGGAAGGATAGGGTTCCTGATGGTAATGCAAGAAAAATAAAATGGTACTCAAGCAAAGAGAATAGAAAAGAAAGAAATGGAAACCCTGCACACAAGGTTAGACTCTAAGAACCTGCATACAACTTGTTAGAACATAAAATAAACCTGCAAGCAAACTAAGTAAGAAAAACTAGAATAAAAATGACAGAAAACAAATCTTATACCTCTGGTGGAAATGGGCCATCATTCCCTAGCTTGGAGAAGCACCTCTATCTCTCTCCGCAATGGGGGAGCTATGGCTCAATGGGAGGATGGATGAGAGGGAGTGTGGGTGGCTTGAGATACAAATGGTCTCAAGGCATCCACTCAGGTAGCATAACAGTATGCAAGGGAGGAATGTTTTGAGAGTGACCTCCACCCTTCTATTTATAGCTTTTTTAGGGTTCTAAGCCCTTGGTTAGGGCTTTAGCCCCATTTTTGGGCTTTTAGCCCCTTTTGCTCAATCTTTAGCTCCTTTTAGGGTTTTAGGCTCCTTTGAGGTGTTTTAGCCCCTTTTTGGAGGATTTAGCCCCTATTAGAGCTATTTAGGTTCTTTTTAGGGGTTTTAAATCCCTTTTTCATGTTTTTAATCCTTCTTGAGGGTGTGGGGGTCAAATGGGGTCAAGTGAGGGTCATGCATGGGTGTCCATGGGTGATGTAGGCCATGTAGAGCTGAGTGGGGGATTTTTTGGGTTAACAAGGTCCACCACCTAGAGGGCCCCATCCACATTCTATCATTTTAAATTCTTTAAAACTTGTAATTTGACTAAGATTTAATGTCTTTTTAGGCAGTTTGTGGCACCTCCCTTGTGCTTTTCGAATAGAGAGGTGGCACTGCAATTTCCTTTAGGAAAATGTGTGGTGTCTCTAAGGCACCATAGTTCCTGAAATAGAAAAGTGTGGTACCCTATTTTTGTTTTTACCCTTTGGGAAACAAACCCAAAACCCTAAAAAATGCATGAAAATGGAAATGGAAACCATGAAAATCTTAGGAATGGGTTCAAGGATTACCTGGTCTAGACGATTTTGCGAAGGGTTTCCTCTAGCCTATAGAATCTATAGTCCAAATTTGCACTAAAAATGGCTCATTTGCTATCCAAAATGGGAAAAACACAAATGGTAAATATTTAATAACTTTTCCTATGTTTTATTTACTATTTTGGGTTTTATTTTAATTATTTTATTAATTTTACCCTAATCCGTTCATATAAAGATCAATTTTTTTATTAAAAAAGAGCCCAATAATCTTTTTTGACAATTGCAGGTTATGAAAAGTTGATGTTTACGAGTATAGAAGAGTTTTCTTTTGCCTTTTCTCATTCTCTATAAAAAAAAACCTTCCAAGCGCTATTTTAAAACTGTAGTAGTGCTTGTTAAACCCTAGGATTGAGTTTTCAAGTCAAATTTTACCTCTTTTTCGGACTCGTTGAGTCTTTTTATGAAAAAGAAACTTCAATAGAGTACTCTTTAAGATATTTTTTTACTCTTAAAATATGAAAATATCACTGAGTGAACTTGTCATCTTCATGATCGTAAAAGGACCTACAAAGTTGTCTTTCCAACGGTAGTTTGCCCATTTTTCGGTTCGGATTAACTAGTTATAAAAACTGTATACTCTAGTTATTGACTAGAAGATTTCTCTGAGGTATCACTATATACTTTTTTGGGACTCGAATACAAACTTTATGAAAAATGACCTTTTGAAGTCTTCTTTTGTTTCATTCGGACTCTCTAAATGTGAACGATACCAAGTTTACTTTTAATGGATTCGTTAAACTAAACACTGAGAGACCCTCTTTTGGGAATGAACCCTCTTTTCTTAGGTTTAGAAAACATATGATAATGGACTTATCTAACAATAAGATGCAACGAGCATTTGTTACTATCTTTGGACTCGTTAAAACAATAAACAGGCACTCATCAACCATGATTGGGAAATTAAGGGAAGGAAACTACATTTCATTTGCAATAATGGCAGTTTTTAGTCACCTTTGAACATGGAACTTGTCTGCATTTCATTCAAACAGTTCAGTATTAATATTTTCTTCAAGTCGATCCACTTTCATGATTCATGTCACTTATTTAATTATTTCAAAGAATGTGTCAGTCCATGTCACATTATGTCCTGGTATATGCCTCATCAAGCAAAGCTTTCAAGTATTTGTTCATGTCGTTCAGTGTTCAAAGGAAATTCATGTTGAGAGTTACCCTCTGCAATCAAAATTAATTCCATGTCAATTACATTTGAGTCGGTCCTGTGGTTACTTCATACTCAAATTCTAGAACTTTGTTATGAGTTTCATGTTGTTGATGTTGGATTCATCATGGCCCTCCTTCGACGATACTATTCATGTCGACTTCAACTCATCTTCCTAGAATCAATCTTAGAAACAAGTCAGTACCTTCAAATATTTATGCATCAATGATAGATTCTCTCTCTTCCGTCAATAGGTTCAAATCATTAACCTTTGATCAAAATATTCAACCGATTGTTCAACTATTGAAATATTGTAACTTCGAAGAATATTCTATATGTATATCTTTGTGGTCCCCGATGGTCCTACCGGGAGAACCACTTGTATTACTTTGTACCCCAATGCTCCTAATTGGAAGAACTAATAAGAGTCATGAGGCAGTCCCCTCTAATTTTAAAGGTGGGTCATTAGCACCCCAGTGTGGTTAATTGAGCCTACATGTGTAACTCGAGCCTACATGATTAACTTGAGCCTACATGACAAATGAGTTAAATTAAATGAACAGATGAATATAAATAGAGGTGTAGTGCTCCTCATTTGGAACACACACTCTCACTTGTGTAGCGCATTAGTGGAGAAGAGAAGTAGCTGGAGAAGGAGGAGGATCAGGCTTTGATCTCCTTGCTGGTTTTATCTTTTATATTTTATCTTTTTGGGGCATCTATATTGAGGAAGATTTTTCTGTGTTTTTCCCTTTACGGTTTTCCCAGGATAAATCTTTGTGTTCCTTTTGTATGGTTGTGCTTGTCTATCTTTCAGTGATCCTGTTTATATGCTTTTGTTATGAAAATGAAATGAAGTACTGATGTCTTAGGTAAGCATATGAAAATTAAATGTGGTATTAGAGCCACCCTGAAAGAAGACATTGTGCAAATAAAGAATCCATGGATTCTTATTTTTTTTGGGTCTCTATCCATGATCGATCATCAAAATAAGGCTAGACTGACTCTCCATTGAAGGGCGCATCTTTCTGTCGAAGCAGAATTCGATTCCGAGCATTTTCAGTTTTGGTGCGGAAAATTAGGGCTTTCTACAGAAGAATAATTTTTGAGTGAGCCTAGCATAGGATTTTTCTCCTCATCAACATTGAATTTTAGAGACCTAGATCAAGAAATTTGGTTGGGTGAAACTCTGGGAAAGTCAAACCCTAGTTTGACCCCGATCTGGAAAAACCCTAAATACTAAAACTGCTAAGTTTTGGTACATTCACTATATACTGATATTAGAGAAGGATCAGGATTTGAAAATTTTCTAGGATGAATATAAAATCCTTATTTACACTGTTTCTGAAATTGAGCCTCATATTAGCTATATTCTCAGAGATATGATCCCTACAAGTTAGGGTTCTAGCCTCTTCCATAATTCATCCCTAAACAGGACACCTAGGGAGAATTGTTGTAGAATGAGATAAAAAGGTCCAAATTTAATTCCTAAAGATGTTCTAGAAAATGCACTGCCTTTAATTTCTTTGATCCAAATTTCAGAACCTGAAGATGAACCAGTGACACATGGCATGTCGTACAACTGCACTGTTCTGAACAGTCCTGTAACAGGTCACCTTGGGAAAATGATAATAAATTAAAATTGGTGAAATAAATTCTGATGAAAATTGTGCTGTTGGATCAGGTACATGCTAAGTTACCTCAGTGAGAAATTTCAGACATAGACGAGCAGTAATTTCAGAGATATCACAGAAACAGTAACATGCATTTCTGCATAAGAAATTGGAAAAATAGGGCTTCTTGTTCCGAGAGCGTCCCTCCACTATTTTCAGAAAAGGAGTACATTGGATAGCTCCATTTGAAGAGATATATATTTATATACAATCAGATATGAAAGATTCCAAGTTTTTAAAATTAAGGTTTCTCTGACAAATCCTAGATCAGCCAGCTCCGGAAGCAAGACAGACACCTCAAATCGGTAAGATCTAATATTTTGCTATTTGCATTTGAGGTTCTCATTTAAAAATGATCTATCACATCAGATTGATGATAAGCTTGGTGAATTTGAAAAATTCCAAGCATGGAAGTATTTGATCTCTCTGAATGAAATGAACTGGACACCTACATGAGTAGAGAGGTTCCAGTTCTAGAGGGAGATGAGCCTCAAAGACTTACACAACAAGAACTTGATCAAGGCCAAGAAGATCATTGTTGATTCAATCACGAATCAACTTATACCACAAGTGTCTTCCCTAAAGACACCAAAGATGTTTGATTCCTTGATCAAGCTATTTGAAGATAAGAACTTAAATCAGAATATGGCTTTGAGAATACAGTTGAAGAATGTGAAGATCTAGAATGCAGAACAACTTGAAGCTGTAGATGAAGAATGTATACTAGAAGTAAGTGAGTACTTTCAGCTCAACTAAAGAAAAAGATGGGAGCAATTGAAGATCAAGCTCTCACCATTCAAAGAATATCCCTCAAGTTATGAGGAATATGAAAAACTCAATTCTTGAAGAACCTCTTATTCATCTTATCATTTGGATAAGAAATGATGATTTCATGAATGAAGAAGATGATAAAGTAGAATGATCAAGATGAAGTCTACCCACGAAACAAATAAAAGATAAGTATTCAATTTCCATTTCATGATATTGTTTTGTTATGCATTTGATTGTATTCAGTTGATGTGTTATGCATGATAGATTGCTTACATTAATACTACTAATATGCATGTGATGGGTAAGTAGCTCATGGCGCTATACAATTCTCCAGTGCTACTTATCAAACCTCTTTGCTGACATATTGGATTAGTGCACAATCTCAATGATGTCATGGTAGAGATAGAAGGCATCTAGAAAATTTCTGTGAAATATGGATGAATGTTGTATTGGCTAAATAGTTGCATGATGCATAAGAATTTGTCATTATGCATATGTTTTATGAAATAGTTCTAACCATGCAACTGGTGCATTTGAATTGTAGGAAAGGTCCTATAAAACCTCCTACAAGAAAAGAAGGAGGAGACTTGTTCCGAAGAACAAGTGATGACAATTCAATAAACATGAATCTAAAGTTCCCAAGGTCAGAGACACCATGACAGAAGAAAGAGCTTCAGAGAGCGGTATATCCACCTCAAAGGTTGAAGGCCACCATGGGTATGAGAGATAACTCAAAGATGAAGAAAAGAATGCTATAAAAGAAACTATGATCAAAGAATAACAGTTGATCATGGGGAATGATGTATACGATATGATTTTGAGACATAAAGGGAAGTACATAGTATCCTCCATATGGATCTACAAGAACAAGTGTACAAAGAAAGGTTCGTGATTTGCCTCAGAAAGAATAGAATATGACATGAAATAATCTATTGACCAGTATATATCAAGTATAGAACCACCTGTATAGAATGAAGAAGGAAGATAATACTCCACTTCAGGGGGAGTGACTACAGAAGATATCTGAGTTCAACACGGTACGACATGATGGACTGCTTCTTGATGGATTGAGACTTTACCAAGAGTAAAGTGGGTTCCAGTCTTCAAAGTTGAATGCAGAAGACTAGGATATGTTGATGATCTGACAAGACGAACTCATGGAAGATGTTATGATGAAAGAATACTAGAATGATGTATGGGATATAGTTCCCAAACTAGAAGGAAATAGTATTGTATCCTCCAAATATACAAAATAGAGCATGCAACTGACATAAGTATCGAGAAGTATAAAGCAATATTTGTGGCCAGAGGTTTCTTTCAGAAAAAGGGAATTAATTATGAAGAGACACTTACTCCTGGAAGTAAGGTACACTTCCTTCAGAACTATCATGGTAGTTTCTTCCATGGTGAAGTAAAGACAAGCCTTCCTTAATGGTATGATTGAGAAAGAGTTTTACATCGAATACTCATGAGGATTTGAAGTTGAAGCCAGATGGAATCACATATGCAAGTTGAAGAAGGCCCTCTATGGCCTGAAGCAAGCTCCTAGAGCTTGGTATGGAAGAATAGATAGTTTCTTGTCGAGCATGGGATTTACCAAGAATAAAGATGATCCTAACCTTTATCTCAAGGTTGTAGAAGATGAACTTGTCATCCTGTTATTATATGTGGATGACTTATCCTTGACATAAAATGAGAAACAGATCATGGAAAGCAAGAAGAAACTAGCAGAAGAATTTGAGATGAAAGACCTTGGGTTAATGCATTATTTCCTAGGTCTGGAAGTATGGAAAAGTTTAGAAGAAATCTTTCTCAACCAGGTAAAGATGCGGTAGAGATTCAATATGTTGGAATGCAAAGTCATGGCCACACCCATGGACTCCAACCTGAAGTTGTTAGCTGATGACTCATCAGAGTTAGTGGATATGACTCATTACAGATAGATCATTGGGTCATTGATGTACTTAACAAATACCAGACCAAACATTTGTTTTACTGTGAACACCTTAAGTCAATATCTTATTCAACCAAGACGGGTTCACCTAGTAACTGCAAAGCATGTGATGACATATCTAAAAGGGACTATAGAATTTGGTCTATATTATGATGGTAGCCATGAGTATAGATTGTATGGCTACACAGATGCAAATTGGGCTGGAAGTATCTCAAATAGGAAAAGCACATTAGGTAGATGATTTTGTTTGGGGTCTGCTATGAGTTCATGGTTTAGCAGGAAATAGTCTAATATTTCTCGTAGCATGGCTGAAGCAGAATACATAGCAGATTGCTCTACTAAGTTTTGAAGCCATATGGCTTCACAAGCTGATATCAGGTCTCTTTGAACTGAAGATGGATACTACATTGATTCTATGTGATAATGAGAGTTGTTATAACAGAGAACCCTGTGTTCCATCGTAACACATAGAAATCCAGTATTTCTACATTCAAGATAAAGATGCAGATGATGATGTTTCAGTATTTACATACTGTGGATGCAAATGATGCCTTCAGTACTCACATACTGGATATACAGATGGTGATAGTTTAGTATTCACATACTGAATATGTAGATGAAGATGGTTTAGATGATGACGCGCTGACAAAGCCTCTGTTTCAGGTAAAGTTTGAACACTTTCGAGACAATCTTGGTGTGGTTCAGAAAGACCTTCCTCGAAAGGGGGAGTAGTGATGTTGTAGTGGGATTGTATCATCCCTGGTCACTTGCCTTAAAGTGACCTGGAGACCTCGGTCTTCGATAATGAAGAGGGATTGTATCATCCCGGGACATATGTCCAGAAGTGATCCGGTGACTTCGGTCATCGAGAATGTGGTGGGATTGTATCATCCCTAGGAACTTTCCCAAAAGTGACTCGAAGACCTCGACCTTCGAGAATGAAGAGGGATTGTATCATCCTGGGACATCTTTCCAAAAGTGATCCGGTGACCTCGGTCCCCGTGAATGTGGTGGGATTGCATCATCCTTGAACTTCAGTTCAAAATGTATCCGGAGGTCTCCGCCCTCATGAATGTGGTAGGATTACATCATCCCTAAAATTTAGTTCAAAATGTATCTTGAGGTCTTGGCCCCCGTGAAAGTGGTGGATTGCATCATCCCTGAACCTCGGTTCAAAATGTATCTGGAGGTCTCAGCCCCTGTGAAAGTGGTAGGATTGCATCATCCCTGAACTTTGGTTCAAAATGTATCCAGAGGTCTCGGCCCCCATGAAAGTGGTGGATTGCATCATCCCTGAACCTCGATTCAAAATGTATCCAGAGGTCTCGGCCCCCATGAAAGTGGTGGATTGCATCATCCCTAAACCTCGGTTCAAAATCTATCTAGACATCTCGGTCCCCGTGAATGTGGTAGGATTGTATCATCCTTGAATTTCGGTTCAGAACGGATACGGTGACTTCGGTACTCGAGAACATGTGTTGGTCCCATAATTCCAATAGGAAGGATTGTCTGAGTTCCACAAATGCGTTGATCCCGTAGTTCCAAAAGGAAGGATCATTAGTAACTCCGTAAAGAACTAAATCTCATAATTCTGAAAGGAAGGATTGTTAGTAACTCTGTAAAGACCTAAATCCTGTAATTTCGAAAGGAAGGATCATTGGTAACTCCGTAAAGACCTAAATCTTGTAATTTTGAAAGGAAGGATCATGTTGATGTTTTGATGATGTTTCGGATCGAAAGATCAGATGTTGCTGCTGATGACGATGTTCTCTGATCGAAAGATCAGAAGTTGCTGATGATGATGATGTTCTCTAATTGAAAGATTAGAATATGATGATGATGATGTTGCTGATGATGATGATGTTCTCTGATTGAAAGATCAGAGTATGATGATGATGATTTTTCTCTGATAGAAAGATCAGAAGTTGCTGATGATGATGTTCTCTGATCGAAAGATCAAAATATGATGATGATGATGTTTTTTTATTGGAAGATCAGAAGTTGCTTATGATTAAGATGTTGCTGATGATGATGATGTTTTCTGATCGAAATATCAGAATGCGATGATGATGATCATGTTTTTGATCGAAAGATTAGAATGTGATGAGATCCTGATGATGATGATGCCGTATTATCAAAGTATGATGATGATGACTTACTAATCGAAAGATTAGAATATGATGATGAGTTGATGTTAGAGTATGATGATGGTTTTGATCGAAAGATCAGAGGCTGATAATAATGATGAGTTTGATTGAAAGATTAGAGTATGATGATGATGTTGTTGCTGATTGAAATTCCAAAGTGCTGAAGAATATGTTGCTGATATAAAGGTCAAAGTGTTGAAGATGATGTTGCTAATCGAAAGGTCAAAGTGTTGAATATGATGTTGCTGATCGAAAGGTCAAAGTGCTGAAAATGTTGCTGATCGAAAGGTCAAAGTGCTGAAGATGTTGATGCTGATTGAAGAGTCAAGATGCTGCTGATCAAAGCGGTCAAAGTACTGATGATGTTGAAGACTAAATATTGAAGATGAAGGCTACATGATGTTGAAAAGATTCCAATGATTTATATATGTATCACCCTGATCATGTTGATGATGTCCTCTATCTCTCTCCTATTGTTGTTGTTGTTGTTGTTGTTATAGAATACCCTTGTCGTTAAGGGGGAGTGTTGAAATATTGTAACTTCAAAGAATATTCTATATGTATTTCTTTGTGGTCCCCGATGGTCCTACCGGGAGAACCACTTGTATTAGTTTGTACCCCAATGCTCCTAATCGGAAGAAATAATAAGAGTCATGAGGCAGTCCCCTCTAATTGTAAAGGTGGGTCATTAGCACCCCAGTGTGGTTACTTGAGCCTACATGTGTAACTCGATCCTACATGATTAACTCGAGCCTACATGATAGATGAGTTAACTTAAGTGAATGGATGAATATAAATAGAGGTGTAGTGCTCCTCATTTGGAACACGCACTCTCACTTGTGTAGCACATTAGTGGAGAAGAGAAGTAGCTGGAGAAGGAGGAGGATCAGGCTTTGATCTCCTTGTTGGTTTTATCTTTTATCTTTTATCTTTTTGGGGCATCTATATTGAGGAATCTTTTGCTGTGTTTTTCCTGTTAGGGTTTTCCCAGGATAAATATTTGTGTTCCTTTTGTATGGTTGTGCTTGTCTATCTTTCAGTGATCCTGTTTATATGCTTTTGTTATGAAAATGAAATGAAGTACTGATGTCTTAGCTAAGCATATGAAAATTAAACATCAACCTCAAAACATCTATTCACATTCGTGGGAATGTACTGGGGTACCTTGGGAATCATCGACATTAATGGTGATATTCCTCGCACTTATTAATGGTTTCAATCATTTTTCTGTAATCAGGTGGTTTCTACCATGTTCGACTTCAAGGCATGTAATCACATGGATAGAATTGTACTTTGTTGAAAATGAGACAAGGACCTTCGGTATCTGTTAAAGTGCTCATTGCTTTCCCTGGGTTGTGATGGAGTATTTGTAAGAGTCCTAGCATGGATCCACATTTCTATGGTCATGGTTGTGCTCAAATTTGTGTTTGTATGACATAGATACACATTGTATATATGGTAGCTATGTCCAAGTTTGATTCAGCTTCACATGGATTTACGTTGTATTCTAGTAGCCATGTTTGTTCATGTATCGCATGGATATGCATTTGTAATGATAGGAAACCATGTCATGCATCATATGGACATATATCAAAGTGTAATTATACTGCAGAATTTCCTGGATTGTTGGAGATTCCTGATCATTTGAATTTTTCCTCGAAGTGGTAGCTTGCTACTACAAATCCTTCGCCTATGCTTTCCATATATCCTCATGATTTAGGGGGCATTCTGTTATACCTAAATCTTGTCAACATCATGTTGTGAGATAAAAATCTCAAAATTGACCTTAAATCATCAAGTTTTGAAGATGAAGTTTGGCAAGGATCATTATATTCATAAATTTATCCACCACCATACTTTTCCTTTGATCAAAGTGCGATATCCATGTTGGTACTTCCCTTTTTTTAGTGAGTCGTAAGTGGTGCCACCACTTGTTACCCATGTACAATGTACAGTTCTCACATGGAAACTCTCTTTCCCTATGGACAAGGAGTGGTGCTCGAGTTATAAAGGAAGAAATAGAAGATTCGAGAGGCTTCTCAAATCTATCCTTCATGGAGTCTCATCCATATGGTTTAGGACCACCTAGAGCTCAAGATATCTCATTATAGGACCCTCCCTCCACTTGACCCATGAGATCCTCAACCTCTCTTATCCTCCCATGCCTTTATATATCACCTTACCCCTCATTGAAAAAGGGAGGAAGAATATTTTATTGCACCTATACTCTGGCCAAATTAATCCAATATTAGTGAATGGATAGTAGGAACTCTTGAGGTTTGAGGAATAGTTCAATGGGTATGATTTCCAACATCGAGGATTAGGTTGTAAACTCTCTCTCTCCATATTTTTAATGCAAATAAATTTTTCGTTCCCATAAACATTTCTGTGTTAGATTATTATGATGTTTATTGTTGAACTCCTTGGTCATTGACATAATATCATAAGCTATATTGTTACTCTTATATGGTTAGTGTTTTTGTTGTGTATCTTGTAGGACATCCGTAGATTCAGACCTCCAAAGACCAACCTTTGTAGCTTGTGGAAGGTAAGCAGAGTATTTCATTCAAGTAATTTATGCAATATTAGGGAAATATATTTTATGTTGTGACTTATTTGATCTAGTTCTGAGTGATTTAATCTAGGGAAACAACTTTATGTCTGCACTGGCTGACTATTTATGGTAGCAAGCCTTCGCAATTCATAGACCAAATTCACTCTCCAAATGGGTAAAAAAATGGTAAATGTTTTTAACCGTTTACTAGTTTTTATTTGGTTTTATTTTATTTTATTTATTATTTTTTACCCTAATATGGTCATATAAGTTCATTTTTTTATTGAATAAGGGTCTAATAGTCTTTTTGAGACCTGGAGGTCATGAAGAGTTTTTTTTTTCAGGTATGGAGGAATTTTCTTTTGTCTTTTTTCGTTCTCCACAAAAACAAAAAAAAATTCTGAGTACTATTTTAAAACTACAGTCATGCTCGTTAAACCCTAGGATTAAGTTTTCGAGTCAAAATGTACCTCTTTTTCAGACTCATTAATCCTTTTTTATGAAATCAAAACCCTAATAGAGTCCTATACAATCTATTTTCTAACTCTTAAAATGTGAAAATATTGTCAAGTGAACTTGTCATCTTCACACTCGTAAAAAGACCTGAAGAGTCGTCTTTTCGACGGTAGTTTACCTCTTTTTTGGTTCGGATTGAATAGTTACAAAAAAAGGTGTACTCAATTCATTGACTAAAAGAGTTCTTCAAGGTATTATTTTATACTTTTTCATGCCTCGGAGACTTATTTTATGAAAAAGGAATTTTTGGATACTTCCTCCATTTCGTTCAGACTCTTTAAACATGAATGATACTAAGTTTACTTTCAATGGGCTCGTTAAACTAAACACTGAGAAAACCTATTTTTGGAACAAACCCCTCCTTTCTTAGGTCCGAAGAACATATGAGAATGGACTTATCTCATGATAAGCTGCAACAAGTTTTTTTTACACTCTTTGAACTTGTTCAAACGAAAAGATGCACTCGTCAATCATAATGGGGAAATTAAGGGAATGGAACTACATTTCATTTGTAATAATGGAATTTTAGTCACCTTTGAACATGGAACCTATATGCATTTTATTCAGTCAGTTTGGTATTCATCTTGTCTCCGAGTCAATCCAATTTCATGGGCCATGTTACTCCTTTGAGTCTTTCAAAGAATATGTAAGTACTTGTCACATTATGTCCTGGTATATGGCTTGTCAAGTCATTGCTGCCAAGTCTTTGGTCATGCCACCCAAATGTTAAAAGGAAAGTCTTGTTGAGAGTTACCCTCTACAGTCAAAACTACTTCCATGTCAATTACCTTTGAGTCAGTCATGTGCTAACTTTATACTCAAATTTCCAGAACTTTTTTCCAAGATTCATATCGTTGATGAGGGATTCATCATTGTCCTCCTTCAAAAAGACTATTCATGTCAACCTCAACACATATTCTAGGACTTAGTATTAGAAATAAGTCAATACCTTGATATCTATATACATGAATGATAGATATCCTCGCAAACAACGTTAGGTTTACATCATCGACCTTTGATCGAAATATTCAACCAAGTGTTCAACATTCGATCATCTATTCACATTCACAGGAATGTATTGGGGTACCTCGGGAATCATCGACATTAATGGTGATGTGCCTCACACTGGTTAACAATTCTCATCATTGACTAGTGATTAAGTTTTTTCTACCATGTTCTACTTCAAGACATGTATTCGCATGGATAGAATCATACTTTGTTGAAGACGAGTTGAAGACTCTAGGTGTATGTTAAGCGCTTATTTCTTTCCCTGAGGTGTGATGGAGTATTTGTATGAGTCATAGCATGGATCCACATTTCTATGGTTGTGGGTGTGCTCAAAGTTGTGTATGTATGAAAGATCTACATTGTATATCTAGTATCTATGTCTATTTTGAGTCTTCTTCATATGGATCTATGCTGTATTCTAGTATCCCTGATTATTTATGTCTCACATGGATCTAAATTGTATTAGTCAGAAACCATGTTGTGAGTCATATTGAGATATGTCAAAGTGTGAATGTAATGCAGAATGACCTCGATTGTTGAATATTCCTACTCTTTGGACACTTTCCTAGAAGTGATAACTTGTTTCTACAAATCCTTAGCATATCATTCCTCTCTACCCTCATGATTTGGGGGGGCATTCTGTTACACATAATTCTCATCCACATCATGTTGTAAAACCAAAATATCAATATTTAACTTAAATATTCAAGGTATGAAGTTATAAATAAATAAGGATGGACCTTTCCATACATTTTTCCACCATTGCACTTTCCTTATATACAAACTGTGGTACCCAAATTGGCAACGCCATTTTGCTTTGTGTAATAAGTGGTGCAACCACCTGTTCCCAATATAGAATGTTTGGTGCTCTCCTGGTAACACCCTTTTCCATTGGACAAGAAGTGGTTCTTGAGTTATAAAGGAAAAAATAGAAGCTTCAATAGCCTTCTCGAAGCTTGTCCATAACAGTCTACCCTCTTCTATAATGTATCCTATTTACCAAAAAGTGAAAATATTCTTGGAATCTTTCATATTTTGAGCATAAAATTTTGCTCGTCGCTCAGAATTGGGAAGACTTTGGACCATTTTAAATATCTTGAAATTATATACCACTTTGTTTTTTTGAATTTTTTCTAATTCATTACCGTTTGTTCGTGGTGGTCATTTTAGTAAAAATGCATCTTTTAAAAGATGCTTTTTAAAAAGAATCTTTTAAAATATGTTTTTTTACTAAAAAACCCTCCCTGGACAAATGGTAAGGAATTAAAAAACACTTAAAAAAAAGTTGTAGATACTTTCAAGATATTTCCAATGGTACAAAGTCTTCCTAATTTTGAGTTACAAGCAAAAATTTATGCCTAAAATATGAAAGATTCTGGGAATATTTTAACTTTTTGTTAAATAGGATACATTTTAGGAAAGATAAAACCTTATGTCTTCATGGAGCCTCATCCCTATGGCTTAGGAAACCTGGAGCTCGAGATCCCTCATTGTAGGATCCTCTTTCCACCCCACCCATGAAGTCCTCAACCAATTCTATCTTCTCATTCCTTTAAATACCAGCTTACCCCTCATGGGTAAGGGGTAGAAGAATATGTTATTGCATCCAAACTCTAGCCAAATTCATCCAAGACTAGTGAGTGGCTAGTATGAAATCTTAAGGCTTTGAGGAAAATTTCATTGCATAAGGGTTCTCAACACCAAGGCTTAGGTTTTATGTTCTCTCTCTTCATGTTTTTTATACAAATGAAGGTTTCTTTCCCATAAACATTTTTTTTTATTATCATTATGCTTATTGTTGAATTCCTTGGTCATTGACATAAGATCATAGACTAGCTTTTTACTCTAATCTAATTAGTTTTTTTGTTGTGTATATTGCAGGACATATGCATTTATCAAGACCTCCAAAGACCAACCTTTGCATCCTATGGAAGGTAAGAAGAGTACTCAATTCAAGAAGTTTATGCAATCTTACGGGAAGTTCTTTTATCTTGTGACTATTTTGTTCTAGTACTAAGTGTTTCAGGCTAGGGAAACAACCTTTTTTCCGCAATGGTTCAGTATTTATGGTAACACCCATGTGATTTATGGCACAAAATACTTGCTCATGTACATTACAAAGCATTACCAATTGTGAGCAAGGTGGTGATAGGTTTTCTATAAATTCAGATAAACCATGAAAGAGTGTGCAAAGGATGTGCAAAAGGAAAGAATACCAAGAACTATTATCCAAGAAGTAATAGGAAAACAAAAGGGACACTAGACATTTTTCACTCATATGTATGTGGACCAATGCAAACTACTTCATTAATAGGGTATGTTTACTATGCTTCCTTCATTGATGACTACTCCCACAAAACTTGGATATATTTCTTGAAGAATAAGGATGAAATGTTTGAGAAGTTCAAGGAGTTTAAGGGTCTTGTAGAAAAACTCTCGAAAAATAGGATCAAGACATTAAGATCAGATAATGGAGGATAATTCACATCAGGTGAATTCAACGAGTGCTGCAAAGAAGCTGGGATTAAGAAGGATCTCACCATTCCATATAATCCACAACAAAATGGTGTGGCAGAAAGAAATAATAGATCTATCATGGAAGTTGTAAAATCCATGATCCATGATCAAGGTCTACCTATGCAAAGAAGAAGCACATGAGGTAGATCTTGCTACTAAGATAATTCTCAAAATTGTGCACAAGGAAAATAGAGAGAAGAACAAAGAGACTGAATACAAGAGAAGTGATCCAATGAATAACTAATCATTGAATCAATGACTTCATTGATTAACCAAATACTTGATTGATTATTACAATAGTAATACATCCTTATAAATTAAAATTGAGTTAATGGAAGACAACTGATGCTAGCTCATAATCAGACTTACCAAATATGATAAACCCCATATGTGGCTAAAGCACTTACCAATCAGTTAAGGACATCACGAATTAGTTAAGTCATGAGTGAGTTGTCATGAATGATGGAAAACATGCTAATCCTGGAATATGGAGAGAAAATCATAGAGGATGGGTTGGAAAGAAAACATGGCAGTTTCCTAGTTAGCTAGCTTTACCTTATCCAAAGAAAAGATGGAATAAAGAAGAATAAAGACAGAAACTGGAAGAAAGCGTAGTCACTAATTTTGGAAGTAAATGAACTGGACAGGATCAAACTAGGATAAGTATAAAAGCGCTCCTAGGATATATATATAGAAAGTGTTGACCATGTGGTGCAAGTGGATTCTAACTATCTAGTTAATTAGGTAGGAACTTAGTAAAAAAATGATTAAATATTTTTATCCTAAGTATCAAGTCGGTTTATTATATTCCCACACCCCCATTTAAGTTTGAATATATGATTTTTTATGTATGAAATAATCATATGCATATGGTGCATATAGGTGTATATAAGGCCTAGTAACAAGGCTATGTTCACCCTTTACAATTATTCATGTCCAGTAAAGCGGAGGAAAGCGGCAAAACCATATGGTGAAAATCCTCCCTCAATAAAGGAAAAGGAACCAAATTTGAAATATGTATTTATTATGTCTTTATCTTCACTTGAATTAGCTTAATGAACTGGTTTTGGTGAAATACTTTGATGAAGAAATCATGAGCTCCATGATCATGCACTAGAGTATAGAATCTGTAAGAAAGAAGAGGAGAGACTCCAGGTATCTCATCATCTGATGAAGTAGGATAATTATTTGAATGCATCTTAATGTTAACAAGCTATGATCTGAAAACACAATCTGAAATGGAAAATATATATGTGCATACTCCTTCCCAAAGAGTACAAAAATTAAGACAATCAATAATAGAATCATTCCTTGTATAGCTGCAAAATTATGATGTGAATCACATATCATTCTTCAAATATAATGTATAACCTTCCCAGATATGATATGATGCTGAAAATACTCTGATATATCATAAATATTATCATATGAAACATCAAATACAAAGGCTTCAATGACTCCATGAGGATATGGGGCCAGACTAGGGAAAGTATGAGAAACTGGGGAAAACTGATGAGTGTAACAATATGAATGTTGGATGGACTTGATATCTAAATGATAATTGTTTAGAGCATCTCCAAACATGTGTAAGATAATTCCAATGATGTATAAGTTCATATATAACCAACCAGTGAAAAATAGGTAAGACTTGAAACCATTTGATATAAGTAACACTACATAAGAAACCAATTTGAAATCAACTAGTGAACATGGGTTTGTATAGTCTTACTGTTGATGTATTTGTAACTTCGGAATGTATTCATCTATGTATCTTATGTATTTTAACCCGATGTTCATCTGGGATGTATCTATAATGTAATTGAGTCATGTTGTCATGCCTCAATGTTCCAATCGGGAGAATCAATAATGTAAACAAGTCATGTCAAGTCATAGTGGGTAACCCTCTTATTGTCTAAGGGTTAAAGTCCCCGCGGTTTTGGGGCACTAGGGTTATTAGACTCTCCTAGTAGAGGTTGGCCCTAGTAGGGTTTTAGTCATGTCGGGATTGGTATAAATAGAGAACTGGAGTCTCTATTTAACATACAACTCATCCACACTCAAGTGTAGAGCATAGTTGAGGAAAGAGAAGACACTAGGGCTAGATAAGAAGAAGATTACTGCTCTCGGGATATCACTTACTATTTTGGGGATTTTACTTTTTTGGTGCCGATTCTATCTCTGAGGAAGTTGTGGGGTTTTCTCCATTTATGGTTTCCCTAAGGATAAACATTATGTTCATTGTCTCTTGTGTTTTATTGCTGTACTTGTTATTCTCTCAATAAAGATCCTAATATAATGCTAGCTTAATGATGAAATTCTAACATGGTATCAGAGCTAACCTAAGAAGAAGACACTATATAGCTGCGGGAACTAGCGCTTCCTAGTTTGTGGATCTTCCTCCACATATTTTCAACAAAATTAAGGGGGAATAACTCTCCTCCATAGGGCACATCTTTTTGTCGAAGCAGAATCCAATTCTTAGGTTTTTCAGTTGTGGACCCAACACTGCTGCCGAAAATTGGGGCTTTTCACAGAAGAGGAATTTTTCAGTGAGCCCAAGCCTGGATTGATCTCCTTCCAAAAATAGAAGTTAGGGATAAATTTCAAGGAATTTGGATGAACAGATCTCTAGAAAAACAAAACCATAATTTGCTACTGAACCAGCACTACAGGATTTAAGCTCAAGTTTCAAATACGACATCTTGAACCTGGTAAGATATAAATCTTTTGTATTTCCATTTGAGGTTCTCAATTTAAGATGTCTCATCATACCAAGCTTGATGAAAAGCTTGAGGGAGCTGATAACTTCTGAGATTGGAAGTATAGGATCTCCCTGGTCCTGGAAGAGAATGAATTAGACTCCTATATCAATGAGGAGGTTCTAGTTCCAGAGGGAGATGAGGATAAGGCCTTGCATAAGAAGAATTTGGTTATGGAAAAGAGAATCATTGATGATTCTATCAAGGATCATCTCATACCACAGGTGTCCTCCCTTAAGACACCTAAATCTATGTTTGATGCCCTAACCAAATTGTTTGAAGGGAAGAACATTAACAGGAAGATGACCTTGAGAAACCAATTCAAGAATGTGAAGATCCAAAATGCTGAGACTATTCAGTCTTACTTTACAAGGGTTTCTCATATCAAAGAGCAGCTAGAAGCAGTAGATGAAGAAGTGGAAAATGCAGAGATTGTGATGACCACCTTGAATGGTCTCCCTAGATCATGGGACTCTTTCATTCAAGGAATCTATGCCAGAAAGAAGTTAGTCAAGTTCAGTAGGTTATGGGAATAATGCTCTCAAGAAGAAGCTAGGATAGTAGCTTGAGAAGAGAAGATGGGTAGTGAAGATCAAGCCCTCATAGTTCATTCCAAGAAAAACAAGAGGAACAATTATCACTCCAAAGGTAAGACATCACACTCTAGAAAATATATAAATACCATCAGATGTTACACATGTGATGAGAAAGGTCACATATCCAAATTATTCCCTAACAAAAGAAATCTAAGGAAGAAGGGAAACCAGAGAAGACATCATGCCCATGCTGTAGAGGACTATGAACCTTCCACAAAGAGAATCAAACAAGAGAGTGATGACTCTTCAAGTGAGGATGAATATGTTCTAATATCCGCTCTCACAAGAACTGTTTCACATGGAATCAATGATTGGCTTATAGACAGTGGTGCTTCAAGCACATGACAGGATTCAAAGAATCATTTGAAAAGATATCTAAACATGAGTCACCTCACAAGGTGAAACTTGGGGATGACTACCAGTATCCAATAAAAGGTAGTGGTGAATCCTTATATAAACTAGACTCTAGAAAGTCTTTGAAGATGAAGAATGTATTATTTGTTCCAGGACTAAAGAAGAACCTCCTCTCCATATCTGCATTGGATGCAAAAGGAATGAGGGTTTATTTTGTAGATGGCCAAGTTCTTATGTAGCCAATAGGAAAGACTTTTGACGATGCAATTGTGATCGGAGAACAAGAAGGAGGCCTATACAAGTTGAAGGGCCAACCAGATCAAGCTTTGGTTCATGACATAGTATAACCAAATGAACTATGGCATAGAAGGCTTGCACATGTGCAATACAGAGCACTACCACTTGCAAGCAAAGTTGTTGAAGGTCTTCCAGAAATACAAGCAAAACATGAAGGGGTCTGCAAAGGAAAGAATACAAAGAAGACATTTCCAAGTAGCGAAAGTTAAGCAAAAGGAATCTTGGAAATAATCCACTCCGATGTATGCGAACCAATGTCATCAAGCTCACTAAGTGGGTATGTATACTATGTTTCTTTTATTGATGACTTTTCTAGGAAGACATGGATTTACTTGATGAAGAATAAAGATGAAGTGTTTAGCAAGTTCAAGGAATTCAAATCCTTGATCGAGAACCAGACTGAAAAGAAGATCAAGACTTTTTTATCAGACAATGGCAGAGAATTCACTTCAAATGAGTTCAAGGAACTATGTAAGGACTCAGGGATTAAGAGGGAGTTGTCCACTCCTTATAATCCACAACAGAATGGGGTTGCAGAGAGGAAGAATAGAACCATCATGGAAGCTACAAGAGCTATGCTTCATGATCAAGAATCTTCCTATGCACCTTTGGGTAGAAGCAGCCAGAACAACAATGTATGTACAGAACCATACTCCACACAGAGTACTTGAGAACAAGACTCCTGAATAAGTCTTCTCCGGCAAGAAACCAGAAGTCAGCGATCTCAAAATATTTGGCTGTCCTATGTACATACACATTCCAAAAGAGAAGAGAAAAAAATTAGATCCTTCAGGAAAGAAGGGTATATTTGTGGGATACTCTGAAAGCTCGAAGGCTTATAGAATATACTTCCCAGGATTCAAAAATATTGACATGAGCAGGGATGTAACATTTGATGAAGATTCAGCCTACATCAAATCCAGAAATAAACCTGCTAAAGAACTTGAAGAAGCAGAAGTTCCCAGAATTCATGATACAATCATGAACGAAGAAACTCAAGAAGAAGATCAAGAATTTGAAGAACCACAAAGACTTGTAGATCCACCACAGGAGAAGAATCCTCATAAGAGGAAACCTGATTGGGTACGAGAGATTATCCAAGGTGCAGAAAGATATGGGGTTCCAGAAGAGAATATCAGAGAAAGAAAGAGGACCAGATCCTGTTCCAGTTATGTATCTTTACTATGTGACTTCATTGATAAAGAACCTTCCAAGTATGAAGAACCGACAGAATGGAAAGAATGGAAGGATGCGCTGATCGAAGAGTATCAATCGATCATGAAGAATGATGTTTGGGATGTTGTCCCAAGACCAGAAGGGAAGTTAGTAGTAACTTCCAAATGGATCTACAAGATCAAGCATGCTGCAGATGGTAGCGTTGAAAAGTATAAGGTGATATTTGTGGCTCAGGGTTTCTCCCAGAAAGAAGGAATAGACTATGAAGAAACCTTTGCACCTGTAGCTAGATACACTTCCATTTGATCGGTACTTGCTCTGGCTGCAGTGATGAAATGGAAGATACACCAAATGGATGTCAAAACTGCTTTCTTGAATGGTGTACTAGAAGAGGAAGTGTATGTAGAACAACCACTCAGTTTTGAGACACATGACAAGGAGTATCATGTGTGTAGATTGAAGAAAGCCCTGTACGGTTTGAAACAGGCACCTAGGACATGGTATGGAAGAATTGAAAGCTTTCTATCTAGTTTGGGCTTTACCAAGAGTAAAGCAGATTCCAACCTTTACTACAAGGTGGAAGGTGGAAACCCGGTGATACTTCTACTATATGTAGATGATCTGTTTGTGACAGGCATGAATGGGTTGATTGCTGATATGAAGAGAAAGCTTGCTGCTAAGTTCGAGACAAAGGACTTGGGAATGATGCATTATTTCCTAGGTATGGAGGTGTGGCAGACTACAGATGGAATCTTTCTTGGAAAGCATGCAGTAGAGATCCTGAAGAGATTTGGGATGATGAACTGCAAGGCATTGACCACATCTATGGAATCAAACCTAAAGCTATTAAGTGATCCTTTATCAAAGACAGTTGATGTCACGATGTATCATCAGATGATTGGATCCTTGATGTACCTGACGAACATGAGACCAGATATTTTCTTTATTGTGAACACCTTGAGCCAATACTTGATAGATCCGAGACATGTTCACTTGACTGCTGTAAAGCATATTCTGAGGTACATGAAGGGTACGGTTGATTATGGGCTCAAGTATAATGCTGATCAAAGGATTAACTTGGAGGGTTATGTTGATTCAGATTGGGCAGGCAGTGACATCAATAGGAAGAGCACTTCAGGGTGTTGCTTCAGTATGGGATTAGGTGTGATCTCATGGTTTAGCAGGAAGCAATCCTATGTGGCACTGAGTACAACTGAAGCAGAGTATGTTGCAGTCTCTTCAGCTAGTTGTGAGGCAGTATGGCTGAGGAAGCTACTATCTGATTTGTTTGATCTCTAGTTAGGTGCTACTTGTATATACTATGACAACCAAAGCTGTGTAAAGTTGCCAGAGAATCCATTATTCCATGACAAGTCGAAGCATATTGAGATCAAGTATCACTATATCAAGGATATGGTGCAGAGAGGAGCAGTGAAGCTCCAGTATGTTGCGACGGACGAACAGATAGCTAATGTGTTGACTAAGCCATTGGCTAAAGTGAAGTTTGAGTACTTCAGGGAGAAGCTTGGTGTTCTCCAGATCGAGGTTCCTCCCAAGAGGAAGTGATGTGTCCATGCTGTGCCCTTCTAACATGGTGAGAGGATTGGTTCCTTCCATGGTCAGATGTAAGTGCTGTGTCATTCCTACATGGTGAGAGGATTGGTTCCTTCCATTTTCAAGTATATGTGGATGCCACATCCAGCATGAAAAAGGGTTGGCTCTGTGAAGACACATCTAGTATGAAAAAGGACTAGCTCTGTGTAGACGAAACATCCAGCATGAAAAAGGGCTAGCTCTGTGGAGGCTCATCTAGTATGAAAAAGGACTATCTCTAAGTAGCTGCCACATTTGGTATGAAAAAGGACCAGCTCTGTCATGCCTCATCTGGTATGAAAAAGGACCAACTCTGTGATGCCCTACCTAGTATGAAAAAGGACTAGCTCTAGGAAGGCTCATCTAGTATGAAAAAGGACTAGCTTTTAGTAGCTGCCACATCTGGTATGAAAAAGGACCAACTCTATGATGCCTCATCTAGTATGAAAAAGGACCAACTCTGTGATGCCCTACCTAGTATGAAAAAGGACTACCTCTGGGAAGGATCATCTAGTATGAAAAAGGACTAGCTCTGAGTAGCTGCCACATCTGGTATGAAAAAGGACTAGCTCTATGATGCCTCATTCGATATGAAAAAGAACCAGTTCTGTGATGCCCTACCTAGTATGAAAAAGGACTAGCTCTGGGAAGGCTCATCTAGTATGAAAAGGGACTAGCTCTGAGTAGCTACCTCATCTAGTATGAAAAAGGACCAGCTCTGAGATGATACAGCTAGTATGAAAAAGGACTGGATCTGTAGAGGTTCCTATGACGCGAAGAATCAAGAGATAGCACCTGTGATGATGCCTAGTGATGATCTAGATCGAGTGACGATGATCCAGATCCAGTGATGATGCCTAGTGATGATCTAGATCGAGTGACGATGATCCAGATCCAGTGATGATGATCCAGCAGTGATGATCCATATCAAGTGATGATCCAGATCCAGTGATGATAGCCAGTGATGATCCAGATCATGTGATGATATAGATCCAGTGATGATGCCTCATGATGATCCAGATCGAGTGATGATCTAGATCCAGTGATGATATCCCCTGATGATCCAGATCGAGAGATGATCCAGATCCGATGACTTGAAGATGAATATGACTTGAAGACAAAGATGACTTGAAGACTGAGAAGACCTGAGATGTAGATGATGAGATGATCCAGTTGATACAGAGAAGAAGACCAGTGCTGAAAATTGTGTCAAAAGAATACCTTCTTAGTTAAGAAGGAGTGTTGATGTATTTGTAACTTTAGAATGTATTCATCTATGTATCTTATGTATTGTAACCCTGATGTTTATCTGGGATGTATCTATATTGTAATTGAGTCATGTTTTCATGCCCTGATGTTCCAATCAAGAGAATCAATAATGTAAACAATTCATGTCAAGACATAGTGGGTAACCCTCCGATTGTCTAAGGGTTAAAGTCCCCGCAGTTCCGGGGCACTAGGGTTATTAGACTCTCCTAGTAGTAGTTGGCCCTAGTAGGGTTTTAGTCATGTCGGGATTGGTATAAATAGAGAACTAGAGTCTCTATTTAACATACAACTCATCCACACTCAAGTGTAGCGCATAGTTGAGGAAGGAGAAGACATTGGGGCTAGATAAGAAGAAGATTACTGCTATCGGGAGATCACTTACTATTTTGGGGATTTTACTATTTTGGTGTTGATTCTATCTCTGAGGAAGTTGTGGGGTTTTCTCCATTTATGGTTTCCCCGAGGATAAACACTGTGTTTATTGTCTCTTATGTTTGATTGATGTACTTGTTATTCTCTCAGTAAAGATCCTAATATAATGCTACCTTAATGATGAAATTCTAACACTTACGAGTATGCATAGCTATGGATGGTGGTATGAATGGTGTCATGACATGAATATAAGACTGAAAACATGCTTCCAAGTTAGAATTATGGAGTAAGAAATATTTTCTTAAAGACAAGTCGGTATATAGTGGAAAAACATAATTGTTGAGAGATGAATCTAGGAGATCATTGATAGGTGGATTATCAAAGAAAGAAACTGAGAGTTTTTATTCTAGTATATCAGAAGGTAAATCTATATCATAGATGTGAGGAAATGATTGAAATATTATTATCGATTGAGAAAAAATATGAATATATTGACCTTAAAACTTTAATCCACAATACTAGTGCAGATGAATCTCATCAATAATCCAAAGACATAAATCAAACCGTAGAACATAGGATATACCTTGGTAAAACCCAAACAATATTAGAGTATGATTGATAATTGGAAGAGAATGATTACAACAAAATATAATATTTCTTTCTTTGAGAGCACCAGAGAGTAGAGATCAAATGGAACACTGTGTTGATCTTGTCAAGTGCATATCACTTTAATAACAAGTAAAATTAGGTCATAAAAGGAAGGTAGACAATATTGCGGGATTTAGTATGTAGTTAACACTAAGAACATTGTTTTACATTCAACCATGTGTCCTCACTTACTTGGTTTCACGTTGGCACTCCATAATTATCTCCCACAAATAAGATATGCTCCCTCCATTAATTCACTCAGTTTAACAGTCTCTAACTGAGTTGTTAACTGAATGCACTGAATTGAACTGAATGGAATTGCACGCAGCTGAATGGAACTACATGCAACCTAATGGAACTGCATGCAACTGACAGAACTAAATGTAACTAAAAATAGTTGAATGTAACTAGACAAAACTGAATGTAACTGAATATAACTTAATGTAACTAATGTTTCTCCATCATTTTCATATTCAACAACCACTTGTATAAATTAAGGATTTGATTCCTTAATTAAATGAACTTGTTTTATCACAACTAAGACTCAACTAATGTATTATTAATTCAAGTTCACTTGGAGGCATACATGTGCAACTCGAATTCTCTCTCTATCTCTATGATCGTATTAATTTTATCTGCATTGTCCATATGTGTTTTCATTAATTCTATATCATATAATACTCCGAAGAATTGTTCCTAACCTATGATCATATGTATTACCCTAGGTCATATAGTCACATGCTAAAGTAAATCACTCTAGGGGCAGTTAATCCCTAAAGGATACTTGTAGAACTTGTTGACCATTCCTAACCATACATCGCATAATATATACTCGAGACTTAATGCAACATAAGTCATGTGAACTTAATACACCATAATTTTGGTACTTGATACAACAGAAGTATCAGACCTTAACATAAGGTCATTATATTAACCATACGATCCTAGTGAAAGCATCTCTCCCAAATATGACAATTTCATGTGAACTTAATACAATATAAGTTTTGGAATTGATACAACACAAGTCTTAGACCTTAATACAACATAAGGTCAAGGAGAAGATCTAAACCTAATTACAACATAGATTCCATACCTTATTAAAACAAAAGTATTGGACCTTAATACAACATAATTTCATGCATAATAACTCATGAATAAGTACTCTCCACAACTCTGGAACTCAAGGAAAAGTTTATATCACCTTGGAATTGTGCACTATGACAGTTTTCTGAAGAATCAGTCGACTTCTATATCTCATCTAGAACTTTGATTTTGTGCTTCTCAAGAAGATGAGACATGATGTCCAAATTCTTCTTGAAACATTTCTTCTCAGGATGAAATCCCTTTATATAATAAGAACACCTTAATGTACTACCTTTCTTCTTGACTTTCTTCATTGAACCTTCATCACTAGGATTCAAACTTTCATCTTCAAAATACCTGACTTTGACTTCTTCTCTTTCACAGTTTTCTTCTCTTTGGACTTGATATTATTACTTAATTCAACTATGAGAGAATGATCCTTTCCCTTGGAAGATATAAGAACACCCAATCTGGATCAATTTATCTTGCTCCTTTGTCAGTGAATAAAAAATGTACTCAAAGAAGGAATTTTCCAATTAGAAATTGCAAGCCCAGTAGCATGAAAAGTAGACAAAAAAACTGAGTATCCATGACCCAATTTTGATAAAATCGAAAGGATCAGTTGATCTTACTTTTCTCAATCCTAGAGAACTAGAACAAGTTACTTGAATTTGGTGAAGAACCCCTCAATAGAATCGATACTACTTGGATTCAATGAGAATAACTCATTCTCTAATTGATGCACTCTTATCTCATCTTGAACTCCAACAGAGACTCAAGTTTGGTCCATATTTGTTTTGGAGTGGTCAAACCATATTGATGAAAGAGTAGATCAAGAGGTCAAAAATATTATGCCATTTATTTTTATTAACAATAGAAACTCTGTAGAGTCCCTTATTGCACAATAGAATGTCAATTTTGGATTTCGATTTGTGATAGTTGAAGGAAATCAAGATCATAACTGAAGAGGAATCCATACTAAGATTTTGATGCACCCAATAAGATACTCTTTGCAACCTACACAAATAAAACTATGATAAAATTTTGTAAGATTATTAACAAGCTCTTCTTCGAATAAGAATAGGAGACTGGATGCGCTCTGATAGAGAGAACATATAGCTCCTGAACTATATTGAACTTTAACAACCTTGAACTCTTATACCATGTATAAATTGTAGCTTTGATAACATTAGAAAAGGAGCCTTAATTCAAAGAAGAAGAATAGGAGGTAGATATTGCTACTAAGATAATTCTCACAAGTATGCACAAGGAAAATAGAGAGAAGAATAAAGAGATTGAATACAAGAGAATTGATCCAATGAATAAATGATTATTGAATCATTGACTTGATTGATTATCCAAATACTTGATCAATTAACCAAAACTTGATTCATTATTACAATAGTAATACATCCTTATAAAGGAAAATTGAGTTGGTGGAGGACAACTCATGCTTGATCATAAATCAAACTTACCAAATATGGTAAACCCCCATAGGTGGCTAAAGCACTTCCCAAATAAGTAAAGGAACTCACAAATTAGCTAAAAAATGAGTGAGTTGTCATGAATGATGGAAAAACATGCTACTCTTGGAATATGGAGAGAAAATAATAGTGGATGGGTTGTCTTAAAACTCTAGTAAGTTTTTTTATTTTAAGAGATATATGGGAATTTTGGCCTTGTCAAGAGGTGTTGGGAAGGCATCCTAGTGTTTGGAGGAGGGACTGATAGCATATACGAGATAGCATTCAACCACTGGAATAAGCCATGGTGGAAATGGAGGAAAAGACAGCGTAAATTGGAAGCCCCAATCTGGAGTGGTGAATATCGAAAGCGGCAAGACAGTCCATGGATCAGGGATGCAAGGTAAATAAGAGAATGTCAAATGCACTGAAGGCATTAAATGGGAGTCATAATCAAAAGTTGAGATTGATCGGATGGCAGATCAATGGAATCAAAACATTTTTCATGGAAAACATGCCCGGCTAAAGCCACTTTTCCAAATTGCTAAATGGGTTAAAAGGTGGAGGCATCTAATGGCCGAGGTTGGGATCCAAGAAGATCCACGGTTGTAAGTTTTTTCACATCCCAGATTAGCAAGGACACAGCAGTGATTTTGGGTTGTGAAAAGTGGTACGGGTCGCTCAAATCGGCGGTCACTACAAGAACAGAGGGATATCAGTGATCATGGTTCATTTCACAATATAAACTAGCACAGAGGGAACCAGAACCTCACATCACAAAGAGAGGTAGGGTCCACTCAGATCAATGGTTGTGAAGAAATTTGATCTTGATCAACGGTTGAGCTGCACATGCACGAGGTAAGAAAAGATGTGGCATAAAGAGACTCACATACCAATGGCTCATATCAGAAGGAGAAATAACCACGGTGCAAGCCACTTGGGAAGGGTGCAAATATTATACTGTGTAGAAAGTTATAAAAGAGTCCACGTGAAGTTGGAAAGGTTTGTATTTTTTGAAACCTTGAAGCCACCTAATATCCAACCACATATAGAGCGCTAGCACGGACCAACCAGGAGACTGTGCTATAGAACAAGGTAGGCCCCTGATACCCCCTCAATACTATTTGAAAATGGATGTGATAGGAGCAGTAGAAGTGGTAGGGGTGAGAGATGATATAGAACCTAAGGTCCCATGTCAGAGGGTAGAAGAAATTTTGGTAGATGAGAATGCTGAAATTTTTGATACCATCCTAGTAGGAGAAGCCATTGAAACTGCCAGAGGTAAATTGGAAATCCTTAAGGACCGAGGTAGAGATACCTGCGGTGTTTTTAAATCCTTCTTCCCTTTCTTCTCTATTGGCCAAACCCCCCATTGCCCTGAGTTTGTTGAATGGTGTCCAGACAATTTCTCTGTCGCCGAAGGTATCATTATGAATAAGTCAAAGTCTAAAATCCTTTGTCCAGTCTAGGTTTTTGTCGTCTGAAAAACACTGCATATCCAAGATGAATTTGTCCATATATCCCAAAACTACCAGGAAGAAAATATTATACATTGTTTCAGAGATTCTACAGACGAAATTAAAGAAACCTTCCTGAAGGCCTATTCTAAACCCAATGGTGAACCCATCGACCTATCATACCCTATAGAACTTAGCCAATTCAATGAAGAAACTCAGTGGTGTATATCCCTAGCCAATCAGTTTCTAGGTCTAGATACCTATGCCTATGTCCCAGAGTCATTGTTGAGTCTGTTGTTCCTCTTGAGTACTTGTCCAGCCAAACCTGAATTGCCCAGGCAATCTTATCATTCTTGCTACCTTAAGTTTGATGAATTCCTAGCCAAGAACATTTGTTCTCAGTTATCAAATTTCCATGGCACTAAAGTGTTCAGATTCCAATCCTTTTTGCTGAGAATGCTTATAGCTTATAATGAAGAATACCTATAAGTTCCTGAATTGGAAATCATTGTTGATATGGCCACGAACTATTGTAATTTCATGAACCAATTGATGGCCGAAATATACGACCTTTTTCTTTTAGGAAAGGTTACCTAGGGTGTTGCCTAAAATGAGACAAATGCTACAACTGTCAAATAGCAAGAAGATAGGGTACTGGCTCCTGACAAAATTCAGAATGACCATAATATTGTATAGCTTTATGCATCAACCCTATATTCTTCTGGCTTTTCTAACTGCCAAGGTTTTCTCCCTGGAATTGATCCGACAAAGACTCATTGTTGAGGAAGAGCACTTCTTGAGCTATAAAAAGAGCTCAAATTTGGTTTTCCCTTGGGAAGTGGGAACATACACAGTCAAGAGTAGAGCTTCTTTGCCACTAGTTACCAACTTGCTCAGGGGCATGGTATTTTCTCTGGGACAAGCAGTAAACTACGACCCTCATCAAATAATTTCCGAAAGAAGGAAGGCTCACAAGTGTAGGTCTTTTGAACACACTGAGATACTCGGACTCAGGGAAGCAACAAACTGGGATGATTTCCCTAATCCTTCCCTAATGTATACCAACATAGAACAAGACATTGGTTCATACCTACCAGGAATAGCATCTCCCCAAAGAGAATTGGCTAAAATATTTGCAATAGCTAGGGAAGTCTCGTCATTGGTTAGCTATTCAATGAGTTCAGTGAAAAGAGGGGGTCTAGAGCCTATGGATAGTGAAGAAGTGGACACATTCAGCATGCCCAAAAGGTAGAAAATAGAACGGGGAAACAGTTAGTGCAGGTTAAAAAGGGAAATACAAAGGGACAAATGAAGAAAAAGAGTATGGAGAAAAAACAGGAGCTAGAAGAGCCCGAGGCAGCCAAACTATAAATCCAAGAATATGTATTTGATGGGTAGAATCCAAACAGGCATGCATCCAAAGAAGACTGGCTAGGCTCTTACTGGGAAAGGGCTTATAAAACTTTCAAAGAGACAATAGAGCTTTAGAATGAAGCAATGTAGTTGCCTTACTCAAATGTGGTGTTGAAGACAATAAGGGATCATGCTACTGACACCCTTAGCTTAGCCTTGGCGATGGGAGATAGGGTGTCAGAGGTTATTGTGAACCTCTCAAAGGTTTCCACTACTGACATAATACATCTCAACAAAGAAACCATGGACATATTGAATGTTAGATTTCTTAAGGCCACCATACAGATGTACAAGCTAGAGGAGTGTAAAACAAAGACTATGAATCTTTTGATAAAGGTAAGAGTGGAGAACAAAGCACTCAAGGCCCAAATCAACAATTTGCAAAATGAAGCAACGCAAATAGAAGGACTAGGACATAAAGGAGTCTTGGCCCAAAAGTTCCTTGATGATAAAGAAAAGTAGATCCAAACACTAAAAAAGAAATTGAAAATCCCTGCTACCCATCTCGCCCAGACATAAGAATTAGCTTAATTCGAAAAGGAGAAAGAAACATTGAACACTGAGCTTATCAACTACAAATCCAAGCTGCTAAAGCTCGAAGAAAAGGAAAGGTAGTGTGAAGCAGACATCCAGCTTTTGAAGAAAAATGAAGTGGAATTAAAACCCAAATTAGCCACAAAGGAAAGCGAGCATCAAGGTGGGAGTGCTAAAAGTGAAATTCAGTCCGTAGCTGTAGCTGGAGAGATAGACACTGGTTGTCTTTCTAGAGCAATGTCCCAGATAGGCCTGAAAGATATAGAGCTTGTTAAATTAAAACAACAAATTCAGGAACTAGAAAAGGAAAAAGGCAAGGAGAAACAAGGAAAGGAGAAGGTGGAAGAGAAATGCCAAGGACTGATCCAACAAAATGCTAATTTAAGCCAACAGGTGGTCAGTAAACTTGCGTTGCAAGGCACTAGACATTTAATCTAGGATCAGATCATTATAGAGGCTGATAAGTTCTGACCTTATCTAGACTTCATTGAAAACCAGGAAAATGCCATGACAGAGGCCAAGAAAAAGGTCCTGACAATATTAGGGGAAATGCATAAAAGACCTATGGTAATAGCATAAAATGCCGTTGCTTTCCTAAACTCTTTGTCAAATGATTTCACCAATCGGTATGGTATCCAAAATAGGGTTTCTATTATCTACAGAGCTAGAAAGGTAATTGCTAAACACATAATGTTGGAGACTGTAGGAGCTAAAATAGATGTTATTGAACACAAATTCAAGTAGGTTATCTGGTTATTCAAGCCGCTGGTAGACAGAGGGATCCCTGCGGGATCCCTTTCTTATGGGAAGAGAAGGGTCCTTTATTTTCCCAAAAGGAATATCAGGAGCGACTGCTTCAGTGTCGATTAGACAACAGCAACTTTGGAGACATGCAACAATCATTGTCAGGAAAGATTGTTTTTGATAAGTTGGCCAGTGAATTTGAATTGTTGTTTGATTTTAAAGCCACATGTGCTGAAGTCCCTGAAACTTCCTACCTGGAAACGATGCAGCTCAAAGTGCAAGCATTCAACATGGTCATGGTGACTCTACCTGGTCCTAACTTATGGAGAGCCATTCAGCAATATGGGTCAGCCAAATTCAAAATGCATCCATAGAAGTGGCAATGATAGTACACAGGAATTCTTCTGATGGTCACCTCTCCCAGAACTCTGTATAGTTGTCACCCGCCAGATGGAAACATAGAATACTTTCATGCATATTTTCTCTTGAAATCCATATTTCATTTTCCAGTTTTTTATGTAAATCGTGGCCGATGTGTCACCTACAAATTTGTTAAAAGTTGTTTTTCAGTGGTAACAAATTTTAATTCCCAGATGTCAGTCTAGGAAGTCCCAAATGCTATAAATATACCTCCTAAAGAAGGAGAAAGGGTTGGAACCAATGTAATTTTGCAGTGTATGCTTTCAAGAGTATTTTAATAAAGTTACAGAGCTAAGGTTGGCATTTTACACAGGGATTCATGTGTTGTTTGTATTACTGTATGTTGCCTCCTTTCTCATGTGAATGTTTTTCCAGTTTATCTCTTCCATTATGTTTTCTTTCATGTCTAAAATAAGTGTATAACAGTTTGGAATTCATATATGCTATGCTCCATCTATTTTTTTAGATATTCACCAAAGCATTCTTCTAAAGTTAATACAGAATTCATTTTCCAATGCTCTGTGTTGATGGTCTGTTCATGTTCTTCTTTTCCACCAAACAATTATAATTTGACTGCATGATTGAATGGCTATCTTGCCTCTGTGTTGAAATCATCTGCATAATTTCTGTTCATTTCTGTTGCACTTCTTGACTCCATCGCCCAATGGTTCTATGTTTTGTTTCGACCAATTTTACAAACAATTTATAGTTTCACTTGTACATATCTGGCATTGTTAATATTTGGTGATAGATCCCTCTCGTATGAGCAGAAGGCCAGTTCTCTCTTCAAAAGTGGTTCTGTTATTACCTAGGAGCGGGACTTCAGTAACCTTTGGCTCAATTCCAATGCTAACAAATTGGCGTCGTTGCCAAGGACGAGTTGAAAATTATCCCTGGAAGAACGACAAGAACTGCATGATTTTAGGAAAGATATTTCTGGGGGAAAATAGAAACTTCTGCATTCGCAAGAAGGTTGTATATTTGTCCTGGTGACTCCACACCCACTTCAACCAGTATCACACTGTCACGTCCCCATTGCTGTGACCAGCAAGAAGGACGTGACTACACGCTTATTCAGACCGGGCTAAGAGCCCATGAACATGTACAAGCATAAAAATGGCAAAACATAATGCTGAAGTAGAATGCATTGAAGAAAAAACATGCACATATACAATTGTTCATCATACACAGCCTAATTAATTCATCTTGCACAGCGGAAAACAACATGCATTCACTCAATCATTCTTTCAACATGTTCATTTCCATTTAATTAACAGTAAATATACAATTTCAGAGGTAAAATACACAAGATCACTTATCTTATGAACGCCTTGCTCCGCAACCAGCTACGTCGCTACAACGTTCCACCCAACCATATGCCAGCGTGCTCCTTAATCTCTCAACAACGCTGCCACCCCCGAGCTGGGCATGATTCTCCAAGGAATAAGGGAACTAGCAGGCTTACACATAGCCAGGAATGTCCAAACACATAGCCAAGCCGACAGAGTTGGGTTTATCAGGCCATTAAGGAGCTAGAGAAGGCAAATTGCTAAGCCGGTGAGCTCCTTACAAAGCCAAGAACACCTACACTCGAACTAGCCTGACCTCTAAGACACCCATCCACACCCAACACAAGGAATCAGTCCCTTCTCTGCTACACAGTCCCTCAGGCCCTGCATTCCCTTCCAGTGCTATTCAGGGGTGATGGAGAAGAAGGCCAGCCCTCTAGCTCTGTTTGTGTGGTTTCTAGCACCAGGTTTATCAAGCAACCAAGCCAACACCCTTACTCCTCACACAGTCCAAAGACCAACAATTGCACTCAGGCAATCAACTCAGCTCTCACAGCTTAAACAGGAAAAGGAACTCTGAGTCATTATTGGCCCTATCGTGGCCAAAATGACTCTCAGGCGAATTTACAATAGCCACCAACATGTAAGAAGACCACAATGATCACAGTCAACAATATGGAAAAACACAGCCCATCCTAGGAAATGAAATCACCAAGAAAACGTATACAGACCGAGCTGGGGAAAAATTACAGTCTCTAAACCTGTGGGTGGGCGTGAGCAACAATGCAGAACCCACAATCATCCTGTGAGTATAGGATACGGCCACACCATCCGCAAATCCACGGGGAAAGAAGCTACGTGGGTAAAACCCAGAAATTTCTGTGTGTGAGACCAAAAACGGGAAAGGAATCCTCTGCGTGAGAATGCCCAGCAATAGAGAGGACGCGAATTGCAAAAGGAAATCGTGTGGTTAAAACCCAGGAAAAATTCCTGTGCGTGAAAGCAATAAGCAGCCAAATGGGGAGTGCGTGAAGGTGAATTGCTTCCAGGAGGATGTGAATTTGCAGTCATGGGTGCTCAGCAACTCGTGGAGTGAAGATGAATATCTGCGTGAGGAGATGAACAGCCAAAATTGTGGGTAGAGGGTGCATGTGGGTGAAGACTGACAGTCCTGCCACCCCAGCCCCCAAAATCATTAACTACTTCAACCACCAGCAGTAATTCTTCAATGAGAGTGGTTGGAAATAAAAACAAGGGAATAAGACACATGGGTTTTACTCATTTTAGCCAAAGTTGGACAAATCCCCCCCCCCTTACCTCCTTATCCTTGGGAAAATCATGCCCCATTCGATTTAGTTGCCGTGACCATAGCTGGTTGTGTTCATTTAATTAATTATAGATGCATATTTACATGATGACCAATACAATATATGCCGCATGCCCCGATATACCATCAGTGACAATTTAAATCCCAAAACATGGCATTACCGATCAATGGTGGGGCCTTGGCCTTTAGCTCCACACCATGATCATTACAATATATACATCATATACATCTAATGTAACGGGGTCAAAACTAGGGCATTACACACACTAGGTATCCTAGCTTCCAGAAGGATCCACACAAGAGGTAATCCTGATCCCGAAACTTTGAAAAGTGTGGATAATCTAGAAAAAATACTTAGAAATAGAAATAAAGAGAAAGTGGATTTTCTGTTGTTTGGTACGTCATCATCTCAAGATCTGTATGGCATAGTGGAGCCTGAATGGGGATTTAGATCTGAAATACTAATAACCAAGTCTAAATTTGAATCCAAACTGAGGAAATGTAAGGTTAGCTCTAATACAATACAATCCTATCTGCTTGATTCTTTGTGGCTGAACCTAGAGACCCCAGTGAAAGCTGAAGAGACAACCCCTGTTTTTCAGAACACCTAATTTCCTAACCTCCAGTTCACTCCCAATTGACTTACCCCAATGGTTGCTTCTAGATTTTCCCCATTAGCCCTACCTCTGGTTCTGTATGACCTCGTCTTGAACTACGCCCAAAGAATTGCACTCTACGATGGGGAGGGGAATGTCTCAGCGAGATACCATGTGGGTAAGTTTGATGATTTCATCAACCTGGAAGAGGTGGATGATGAAGATGTCAAAATGTGGTTGTTCGCTTAGAGATTGTCCAGGGAAGCCAAGAAATGGTACAAATATTTTCCACCTAGGTCTATCCGCAATTTCGTTGGTTTTCAAACTATATTTCTAGAAAGATGGGATGCTAAACAAAGCTCGTTACAGGTCTTGTCTCAATACAACAATCTCAAGAAAGGAAATTTTGAGTCAGTCCATGAGTTTTCAAGAATATTCGTGTGGGTCTACAACTCGATACTTGCTGATATCAAACTTTCACCCAAGGCGGCTAAACTTCATTACACTGATGCATTTGACAATGATTTTTCTTTGTTATTAAGAGAAAGAAAGTCAAACACCCTCCCATCCATGTTCACTGACACCCTAGAAGTAGAGGCCAACATGATGGCATGTGGGAAAATAAAACCGAGGGTGGAGGTTGACAGAAGGAAAGGTAGAGAAAAGACAAACCCCACTGCTTCTACCTCCTCATTCAATGATATAAAATTCGAGATGATGCTCGAAAATATGGAAAAATTGATGGACAAGCTAACGATGGAGGCCAAGCTAACAAATCGAGAGTGAAATGTACCTGTGATAAGGAATCCCAATTTTAGGAGGTCGGTTCCTCCCCCACTCCAGCCAAATAGACCAAGGGATGTGAGGAATCCAAGAAACCAAGACGAACAGCCAATTAGGCCTCCTTTCCCTGAAAACTATGTGGCTGCCGAAGATGAGGTGGAGTCTATCGAATATCATATCCATCATTTCAGTGATTTACACTCTGAGATCTACATGACATGTTCACACAAGTGGATGATAAGGCCCTGACATAGGAATTGGAGCAATATCATAAGGGTTATATGCATGCTATAGACGATGTCAGGAATATCAATTTAAGAAGTAGGGACATTGCTATAAACAAAGGGGGGTTAAACCCAAACCATCCTTCTAGTAGTCATACCGGCCCAGGGAAAGGAAATGAAAAACAAAAGGATCCAGTAGCATCTAGAGAAGTGGAAAAAGAGACTGGTAATGTGATGGAGCTGGAGAAAATGGCACCTGTTGAGCTAGGAAAAACCCCTCCCATGTTTAAACTCCAAAACGAGCTATCTAAGCTGAAGGTTTCGATTCCTTTCAATGAATTATTTAGGAATCAGGAATACAGGGACACTATAACAAAGATGATTGCAAATCAAGGAGAATCTCACCCGGATATCTTAGAGCTAACTAAACACAACCCTATTATTATTCTGGGATCTAAGATTGACAGCATGGACAGTGAAGACGAGGAAGTGCCACCTTTTTACATGAGCTTGAATGTACATGATATGGTGTTACATAATGCTATGTTGGATTCAGGGGCCTCACATAATCTGATGCCAAAGGGAGTGGTGGAGAGCCTGGGATTGGATATTACAGGGCCTTATAAAGACCTGTATTCCTTTGATTCAAAGAGGGTAAAATGCCTGGGATTGATCAAAGACATGGTGGTATCTTTAAATAAGTTGTCATCTAAAATTGTGGTCATGGATGTTGTTGTGGCCAATATTCCTCCCAAGTTTGGTATTTTACTGTCAAGATCTTGGAATTCAAAGCTAAAGGGTAGCTTGCAAATGGACATGACCTCTACAACAATTCATGTTCAAAATGAAAACAAAAGCTTATACAGTGAGAAGAGATTGCCTTACATCGTGAGAAGTCAGGCTCAGCCTGACATCCATCATCTTTATGCCATCGACACAGACTTGGGGTCGTCTATCTTCTTCAATGATATATCTCCTTGCAGCTCAAAATTCATTGTGCCACGGAAAGGTAAAAAGGATAAAGAAGAAACCAACAAACAAGAAGCTTTGGAAATAAAGCAGAAGGACGAAGGACTGTGGAATATTTATTTCAATGGCTCGGTGACTAAAGCGGGTACTAGCGCAGGTGTGTACATAATCTCCCCCATTAAGGATACCAAATCCTACTCTTATAAGTTGGTTTTTGAATTGTCTAACAATGTAGCAGAGTATGAGGCCTTGTTCTTGGGCCTACATGAACTCAAGGATTTAGGAGTTAAAAGTGTCCAAATTTTTGGAGATTTGGAGCCTGTAGTGATTCAGGTGAATGACAGCTACCAAACAAGACATATAAGAATGAGGGCTTAGCAGAATGAGGTGTGGGACATGTTTATAAATTACTTCACTAAACATACAGTCCAAGTGATCCCTAGATATGAGAATACGGCAGTGGACTCTCTGGTGAATGCCGCCAAAAAATTTGAGTTCCCTACAGCAGGAAAAAGGAAATACAAAGTAGATATTGTGAATAAACCTTCCATACCAGAAAACACTAGATATTGCCAAGTTTTTGAAGATGATATGTAGATCAAGAGATTTCTGGAGTTGTCCAGTGAGTTTATAAATACCCGTATAGATGAGGATGACGTTGGCTCTGAGAATTTCCTAGACATTGAAGAGGAAGGGGAAGAGGCCGCCGTGGCGAGAAAACTAAAAGTCTCTTTGGGAGGCAGGGATATAGTCCAGTTGAAAATCAATCATATTCCCAAAGGTTTGATCCCCTTAGAGTCCCTTTTCAACCAGAATGACGTATCCAAAGATCCGAAGCTCGAACCTGCCACAGAAGTGGTCGAAGATATAAATATCGGCACTGAAAGCGACACAAAAATTATAAAGTTGTCCAAGAAATTTCCCACTGAAGAAAAAGGAGGATATGTGAATCCGATGAAGAAATACATGGATTTTTTTGTGTGGAGTTATTTAGATCTCAAAGAGTATGACACTTCCATCATATAGCATGCTATCCCGATTAAACCTAGAGAGAATCCATTCAGGAAGAAAATAGGGAAGATCAATCCGAAGGTAGTACCCATTATTGAAAAGGAAGTGAAAAGGTTGTTTGATGCAAATATATTTGTGACTCTGAGATTTTCGAAATGGGTAGCTAATTTGGTTCCTGTTCGGAAAAAGAATGGGGAGGTTAGGTTATGTGTATATTTCATAAACTTCAATAAAGTTTCTTTTAAAGACAATTACCTATGGTCGAAGATGGACCAAATCCTGCAGAGGGTGGTAGGATCAGAAAGAATATCCACTATGGATGGTTTTTCCGGTTACAATCAGGTGAAGGTGTTACCTAAAGACCAAGAAAAAACCACTTCCACCACACCTTGGGGTACATTCATGTACGCAAATATGTCGTTCAGGTTAATGAATGATGGAGCAACTTTACAACGTGCCATGGATATTGCTTTTGCAGATGAGAGAGAAACATTTATGGTGATATACATGGATGACATTACTGTATACTCTAGGTTGGCTAAATATCACATCAGGTATTTAGAAAGAGTTTGCATTAAATGCAAGAAGTATGTCATCTCATTAAACCGTAGAAAGTCAAACTTCATTGTAGAAGAAGGAAAGTTGTTGGGGCACATCATTTTGAAGGAAGGAATCAGGATCGATCCAGACAGGATAAAAGGCATCTTGAGAGTAGAGGAACCAAGGATAAATAAAGAAATATAGTCTTTCATCAGTCGAGTCAAATTATTGAGGAGATTCATCCCTAGCTTTTTCGAAATCCTGATGGATATTACTTATATGCTGAGGAAAGATTATGAAATTAAATGGACGGTGGAAACCAAGAAGGCTTTCAAAAATATAAAACAGGCCATTTCAGAGGCTCCTGTACTAATTAGTCTAGATTTTGAGAAATATTTCTTAGTGTTCTCATATGCTTCAGAACATACCGTAGTGGCAATGTTGCTGCAAAAAAATGATCGGGATGAAGAATAGCCTATAGCATTCTTCAGTAAAATATTGAGGGATGGAGAATTGAAATATATTATAATGGAAAAACAAGCCTACGCTTTGGTTAAGGCCTTGAAATACTTCAAAATCTACCTCCTCCATTCCCAGATAATTGCCTATGTACCTAGCCGCGTAGTGAAAAGCATACTTACACAGCTGGATCCGGAGGGAAAGAGAGCTAAATGGGTTGCAGTGCTTCTAGAGTATGACATAGAAATCAATCCCACAAAATTGATCAAAGGACAAGGGTTAGCTAAAATGATGAAGGATTCCCATTGTGACTCTCTGCAACTAAATTTTCTAGCTTGTCAGTCTGCTCTGGTCGAGGCGGAGGTGCAAGTGAAGCCTGATTTATCTGCATCTCCTTGGTATGCTGACATTATTTTTGTATTGTATAATTTACAACCTCCTGCTAGGGTAAGCAAAACCAAAGCTAGATCCGTGAAACTGAAGGCTGTGAAATTTTGCATCATAGAACAATATTTTTACTGGAAATAACCCAAGGGAATACTGCTGAATTGTCTTCTAGAAAACGAAGCTCAACATATAGTGAAGGAATTTCATGAAGGAGATTGTGGAGAACACCATTCTTGGAAAGTAACTGCAAACAAAATTCTAAGGGTAGGATTTTATTGGCCTTTGTTTTTTTAAGATGTCTATAAAGAAAGGACTAAATTCCACCAGTGTCAGATTTTTGAAGGGAAAAGAAAAGTGGTTTCACTTCCCCTCAACCCTATATCTATAGAAGCTCCTTTCCAGCAGTGGGGGTTAGATTTCATCGGAGAGAAAACCCAAACTCCTTGAGGCAGCATAAGTGGATTCTAACGGCCACCAATTACTTCACAAAGTGGATCGAAACCACACCCACCAAAAGGGCTACAGAAGAAGTAATAATGGATTTGTTAGAAGATAATATTTTGGCAAGATTCGGCTTCCCTAAGCGAATTGTGACAGACAACGCATTTGTGTTTAAGTCCAAGAAGATGATTAATTTTTTCCATAAATACCACATAAGCCCAAATCACTCTACAGCTTATTACCCACAAGGAAATGGACTGGCAAAATCCTCTAACAAAAGTCTTGTGAGGATTATTAAGAAGCTGTTGGAGGATAAAAAGAAAGCTTGGCACACGAAGTTGAAATATGCCTTATGGGCCAACAGAATCAGCACAAAGAGGGCCATCAGTATGTCATCGTTCCAGTTGGTATATGGAGCCAAGGTAATTTTCCCTGCCTCTCTGGGCGATTGGTCATGAAATTGTTACGGGACCCATTGGATGAGCATAATCCCATTCAAAGAAGGATCAACTAGATTATTGAACTGAATGAAGTAAGGGACAAGGCTTATGATAAAGTCTAGATAAACTAGGAGAATATGAAGAATACCTTCAGCAGGAGAATAAAGTAATATGTTTTCCAGTTCGATGACTTGGTGTTGAAATGGGATGCCCCGCATGAAGAAAAGGGTAAACAAGGAAAATTTAACCACTTGTGGGTAGGCCCATGCCTTATTGTGGCACATAGAGGAGACAACGCCTTCATTCTACAGTATCTAGATGGGTCACAGTACGAAGGAGGCACGATGAATGGGAGGTTTCTAAAACGTTACCTAGAGAAAAGGGACTAAGGTCCATGTATCACAGTGTAAATACGTTTTATGTTTTAATCAGTATGGATGGTGAGTTAGAAGATTTGAAGCCTACGGAGAAGGCCCTAAGATCAGAAGATGTAACCATTCTTTCAAATTAAGTTTTCTTTCAGGAAGTAAAATAAAAGGAAGTTCGATTTGGATCTCCTCTGGTCATCATCATGTGTGTACTATCTCATCATAGGAAGTTCTACAGAGCCAGCCCTTTTTCATGCTAGCCGTAGGCCTAGCCACCAGGTAGGTCTTCGCCCAGCACTTACATCTGACCTACTCATTAGAAAGGCATGCCCAGCACTCACATCTGATCATGTAGTAAACTATAATCACATCAGAAAGGCCCAGCACTCACATTCACCAACATGATAGGATGTAATGTCCCATTTTTGACCCTGTTACATTAGATTTATATGATGTATAAATTGTAATGATCATGGTGTGGAGCTAAAGTCCAAGACCCCGCCATTGATCGATTATGTTATGTTTTGGATTTGAATTGTCACCAATGGTATATCGGGGCATGTGACATATATTATGTTCGTCATCATGTAAATATGCATCTATAATTAATTAAATGAACCCGACCAGATTCAATGGAGTAGGTGACTAGTATACAGGTTCTTTGCTACATCACTAGGAGGATAGCATCCCTCGTGGAACCAGTTGTTAACACTCTGTTTAGTTTTTTGATTTTAAGAGATATATGGGAATTTTGGCCTTGTCAAGAGGTGTTGGAAAGGAAGCCTAGTGATTGTTAGTTTTTCATCATATAAGCTAGCATTATGATCTTAGGATCTTTTTACTAAGAGAATAACAAGCACAGCAATAAAACATAAGCACATCACAAGAGACAAGAGACACAAAGAGTTTTGATCGGGGAAACCATAAATGGAGAAAACCCCACAACTTCCTCAAAGATAGAATTAGCACAAGATGTAAGACCCCAAAACAGTAAGATGCACTCCCAACAGCAGTAGTCTTCTTCTTCTGTCTAGTCCTAGTATTTCCTTCCTCACTAATGTGCCATACTTGAGTGAGTGAGTGATGTGTAGTACAAGTGATAAATAGAGAGACTCTCACTCTCTATTTATATTCTTCCGTTCACTTGAAGTGCACTAAATCATGTCATCCCAATCAACAATTACTTACTCGAGCCTACACCTTAATTAGTGTATAATAACTCAAGTGCCCCGAAACTGTGGGGACTTACACAATGACTTGAAAAGACGTTTTTACATTATTAATCCTCCCAATCGGAACATCGGGGCATGACAACATGACTCAAATACATAATAGAAATAGCTCGGAATAAACATCAGGTTACAATACATAAGAATACATTCCGAAGTTAAATATACATCAACACTTCCTCTTAACTAGGAAGGTATTCTTTCGACATGATTTTCAGCACTGGTCTTCTTCTCTGTATCAACTGGATCATATTTGTCTTCAAGTCATATTCATCTTCAAGTCATCTTCATCACTGGATCTGGATCATCACTCGATCTGGATCATCATCACTGGACTAGATCTATATCATCACTCGATCTGGATCTGGATCTGGATCATCTCTCGATCTAGATCATCACTGCTGGATCTGGATCATCACTCGATCTGGATCTCTCGGAGTCATCATAACTGGATCTGGATCATAGCTTGATCTGGATCTCTCGGAGTCATCATAACTGGATCTGGATCATAGCTCGATTTGGATCTCCTCTGGTCATCATCATGTGTGTACTATCTCATCATAGGAAGTTCTACAGAGCCAGCCCTTTTTCATGCTAGCCGTAGGCCTAGCCACCAGGTAGGTCTTCGCCCAGCACTTACATCTGACCTACTCATTAGAAAGGCATGCCCAGCACTCACATCTGATCATGTAGTAAACTATAATCACATCAGAAAGGCCCAGCACTCACATTCACCAACATGATAGGATGTAATGTCCCATTTTTGACCCTGTTACATTAGATTTATATGATGTATAAATTGTAATGATCATGGTGTGGAGCTAAAGTCCAAGACCCCGCCATTGATCGATTATGTTATGTTTTGGATTTGAATTGTCACCAATGGTATATCGGGGCATGCGACATATATTATGTTCGTCATCATGTAAATATGCATCTATAATTAATTAAATGAACCCGACCAGCTACAATCGTGGCAACTAAAATGAGAAAGGGGCATGATTTTCACAAGGATAAGGGTGGGGAAATTGTTAAACCTTGGCCAATGAGAGAAAACCCATGTGTCCTCTTCCCTTGTCTTATTTCCAACAACCTTCATTAATAATCTCTACTGGAAGTTGAGGTAGTTATTGTCTAGGAATGGGTGTGGTAGGACTGTCAGTTCTCACCCACACGCACACTCCACCTTGGTTGACTTCACAATGGCTGGGGAAAAACAACTACCATCACTCACGTAGGAAATTCGACTCTCCCACGACTATGCTGAAGGCTCACACACTTCCAATTCACATCCTTGCTGTTGTTTGTTCATCCACGAACAAAAACAGAGTTGTTTTCCTCATGCAGGACCTCCATTGTCTGTTCATTTTTCCTCACAGGGTCAGATTGTTTCCAGGAATAGGTATCCTTCTGTTTTGGGCTCACATAGTGAGCTGATAGCTGTGCATTTTCACCCATGAATTTCCTGAGAAGAGCCATTCACATCCTCAGTTGTTTACTGTTTAGTTGGGGCTGTGTAATTTGATTGTTGGGAGTCATTTTGGCCACGAAAGGGCTAAGAATGACTTAGAAATCATTCCCCCTGTTCAGCTGTAATTTTTGAGTGATTGCCTGAGTGCAATGGTCGGTCTTCGTACTGTGTAGGGAGAAAGGATGGGGCCAAGTTTTTTTTGATAAACCTGGTGGCTAGAACCCACACAGACAAAGCTAGAGGGCTGGCCTTCTTCTCCATCACCCCTGAATAGCACTAGAAGGGAATGCAGGGCCTAAGGGACTATGTAGCAGAGAAGGGACTGATTCCTTGTGTTAGGTGTGTTTGGATGTCTCAGAGGTCAGGATAGTTCTAGTGTAGGTGTTCTTGGCTCTGTAATGAGCTCACTAGCTTAGAAATTTGCCTTCTCCAACTCCTGAATGGCCTAATAAACCCAACTCTGTTGACTTGGCTATGTGTTTTGTGTATCCTTGGCTATGTGTAAGCCTGTTGTTCCCATATTCCTTGGAGAGTCATGCCTAGCTCAAGGGTGGCAGTGTTGTTGAGAGATTAAGGAGCACGCTGGCCTATGGTTGGGTGGAACATTGCACCGACATAGCAGGTTGCGGATCAAAGCTCTTCATAAGATAAGTGATCTTGTGCATTTTACTTCTGTAACTATCTTTTCTGTTAATGATATGATGAACATGACAAATGCATGCATGACTGAATGCTATTGGTTTCCGTTGTGTATGATGAGTAACTGCATATGTGCATGTTTTTAGTTCAAAATCTTTGTTAAGCATTCTGTTTCAGCAATTTTCATGTATGCATATGTTCATGGGGCTCTTATCCCATGTGTTCGAAGCTTGTAGTCACGTCCTCCTTGCCTATCATAGGCATGGGGACGTGACATAGGACATCACATCACTAACATCTATGAAATGGCTCTGCACTTATATCTGACCTACTCGTCAGAATGGCACATTCATCCAGGCGGGAACACATCCTACCACAGTGATGAATGACTCTCACCTAGGCCAGAACCCTTCCTACCACAGTGATGAAAGATTTCCACACAGTCACCGAGGCCGGAACACATCCTACCACAATGATGAACGACTCTCACCCAAGCCGGAACCCTTCCTACCATAGTGATGAAAGATTTGTGCACTCACATCTGACCTGGTAGGAACTGAATCCTAAACCCTCATCAGAATGGCCCCCAGTCCCTGACTGAGCTACCTGATAATGGACCAGGTGCCTCCACTCTCCCTGAGATTGGTAGTTGCCCTTACATCTGTCTTACTCGACAGAATGGCCAGCACTCACATATGCCATGGAAGGAACTTAATCCTTTAGCCATGAACAGAATGGATCAGCCCTTACATTTGACCTGCTCATCAAAATGTCTCTCAATCCCTGACTGAGTGTTCCTGGTAACTGACCAGGTGCCTCCATTCCTAGAATGGCAGTTAGCACTCATATCTGACATGGAAGGAACCAAATCCTCTCACCATGACAAAATGTCTCAGCCCTTACATCTGACCTACTCATCATAATGGCTTTGAATCCTTAGCACTTATATCTAACATGGAAGGAACTAAATCCTCTCACCATGATAGAATGGCTCAGCCCTTACATCTAACCTGCTCGTCAGAATGGATTTGGGACACATCACTTTCCCTTGGAGGCAACCTTGATCTGGAGAACACCAAGTCTCTCTTTGAAGTACTCGAACTTTAGCCTAGTCAATGGCTTCGTCAATACATCAGCTATTTGTTCCTCCGTCGAAACATACTGGAGCTTCACTACTCCTCTCTGCACCATATCCCTGATATAGTGATACTTGATCTCGATATGCTTCGACTTGTCATGGAACACTGAATTCTCTGACAACTTCACGTAACTCTGGTTGTCACAGTGTATATAAGTAGCATCCAACTGGAGATCAAATATATCAGACAGTAGCTTCCATAGCCATACTGCTTCACAACTAGCTGAACAAGATGCGACATACTCTGCTTCAACTGTACTCAGTGCCACACAGGATTTCTTCCTGCTAAACCAAGAGATCACACCTAATCCCATACTGAAGCAACACCCTGAAGTACTCTTCCTGTCGATGGCACTGCCTGCCCAATCTAAATCAACATAACCCTCCAGGTTAATCTTCTGATTCGCATCATACTTGAGCCGATAATCAATTGTACCCCTGCATGCTTTGCAACCATCAGGTGAACATGTCTCAATGTGTTCACAGCAAGGAAAATATCTAGTCTCAGGTACATCAAGGACCCAATCATCTGACGATACATCGTAGCATCAACCGTCTCTGAGGAAGCATCACTTAATAGCTTCATGTTTGATTCCATAGGTGTGGTCATGCAGTCCATCATCATGAACCTCTTCAGGATCTCTACTGCATACTTCCCTTGTCCAAGGAAGATTTCATCTACACTCTGCCACACCTCCATGCCTAGAACAATAGTGCATCGACACATAACAGGAACATCACTGGTCTTCCGCCTTCAACCTTGAAGCAAAGGTTGGAATCCACTTTACTCTCAGTAAATCCTAGAGTCATCAGTAATCTTCCCATCTTGTCGTAGCATGTCAAACCTTAGATCTTCTATAGTCACTCCCTCTAAAGTGGGGCATCATACTCCCTCTATCTTCTGTACTCTATGCACTAAAACATTATGTACTGAAGTGACAAGTAGTATCCATCTAGGATCATTGGATACCAAGATCCTCTATTTTGAACTTTTTCAAAAGTTCTTCTCACATCCATCTGTGAGCTTGTCATCCTTTATCAACCTTGTAGAAAAGGTTACGATATTTGTCAAGCTCATCATGTATGTGTTAACCCATGGGTGTCTTCTGAACTTGTACAAGGCCTTCTTTCATTTGCACACATGATTATGCATGTCATGTGACTTCACTTCCAGTGGCTACAAATATCTCTTCTTAGTTTATGTCTTCTTTTCGTGAGAAGCCTTGTGCTACGAACCTTGCTTTGTATCCCATGATGTTTCCATTTGTTGTATGATGGAACTACGAACTTCTCTTCAAGTCTCAATACTGCATCCTAGACATCATTCTTCTTGAACTGGTCATGTTGGTTACTTCTTCATAGCTGGAAGATTCTGCATCAATGATGTCACTGCACTCATCATATTATTCTTTGTCTTTGAACTGTCGTCACTTGTTCTTTGAAACAAGTCTTCATTCTTCTTTGCTTGTAGGTGATTATGTATGTGATCTTTCCTACAATTCAAATGTAGTTGTATGGTTAGAAACATTTCATAAGGAATATTCATACTTGGAAAATACTTATGCATAAATATATGATCATGCAACTACTTTAGCCAATACAACATTCATCCATATCTTACTGAAACTTTCTAGATGCCTTCCATCTCTACCAGGACAACATTGAGATTGTGCACTAATCCAATATGTTAGCAAAGAGGTTTCATTCTAGATAAGTAGCAATGGAGAGTTGTATAGCACCATGAGCTACTTACCCATCACATGCATATTAGTAGTATACTATCATTAATGCAAACATCCTATCATGCATAATACATCAACTGAATATAAACAAATGCATAACAAAACAATATCATGAAATGACACTTGAATACTTATCTTTATTTGTTTCATGGGTAGACTCCTTCTTGAGCCTTCAGCTTCATCGTCTTCTTCATTCATGGTAGCATCGTTTCTTATCCAAATGATAAGGAGCATAAGAAGTTCTTCAAGAGTTGAGTTCTTCATATTCCTCATTGCTTGAGGTATCTTCTTTGAGAGCTTGATCTTCATTTGCTTCCATCTTCTCTTCTCTTCTTATGAGTTGAGCTTCTTCTTCTTCCTAGAGTTTGCTGAAAGTAATCACTTCCTTCTAGAACACATTCCTTGAATGAATGAATTCCACGATCCTGGGAGGCCATTCAAGGTGGCCATCACCACTTCTGCATTCTTCACTTCTGCTTCAGGTTGTTCTTGATTTGAGAGAATCTTATGACTACATGGTCTCTGCATTCTAGATCTTCACATTCTTCAACTGGTTTCTTTAGGTCATATTCTGATTTTTGTTCTTCCCTTCAAATAGCTTGAAATTCTGGAAGACCTTCAACAGCTTTGCTTGCAATAGGTAGTTCTCTGTAATGCACATGTGCAAACCTTCTATGCCAAAGCTCATTTGGCTCTACTATGTTATGGATCAAGGATTGTTCTGGATGGTCCTTCAATTTGTACAAGCCTCCTTCTTGTTCTCCAATCACTACTGCATCATCAATAGTTTTTCCTTTTGGCCACATGATGGCTTGACCATCTATGAATGCAACCCGCATTCCTTTTGCATCAATGCTAAAATGGAGAGAAGGTTCTTCTTGAGTCCTGAAACAAACAATACTTCTTTCATTGTTAGAGACTTACCAGAGTCTAGCTTGTATGAAGATTCCCCACTACCTTTTATTGGATATTGGTAGTCATCTCCTAGTTTCACCTTGTGAGGTGATTCATGTTCTGACAGTCTTACAAAGGATTCCTTGAATCCCGTCATATGTTTGGAATCCCCACTGTCTATAAGCCAATCATCACTTCCATGAGTAATGTTACCTGTGAGAGATGATATCAGAACATATTCATCTTTGCATGAAGAATCTTCACTTTCATATCTGGATCTCTTTTTGGATGGTTCATCATCCTCTGCAGCATGAGCATGATTTCTTCTTTTGCCTTGACCAATTTCTTCTTGTGAAAGGCTTCTAACCTCGTCTCCCTCTGAAACTGGAACCTCTATACTCATGTCGGTGTCCAATCCATTTTCTTCAGAGAGATCATATACTTCTAGGCTTGGAATTTGTCAACTTCACCACGCTTATCATCAAGCTGATGTGATAGATCACTTTGAAATGAGAACCTTAAATGAAAATAGCAAAGGATTAGATCTTACCAATTTGAGGTGTCCGTCCTGGTTCCGGAGTTGGCTGATCTAGGGTTTGTCACAGAAACCCTAATTTTCAAAAATTGGAATATTTCAGATCTAATTGTATAGACAGATAGATCTCTTCAAATGAAGTTTTCCAATGTACTCCTTTTCTTAAAACAGTGGAGGAAACTCCCGGAACATGAAGCCCTAATTTTCCAATTTCTTCTGCAGAAATGCCTTATACTGTTTCTATGATATCTCTAAAACTATAGATCCTCTATGTCGGAAATTTCTCACTGCTGTAAAAACTCCTGTCCCTGAGATTTCACCATAGGTTTCATCAGAATTGGTTTCACCATTTGGGATTTATGATCCTTTTCCCAAGGTGACCTGTTACAGGACTGTTCAGAACAACGAAGTTGTACGGCATGCCACGTGTCACTGGTTCATCCTCTTATTCTGATATTCAGAACAATGAAATTAAAGTCTGTGAAATTTCTGGAACATCTTTATAAATTCCATTTGGACCTCTGTAGCCCAAGATATTGCAATTCTCCTCAGGTGTCATGTTTAAGGATGAATTCTGGAAGAGGCTGGAACCCTAACTTGGAGGGATTATATCTCCCATAATATAGAGAATAGGAGGCGGATTTTTGGACACGGTGTTGACAAGGATTTTCTATTATTCTCTTGAAATTTGTAGCCTCTGATACTTCCCCAAACTCGGAATATAGCGACTGTACCAAAACTTAGCAGTTTTAGTATTAGGGTTTTTCCTAGCTCAGGGTCAAACTAGGGTTTGACTTTCCCATAGTTTCACCCAACCAAATTTCTTGATCCAGGTCTCCAAAATTCATTTTTTATGAGGAGAAAAATCCTATGTTGGTCTCACTCAAAAATTCCTCTTCTGTAGAAAGCCCTAATTTCCACATCGAAACTGAAAATGCTCGAAATCGAATCCGCTTCGACAGAAAGATGTGCCCTAAGGAGGAGAGTTGTTCCACCTTACTTTTGCTGAAAATATATGGAGAAAGGTCCACAAACTAGGAAGCCCTAGTTCCCACAACTGCACAATGTCTTCTTCTCAGGTTAGCTCTGATACCATGTTAGTTTTTCATCATATAAGCTAGCATTATGATCTTAGGATCTTTTTACTGAGAGAATAACAAGCACATCAATAAAACATAAGCACATCACAAGAGACAAGAGACACAAAGATTTTTGATCGGGGAAACCATAAATGGAGAAAACCCCGCAACTTCCTCAAATATAGAAACAGTACAAGATGTAAGACCCCAAAATAGTAAGATGCATTCCTGACAGCAGTAGTCTTCTTCTTTTGTCTAGTCCCAGTATTTCCTTCCTCACTATTGTGCCATACTTGAGTGAGTGAGTGATGTGTAGTACAAGTGATAAATAGAGAGACTCTCACTCTCTATTTATATTCTTCCATTCACTTGAAGTGCACTAAATCATGTTGGCCCAACCAACAATTACTTACTCGAGCCTACACCTTAATTAGTGTGTAATAACTCAAGTGCCCCGAAACTGTGGGGACTTACACAATGACTTGACAAGACTTGTTTACATTATTAATCCTCCCGATCGGAACATCAGGGCATGACAACATGACTCAAATACATAATAGAAACATCCCAGAATAAACATCGGGTTACAATAGATAAGAATACATTCCGAAGTTACATATACATCAATAGTGATGCAGGAGGGGCTGATGGCATATACGAGATAGCATTCAGCTACTGGAATAAGCCGTGGTGGAAATGGAGGAAAGGATAGCGTAAATTGGCAGCCCCACTCTGGAGTGGTGAATATCAAAAGTGGTAAGACATTCCATGGATTGGGGATGCAAGGTAAAGAAGAGAACATCGGATGCACTAAAAGAATTAAACGGGAGTCATAATCAAAGATGAGATTGATCGGATGGTAGATCAATGACGTTAAAACATTTCCCATGGTAAACATGCCCAACCAAAGCCACTTTTCCAAATTGTGAAATGGGTTAAAGGGTGGAGGCATCTAACAACTGAGGTTTGGATCCAAGAATATCCATGGTTGTAAGTGATTTCGCATCCCATATTAGCAAGGATGCAACATCGATTTTGGATTGCGAAAAGTGGTACGGGTCACTTAGATCAACGGCCACTACAAAGGTAGAGGGAAATCAACAGTCATGGTTCATTTTGCAATCTAAACTACCACAAAGGGGACCAGAACCTCACATCATGAAGGGTGGTAGGGTCCACTCCGATCAACGGTTGTGAATAAAGTTGATCTTGATCAATGGTTGAGCTGCACATGCACGAGGTAAGAAAACATGTGGCATAAATATCTTCACATACCAATGGCTTAGATCTCAACGAGTAATATCCATGGTGCGAGCCACTTAAGAAGGGTGTGAAGGTTACACTGTGTAAAAAGTTATAAAAGGGTCCACATGAAGTTGGAAAGGTTTGTATTTTCTGAAACCTCAAAGCTGTCGAATATCCAACTGCATACAGAGCACCAGCACAAACCAACTAGGAGACTGTGCTACAGCACAAGGTAGGCCCCTAATACCCCCTCAGTGCTATTTGAAAATGGATGTGATAGGAGCAGTAGAAGTGGTAGGAGTGAGAGATGATATAGAACCTAAGGTCACATGTCGGAGGGCAGAAGAAATTCTGGTAGATGAGAATGCCGATATTTTCGATACCATCCTGGTAGGAGAATCCATTGAAACCACCAGAGGTAAATTGGAAATCCTTAAGGACCAAGGTAGAGATACCCGCGGTGTTTTTAAATACTTCTTCCATTTCTTCTCTATTGTCCAAACCCCCCATTTCCCTGAGTTTTTCGAATGGTGTGCAGATAATTTCTCTGTCGTCGAAGGTTTTATTATGAATAAGTCAAAGTCTAAAATCCTTTGTTCATTCAAGGCTTCTCTCATCCACAAAACCCTGCATATCCTAGATGAATTTGTCCATATATCCCAAAACTACTAGGAAGAAAATATTATACATTTTTTAAGAGAGTCTACATATGAAAGTAAAGAAACCTTCCTGAAGGCCTATTCTAAACCCAATGGCAAACCCATCGACCTGTCATACCCTATAGAACTTAGCCAATTCAATGAAGAAACTCAGTGGTGTATATCCCTAACCAGTAAATTTCTAGGTATAGATACCAATGCCTATGTCCTAGAGTCATTGTTGAGTCTATTGTTCATCTTGAGTACTTGTCTGGCCGAGACTGAATTGCCTGAGCAATCTTATTAGTCTTGTTGCCTTAAGTTTGATGAATTCCTAGATGAGAACATATGTTCTCAGTTAGCAAATTTCCATAGCACTAAAGTGTTCAGATTCCAGTCCTTTTTGCTAAGAATGCTTATAGTTTATAAAGAAGAAGATCTGCAACTGGATGAATTGGAAATCATTGTTCATATGGCCACGGACTATTGTAAGTTCATGAACCAATTGATGGCCAAAATATATGACCTTTTCTTTCAGGAAAGGTTACCTAGGGTGTTTCCCAAAATGAGACAAATGCTACAATTGTCAAATAGCATGACGATAGGGCACTACTTCCTGACAGAATTCAGAATGACCATAAGATTGTACAACTTTGTGCATCAACCCTATATTCTGCGAGCTTTTATAACCGCGAGGGTTTTCTCCCAGTAATTGATCTGGAAAAGACTCATTGTTGAGTAAGAGCACTTCTTGAGCTATAAAAAGAGCTCAAAGTTGGTTTTCCCTTAGGAAGTGGGACCATACACAGTTAGGAGCAGAGCTACTTTGCCACTGGTTACAAACTTGCTCAGGGGCATGGGGTTTTCTCTGGGACAAGCGGTAAACTATGACCCTCATCAAATAATTTCCAAAAGAAGGAAGGCTCACAAGTGCAGGCCTTTTCAACACACTCAGATACTCAGACTCAGGGAAGCAACAAACTGGGATGATTTCGCTAATCCTGCCTCGATGGTTACTAGCATAGAACAAGACACTGGTTCATACCTGCCAGGAATAGCTTCTCTCCCAAAGAGAATTGGCTAAAATAGTTGCAATAACCAAGGAGGTCTCATCATTGGTCAGCTATTCAGCGAGCTCAATGAAAAGAGAGGGCCTGGAACCTATGGATACTGAAGAAGTGGACACAGACAGCATGCCCAAAAGGCAGAAAATAGAATGGGGGCAATAGTTAGTGCAGGTGAAAAAGGGAAATACAAAGGCACAAATGAAGAAAAAGAGTATGGAGAAAAAACAGGACCTAGAAGAGCCTGAGGTATCCAAATTACAAATCCAAGAATATGTAATTGATGGGGAGACTCCAAACAGGCATGCATCTAAAGAAGACTGGCCAGGCTCTTACCAAGAAAGGGCTGATAAAACTTTCAAAGAGACAGCAGAGCTTTACAACAAAGCAATGTAGTTGCCTTACCCAAACATGACGTTGAATATAGTAAGGGATCATGCCACTAACACCCTTAGCTTAGCCTTGGCGATGGGAGATAGGGTGTCAGAGGTTAGTGTGAACCTCTCAAAGGTTCCCACTACTGAACACTGAGCTTACTGACTGCAAATTCAAGCTGCTAAATCTCAAAGAAAAGGAAAGGCAGTGTGAAGCAGACATCCAGCTTTTGAAAAAAAATGAAGTGGAATTAAAAGCTAGATTAGCCACAAAGGAAAGGGAGCTTCAAGGTGGGAGTGCTGAAAGTGCAATTCAGTCCATAGGTGTAGCTGGAGAGATAGACACTAGTTCTCTTTCTAGAGAAATGTCCCAGATAGGCCTGAAAGATATAGAGCTTATTAAATCAAAACAGTAGATTGAGGAACTAGAAAATAGAAAAGGAAAAAGGCAAGGAGAAACAAGGAAAGGAGAATATGGAAGAGAAATGCCAAGGACTGATCCAACAAAATGCTAAGTTAAGCCAACAGGTGGTCAGTAAACTTGCCTTGCAAGGCACTAGACATTTAATCTAGGATCATATCATTATAGAGGTTGATAAGTTTCGACCTTATCTAGGTTTCATTGAAGACCAGGAAAACGCCATGAGAGAGGCCAAGGAAAAGGTCCTGATAGTATTAGGGGAAATGAAGAAAAGACATGTGGCAACAATAGAAAATGTTGTTTCTTTCCTATTCTCCTTGTCAAATGATTTTGATAATCGGTATGGTATACAAAACAAGGTTGTTGTTGTCTCTGGAGCTAGAAAGGTAATTGCTAAAAACATAATACTGGAAACTGTACGAGCCAAAATAGATGTTATCGAACAAAAATTCAAGGATGTTATTAGGTTATTCAAGCCGCTAGTAGAAAGAGGGATCCCTTTCTTCTGGGAAGAGAATGGTCCTTTATTGTCCCAAAAGGAATATCGAGAGCATCTGGTTCAGTGCCGATTAGACAACAACAAGTTTGGAGACATGCAACAATCATTTTCATGAAAGATCGTTTTTGATAAGTTGGCCAGTGAATTTGAATTGTTGTTTGATTTTAAAGCCACCTGTACCGAAGACCTTGAAACTTCATACCCAGAAACGATGGAGCTGAAAGCGCAAGCATTCGACATGGCCGTGGCGACTCTACCTGGTCCTGACTTATGGAGAGCCATTTAGCAATACAAGTCGGCCAAATTCAAAATGCATCGATAGAAGTGGAAATGATAGTAGGCGGGAATTTTTCCGATGGTCACCTCTCCTAGAACTCTGTACAACTATCACCCACTAGATGGAAACATATAAGACTTTTGTGCATATTTTCTCTTGCAATCCATATTTCATTTTCCATTTTTTTATGTAAATCGTGGCCGATGTGTCACCTACGAGTTTGTTAGAAGTTTTTTTTCAGTTGTAACAAATTTTGATTCCCAGATGTCAGTCTAGGAAGTCCGAAATGCTATAAATATACCTCTTGAAGAAGGAGAAAGGGTTGGAACCGATGTAATTTTGCAGTGTATGCTTTCAAGAGTATTTTAATAAAGTGGCAGAGCCAAGGTTGGTGTTTTACACAAGGATTCATGTGTTTCTTGTATTACGGTATGTTGCTTCCTTTCTCATGTGAATGTTTTTCCAATTTATCTCTTCCATTATGTTTTCTTTCATGTCTGAAATAAGTGTAAAACAGTTTGGAATTCATACATGCTATGCTCTGTCTGTTGTTTCAGATATTTACCAAAGCTTTCTTCTAAAGTTAATACAGAATTCATTTTCCAATGCTCTGTGTTGATGGTCTGTTCATGTTCTTATTTTCCACCAGACAATTATAATTTGACTGTGATTGAATGGCTATCTTTCCTCTATGTTGAAATCGTCTGCATAAGTTCTATTCATTTCTGTTGCACTTCTTGACTCCATCACCCAATGGTTCTATGTCTCATTTCAACCAATTTTATAGACAATTTATAGTTTCACTTGTACATATCTGGCATTGTTAATATTTGGTGAGAGATCCCTCTCAAAAGAGTAGAAGGCTAGTTCTCTCTTTGAAAGTGGTTCTGCTATTACCTGGGAGCGGGCCTTCTGCAACCTTTGGCTCAATTCCAGTGCTAATAGGTTGGAAACAAAAGATAGCAGTATCATAATTGACTAGCATTATCTTATCCACATAAAATAATGAATAAAGAAGAATAAAGATAAAATATGCATGAAGGCACAGTTACTAATTTTGGAAGTCAATAAAGTGAACAGGATCAAACCAGGATTGGGATAAAAGCACTCCTGGCGTATATATGGAAAGTGTTTACCATATGGTGCAAATGGCTTCCAACTACCTAGGCTATTAGGTAGGAATTTAATAAAAAATGATTAAATATTTTTAACATAAGTATTAAGTGTGTTTATTATATTCCCACATCTACCCATGGGAAGAAGCAGGTAAAACAATGGTCTATCTGTAGAATAGAATATTTCACATTTCCCTTGGTAATAAGCCTCCAGAAGAGGTTTTTACTAGAGAAAATCTTAAATTCAGTCACCTAAAAATATTTGATTGTGCAAAATACATACACTTCCCCAAAGAGAAAACATCAAAGTTGGATCCTTCAGGAAATAAGGGATTGTTTATAGGATATAGTGAGAAATCAACAACATAACGAATCTATAGCCTAGCATACCATCAATTTGAGCTAAGTAGAGATGTTACTTTTGACGAATATACAGTTTTCATAAAATCAAGGAAAGACACGGAAGTCAAAGAGGAGCATGAAACTCCTAGAGCTGAAGAAGTTTCTAAACTAGTGAGAAATGAGGACCATGACATGACAGAACCTCAGAGACCTGTAGAATTTCCTAGTGAGATGATGTCATGAAAAAAATGCCTTCTTGGGAAAATAACGCACATGCCTTGAAGAAGCAATCAAGTAGAAGGAATGGGCAGATTTCATGGTCGAGGAATGCCAATAAATTATAAAGAATGATGTATGGGAATTAGTACCAAGACCAAAGAACAAGTCAGTAGAAACCTTGAAATGGATCTACAAAACAAGGCATATATTATATGACAATATAGATAAGTATAAGGAAATATTTGTAATTTGCAGGTTCTCTCAAAAAGAAGGAATTGAATATGAGGAGACCTTTGCACCAATAGCAAGGTACACCTCAATTAGAACCATCCTTTCCTTCGAATCCAATATGAACTGGAATTTACATCAAACTGATGTAGAGACAACTTTCCTAAATGGAGTAATAGAATAATAAGGATACATTGAACAACTGCAAGGTTTTGAGATAGGTAGTCAGAAAACTCATCTATGAAAACTTAAAAAAGAATTGCATGAGATGAAGCAAGCCCCCAAAGCATCGTGTGGGAGGATTGATCGTTTCTTGCTTAGTTTGGGATTTACAAAGAGTAAAGAAGATTCCAAACTCTACTATAAAGTTGAGGATGATGGGATTATGATATTACTACTATATGTAGATGATTTATTTTTGACAGGTGAAGACAATCCCATTAACTAATGCAAGAAGAAGATAAATGTAGAATTTGAGACGAAAGACCTTGGAATGATGCACTAATTTCTAGGTCTTAAAATATGGTAGTATCCAGATCAGATTGTTCTAAACCAAGGAAAATACAAAGTAGAGATTGTAAATATATTTGGGATGAATGATTGTAAGGCCATGACTACTCCGATGACAACAAATTTGAAGCTCTGGAATGATGATTCTTTATATATAATGGATGTTACCTTATATAGATAGATTATTAGTTCATTAATGTACTTAACCAATAAAAGTCCTGATATATTTTTTGTTGTAAACACTTTAATCTAGTATATGATGAATCCTAGCTATATTCATTTAGTAGGAGCAAAACATGTGATGAGGTACCTAAATGGGACTTTATATTATGGTCTCATATATGCATCAGATGGTGAGATTAGATTACATGTATTTACAGATTCAGATTGGGAAGGAAATGTCAAATATAGAAAGAGAAGTTCAGGATGTTGTTTTAGTTTTGGACCAAGCATGATCTCATTGCTAAGAAGAAAGTACTCCAATATTGCACTTAATGCGACAGAATCCAAATACATAGAAACATCTTTAGCTTGTAGTGAAGCAGAATTATTTTACAATATGTTGGAAGGATTATTTGATACAGAGGTGGATGTGACTGATATCCATTGCGATAACCAAGTTTCTATTAAGATGATAGAAAACTCAATGTTTCATGATAAGTCAAAACATATCGAAATCAGATATCATTGCATCTGAGATATGGTGCAGAGGGGAGATGTAAAGCTCAAATATGTTCCTACAAAGGAAAAAGTGGTAGATATATTAACTGGTCCACTGTCTCGTGTAAAGTTTGAAGAATTTCGAGAAAATATTGGTGTAGTACAAAAGGACCTCTCTCGAAACAGGGAGTAGAATATGTAGAAGGATTTATGTTTTAGTGATGTGGTAGCTCAGTCTAGGTTAGGGTATGTCTAGCTAGGCATGTTGTCCCGAAAGTTTTAGTAAGTCATATTAGGCACGTTGTCCAGATAGGAATATATTAAACCCACTCACAACTTAGGATAAAATAATTAATCATTATTTGATTAATTATTCACCCACTAGCTTAATTAGTTGGCATCCACTTGCACCTTAAAGTCAATACATGCCATCTCTATCCTAGGAATGATTTATTTCCAATACTAGGTTTATCTTGACCACCTTTTGACCATCCAGAATTAGTATACAAGACTTTACACCAGATTCTGCTTTATTCTACTTTTTCTTCTTTTCCTGCTTTTCTATGGATAAGATAAAAGCTAGTAAACTGGGAAACTGGGAGCTTTTGTTTCCAACCCATCCTCCATTAGTTATTCTCCATTTTCTAGGATTATCATGTTATTTCCATATCCTTGAAAAATCACTCATGCTTTTTCCAACTCATGAGGTCCTTGATAGATTTGGTAAGTGCTTTAGCCACCTATGGGGGTTTGCTATATTTTGGTAAGTCGGCCTTTTTGAGATTTATGATTTGTTTCCATACAATTATATTTTCCTATGAGGGATGTAATATTTATGTACACTATTATTCATAATTATTTAGTGGAAGGATACACACCAATATTCATCTCTTCATTCATGTGATTCAGTCTCTTTTCTTCTCTCTATTTTTCCTGTGTATGCTTGTGAGAATTCTTAGTAGCAAGATCTATTTCCTGTGCTTCTTCTTAGCATCATTGATCATAGCATTGATCTATTATTTCTACATGGTATTAGAGCATCAGGTTGATCAAGTTCTACAGAGTTGAGGAGCGCATCCAATCTCATGTCCCTCTTTGAAGAAGAGCTTGTCTAGCTTACAAGATTTTCTCCTAGTTTGTTTTGCAGGCTGCAGAGATTTTATTCTTGAGCACATCAATTCAGTAATATGGATTCTTCATCAGATATAATTATTATTTCCTTAAACTACCACGAGTGGAAATCCAAAATCTCCATTCTATTGCACAGTAGAGGATTATACAGAGTTACACTAGCTTTGGAGAATGAGCCCAATGCTGTGATTGAGAAAGCTAAGTGGAATAATAGGTTGGATGAAGCCTATGGATTGATTTTCCTATATATCTATACTAATATACTCTTTAATATAGATGGTTTTACCACTCCAAACCAAGTATGGACTCAACTGGAGTCTCTCTTTGGAGTTCAAGATGAGCTAAGAGTGCATCAATTGGAGATTGAGTTATTCTCACTGAGTCCAAGCAATTTTGAATCTCTTGAGGGTTTCTTCACCAATTTCAAGTCACTTGTTCTAATGATCAAGCAATGTGGGATTGAGAAAATATATGATCAATTAATCCTTTCCATTCTTTCAAAATTGGGTCCTGATTACTCAGTTTTTGTGTCTACTTTTCATGCAACTAGGCTTGTTGTTCCTAAGTGGAAAATGCCTTCTTTAAATGCTTTTCTTGATTCACTAACAAAGGAGCAAGATAAACTGATCCATATGGGTGTCCTTAATTATTCAAAGGGAAAGTATCATGCTCTCTTGGTTCAAGGAAGAAAGAAATTCAAATCAAAAGAGAAGCAAATTGTGAAGAAGCCAAAGTCAGAAATTGAAGATGAAGATTCATATGAAGATTTAATGAAGAAAGTTAAGAAGAAAGGGAGCACATCGAAGTGTTCTTATTGCAGAAATGGTTTTCATTCAGAGAAGAAGTGTTTCAATAAGAATATGGACATCATGTCTCAGCTTCTTGAGAAGCACAAGATCGAAGTTCCAAATGAACTAGAGAAGCCTGCCGATTCCTCAAAACAATGTCATACTACGCAGTTCCAAGGTGATATAACTTATGCTTTGCATGCCAGAGTTCTATCCTTTTCTCATGTCTCTGATATATATTTATTCTATAATATATCAGAATCAGAAATATCAGAACCTTTCTTTGATGATCCTCCTCTCAGTCTACTAGATTCATCTCCCAAAAATTGTGATTTTTCACTAGATATTGACTTACCTTTGAGCAGCTCTTCCTCACAAGCTTGTATATCTGATTTAGAATATTGTTTGCAGGCCAATATGCATGTCATGACACATATAATACCACCATCCATACCATCTACCATACCTCTGAATAATCCAAATACTATACAAATCCAAAGATCACTAGTTGATTCCTCATTGGTCTCTTATGTAGTGATATTTATCTTACATGGTTTGAAGTCTTTCCTATCTTTCATTGGCTGGTTATCCATGTCCTTAGTCATATATGGACTGATATTAAACATGTTTGGATATTTTCTAAATACTTATTATTCAGATATTATTCCCATCCATCATTCAGATTTTTACACCTATCAGTTTTCCCCAGTTGCTCATAATTTTCCTAGTCTAGCCCTATATCCTCATGGAGCCACTGAAGCCTTTGTCCTTGCTGTTACATATGCTATTTATGATATATCATAGTTTTATAAGCCTCATATCAGATATATACAGGTGCTACATCATATTGGAATATTGACATGTGATTCACATCACAATTTTGCAGCTATTCAGGGAATTGGGTGTGAAAGAAATTGCCTTAACTTTTGTACTCTTTGGGAAGGAGTATGCACAAATATATTTTCCATTTTAGATTATGTTTGCAGATAATATTTTGAAAGTAGAAAGAATAATTCAAATAATTCTCCTACTTCATCAGTTGATGAGATACAAGGAGTCTCTCCTCTTCCTTCTTGCAGGTTCTACACTCCAGCGCATGATCATGGAGTTCATGATTTCTTCAAAAAGTCCTTTATCCAAAAGAAATTCAGTCAGCTCATTAAAGTGAAGATGAAGATATGTTGAAGACATATTTCAAATTTTGTGCCCTGTCCTATCTTGAGGGAGGATTTTCCCCATGTGGTTTTTCCTCTTTCCTCACTTTTCTAGACATAATAATTGTTAAAGGGTGACCATAGCCTTGTTGCTGGGCCCTATATGCATCCATATGAATCCATATTTTTTGTCATACCTTCATAAATTCAGACTTATAGGGGGGTGTAGGAATATATTAAACCCACTCACAACTTAGGATAAAATAATTAATCATTATTTGATTAATTATTCACCCACTGGCTTAATTAGTTGGCATCCACTTGCACCTTAAAGTCAACTATATCCTAGGAATGATTTATTTCCAATTCTGGGTTGATCTTGACCACCTTTTGACCATCCAGAATTAGTATACAGGACTTTACAATAGATTCTGCTTTATTCTGCTTTTTCTACTTTTCCTGTTTTTCTGTGGATAAGATAAAAGCTAGTCAACTAGGAAACTGGGAGCTTTTGTTTCCAACCCATTCTCCATTAGTTTTTCTCCATTTTCTAGGATTAGCATTTTATTTCCATCCCCTTGACAACAAACTCATGCTTTTTCCAACTCATGAGGTCCTTGATAGATTTGGTAAGTGCTTTAGCCACCTATGGGGGTTTGCTATATTTTGGTAAGTCAGCCTTTTTGAGCTTTATGAGTTGTTTCCATACAATTCAATTTTCCTATGAGGGATGTACTATTTATGTACAATATTATTCATAATTATTCAATGGAAGGATACACACCAATATTCATTTCTTCATTCATGTGATTCAGTCTCTTTTCTTCTCTCTATTTTTCCTATGTATGCTTGTGAGAATTCTTAGTAGCAAGAACTATTTCCTGTGCTTCTTCTTAGCATCATTGCTCATAGAATTGATCTATTATTTCTATAGTATGAAAGGACTTCTCTCAAAACAAGGAGTAGAATATCTAGAAGGATTTATGTTTTGGTGATGTGGTAGCTCAGTCTAGGTTAGGGTATGTCTGGCTAGGTATGTTGTCCCGAAAGTGTTAGTAAGTCAAATTAGGCATGTTGTCCGGATAGGCTTGTTTGGCCCGAAAGGTTTAGAAATCAAGAAAAGGTTTGATTGGTCCATAGGAAGATTCATTTGTATGACTAGGATTGTTGTCCTGAAAGGGTTAGTAAACCAGACAAAATTATCAAGTGGATCTACCAGAGAACCCACCATGATGTTTCTATAGAAGGCCAAAGGACAAGATGTGGTTTAATTATTCATATACTGATGAGGCAGGTTCAGTATTCTCATACTAATGTTAATGAGGTAGGTTCAGTATTATCATACTGATATTGATGAGGTAGATTCAGTATTCTCATACTGATATTAATGCGGTAGTTTTTGTATTTTCATATTGATGATTGATGAGGTAGATTCACTATTCTCATATTGATATTGATTAGGTAGATTCAGTATTATCATACCGATGTTGATCATATAGTTTCATTATTTTCATACCAATGATTGATGCGGTAGATCCTCATACTGATGATGATGACGTAGTTTCAATATTTTCATACTGTTGTTAATGCGGTAGGTTAAGTACTTTCATATTTATGATTGATGAGGTGATTTCAGTAATTTACTGATTGTACAAATAATGATCTAACATTTATTTTTTGATGATGAGGTTTTAGAAATAACATGTTATTGATGATGTTGGTGTTGTTACTTTAGTATTTGCATACTTATGTTGCAGGTAGATGCTTCAGTATTTACTCAGTAATATGGAAGAAGATGATTTAATATTCACATATGGATATGACAGAAGATCATTTAGTATCCACACAATGGTGTGAAAGAAGAAGATTCAATATACACATACTAATGTGACAGAAAAAGATACATTATCCACATAGATATTTTATAATATGGTTCATTAATAACATACTGACATGACAGAAGATGATTCTGTATCCACATGTTGATGTTGCAGAAGAAGATTCAGCATCCACATATTGATGTGAAAAAATAATATTCTGTATCCACGTATTGATATTGCAGAAGAAGACTTAGTATCCACATACTAATATTGTAGAAGAAGACTCAATATCCACATACTAATATTGAAAAATAAGACTCAGTATCCACATATTGATATTGTAGAAGAATACTCAGTATCCACATACTAATATTGCATAAGAAAGACTCAGTATACACATACCTATGATGCAAAAGAATATTCAATATCCACTAACTGATATTGCAGAAGAAGTTACAGAAGATGATCTAGTATTCTCATACTAAGATTGATGATGAATATGCATGATGTGGTTCCAAAACTTCCCATGACATATAGAGACTCACCAATCAGATGTAAAGTGGTGGTAGTGGTTGTTTCTTGTATAGAATAATTTCCTACTTAAGAGGGAGTATTAAAATATTGTAACTTCGGAAGATATTATAGTTGTACTAATCATAATCCTCATTTGGGAGTTTTCACTGATGTAATTTGTCATGTAAGAGTCATTTAAAGAATCAATGTAAACCTCTAGATTTAATACAGGTCAATAGTACCCTTCAGTCATTATAATAAATATTATTTTGGTTCCTACTGGTCAAGTTATCCCTGTCAGTTAGACAAGTTGGCCTAGTTAGGGTTTAGTTCAATTCAAGAGAAAAATATAAATAGGGAGGAACCTCCTTCATTTGCACTCACATTTACTCAATCTAGTCTTATACAGGAAGAATAAGACATGTTCCAAAAGGAGAGAAAAGAAGTTGTCTTTGGGTTTTACATTGTTTTTGTTGAGTTCTATACTGAGGAATTTTTTCTGGGTTTTCTCCCCTATGATGGTTTCCCATGATAAATCCCTATGTTATCTTGTGTGACTATACTTTTTGTTCTTTCAGTGATCCTACCATTTTAAATTGTTTTAGAATATCATCTAAGAAATGACGAAAACTTAACATGGACACAGACCATTTCCCTAGTCTAAATGATTCATATCTAGAACAAAACCCACACAACAATGTAACGTTTCCCTAGATTGTTAAATCACATGAATGTAAATATTGCTTACCTCTTAATGGATATGATCATTTCCTTCCTGATTCTTTTGCAATCAACTGTAAAGAAGAGATACCTACAAAATGATGCAATGAGAAAGTTACAAAATTTAAAGAAATAAATAACTAAACAAACCTATGATAATGATCAACGAGAAAAGAAATAAATAAGTTGAATCAATGAAAAAATTATTTATGGAAAGGAAAAACATGTTTGTGTTAATATAAATGGAGAAAGAACTACAACCAAAACATTAATGTTGAAGCTTCATTCTAACAAGCTCTTTGAATCACAAAACTCTACAAATCTCTCACTCACAAGATCACACTCTTTTTCCTCTCACACCTAGATTGATTCAAACAACATAAAGGTACTCTCTTGGTCCCCTCATATTCATGAGGGTGAGATTTTTTATATAGACCAAAGGGAGATCAAATGGGTTGAGATTCTTTGGGAGGAAGGTGAGGGATCATCCCTATAAGTTAGCAGTTCAAGTGCCACCTAATATAGTAAGTTGGGATAAGACTCCATCAAGAATTCCATCTATAATGATCTCTAAAGTTATCTTTTTTTCCTTTTCGTGAGTGTCGACACTCTTTGCACACTAGTAACAGGCATCTGGAGTGGATGACGCTATTTTCCTACAGGAAAAGAGTGTCATTGGCTCTTTTTTTCAACTAGAAAAAGATGTCGGGTTGGATTGATGCTCCTTGTCAAGAGACAAGATGCGTCAAATCCCTTAGGGTTAGTCTTCTAACAAAGAAAACTTCCTCCAAGAGTGGTTTTGGAATATAAACTTCATGGACTTAGCAAAGGGGATAGTTTTTAAGTGTGTTAAATTTCATGAACCATAGATCTACAAGCCAAAAGGAGATCTATCAAAAAAGAAGTATGCAGTGCAATTATCAAGTCAATGTAAACTGAACAACGGATTCATGACAGAAGTTTCACTAAATTCAGACAAGTATTGCTCAAATTATCATAACATTAATATTCATTAATTAATCAGTAATGCAATAGTAATACAATAAATATAATTTGAACACTGTGGATAATATTTGAATTCACCAACTCAAACTGACTGGTTAGCTAACTCGATGTGGAAATAATCACATCTGGGGCTCGCTAGTTAACTCTAGATAACCAAATTGATCTACAATTATTTAACTGGTGATGGTACATGAGGGTACGTGAATAATGGCACCTACACTCCTATTAATCATGCAAACTCGTGCTAATCTAACTTATTGTGATCTAACTTATGGTAACTAAAGCATAAGTAAGCATGACTGATGAAGTGAACACAATTTTTGATTCCACAATGAATCAAATAAGCTATAATAAATTTCTTGGAGCAGTAATACATCCTTAATACATATTTTTTACCTTAGGATAATTTTTTTTGCCTTCATGCAATGATATCCTATGGTTTAAGACTTAGGAGAGCTTATTCAACATTATAACTAGCTATTTTGGCCTGTTCACACCTACAACAATGCCCTAGTTTGTCAACCAACAATGCCCTAGTTTGTCAAACCAGCACATTTGCACCTCATTTAATGTCTTGGGGCACCACCTACTTGATTTGTGGGGCTCTGTTTTGACTAAGTGAGCTAGGGGGTGAATCTGGCATGTTTTAGCTCTCCTGGGAGCATTTATTGCCACCTAGAGCACCCCACTAACCTCTATCTTCTCACCCATGCTTTCCTAGGACCCATTAATGACTTAGCACACTTAACATGAGGTTTCATGACTGTTTTGGCTTAGTTGGATCTCCTTTGGTCCACCTAGGGGGGTTGGGGGTCAATTTTCACCATGACACTTGTACTTTCACAATTGGCTGCCAGAGCCACTCGAATTTCCTCCAATGTATTATAAATGTGTAACATAACATCTAAATGATGTATGATAATAATATTATCAAAAATTAGCACCATTCACATGTGTTATTCCATGTATTTTGTGTCTCTTTGATTGTTTCTCTTGCACATTTTGTCAAACACTTCATCTATGAAGTCTGTTATAACTCCTAGATCTGATTAAGAAGTAAATTATTACATGGTATCAGAGATATTTGGAGCTTCAAGCAAATCTTGTGAGGTTTGAGTTGCTGTTTAGGGCATATTTCCAGAAAACTTAAGTGTTTACTTGCAGGTTTAACAACATTTTTTTCACAAGTTGCGTAGGTAGGATGGAGAAAACTAGAGCTCTCATTAATCCATTCAATTATTTTGAGTGGAATGCCAATATGGTCATCTAGTTGAGGTCCAAGGGCCTCTACCGGGTCACCATGGGAACTGAAACTGAGCCAAATTCTACTGTGGAGAAAGCTAAGTATTTTAATAGGCTTGATGAGGCCTTCAGTATGCTCTTCCTCAACACTTCAAGATAAATTCTCTTTCACATAGAAATTCTTGGCACACCGAATGAATTTTGGTTCAAATTTGAGTTACTATTCGAGAAGACAGATGAAATGAGAGGCCATCATCTTGAGAATGAGCTAATCTCACTGAGCCCAGCTCACTATAAGACCATTGAATATTTCTTCACCAAGTTTAAAGCACTGGTACTTCAGCTAAAACAATGTGGCATAGAGAAGAAATATGATCATCTTATCTTGTCCATCCTTTCTAAGTTGGGGCTGGAGTATTCTGTATATGTTTCGACATTTCACTCTAGCAAACTGACAACCAGAAACTGGAAGATGCCTGCACTGGCAAATTCCATGCAGTCTTTGAATCGGGAGTAGGAAAAGCTCATAAAAATCAGTACCATCATCAAATCCAAGGATCAAGCTCTTGCTTCTGGTATATCAAATCAATCCTAGAGAAAGAAGAAATATTTGAAGCAAAGGGAGAAAGAGAAGAAGGAATCAAGTTCAGAAAGCTCTAGTTCTACTAATGAGAGCTCGAAATCCAGGAGGAGAAACAAGAGAGAAATACACACATGTGATTATTGTATAGGTTCACATATTGATAGAGCCTGATTCAGAAATAAAATGGACATCATGACCAAGATCCTTGAGGAGAACCACATTGCTCTTCCAGAATTTGCAAAAAGATGGGAGCGCAAGCAAGGAAATGGTAAGGCTGAGCATGCATTGGGTGCATGGATAAAACCCAATTATGATTTTTTTTTTTCCTGATAAATATATTTCTGATTCACATTATTATATATCAGAACCTGAAACATCCATCCCTTCCTTGAAAAAATTCCCATTCAGTTCATCAAAGCTTCCTCCCAAAACTAGTCATTTTTCACTAGCTTTTGATGTTCCTTCTGAAAGATATTCGCAAATCCATTCAGATATTCCATTTCTGATTCTAAATATGATATAAAGTCTGATATACATCCTATTAAATCCATTGACTCATTTCCCCAACCATCTCATGACCAAAAGACCCATCAACCCTCAAGTTCACTAGTTTGAAATTCAGAAAATTGTCTAGTTTCCAATGCTATGTCTCTTGTATATGTTGCTATTATGTCTTGTATGTATTTCATTGGTTGGAAATCCATATCATTGGCCTTCATGGGAATTATGTTCCATATGTCTAGATTTTCCTTCACCATTCATGGTTCGAATCTCAAATCTCCAGACCTTCCAAGTTCACTCAATTGTAATTGTGATCTAGTTGCTCACTCTTATGTTCCTATGGATCCATTCGCTCATGGAGACACCATACCTCTGATATTTTCTGTTGTGTATGACATATATTATGATATTTCAGAGTCTCATGAGATTTTTTATAGAGTTTTTAAGGTGCTTCATCAAATTGGGAGAAATATTCATGGCTTTATTCATGATACGACAACTACACATATGCATATTTTGTTGAATCTTTTGATGTTATTTGGGAAAGAGTTTGCAGAGATATATTTTCAATTGTTGATTATGCTATTAGATTATAGTATTCTTGCAGAAAAATACTTTCTTATGATTCCCCTCCATCATCAAGTGATGACCATCAAAGGGCCTCTCCACATGATCTTTGTTTACAACACTTTGATGCATTGATGCATGATCTTGGCATCCACAACATCTTCACCAAGTCCATCCCCAAGAATTTGTTATTTCAGCTCATTCAAGTGAATAATAGAACCTTCTAAAGACATTTTTATCTCTTTCATATCCATTTTTGAGGGGAGGTTTTTCCCATGAGTTTTTCCTCCTTACCTTTGTTACATGGATCAATAAAAATTCGGTTGTAAAAGGTGACTTGTGCCTTAGTTTCCAAGGCCTTAATAAATATTTTTTATTAAATTGTAATAATTCTAGATTAAGGGGGGGTTTTGGAGCAGTAATACATCCTTATTACATAGTTTTTACCTTAGGCTAACTTTATTTTCCTTCATCCAATGATATCCTATGGTTTAAGACTTAGGAGAGCTGATTCAACATTATAACTGGTTATTTTGTCATGTTCACACCTACAAAAGATCCCTAGTTGGTCAAAACAGAACATTTTCACCTCATTTAAAGTCTTTAGGCACCACCTTCTTGATTTATGGGGCCCTGGTTTGACTAAGTGCGCTAGGGGGTGAATCTGGCATGTTTTAGCTCTCCCAGGAGAATTTATTGCCACCTAGAGCACCCCACTCACCTCTATATTCTCACCCATGCTTTCCTAGGACCCATTAATGACCTAGAACACTTCACATGAGGTTTCATGACTGTTTGGGACTTGTTGGAGCTCCTTTGGTCCACCTAGGGGGGTTGCCGGTCAATTTTCACCATGACACTTGTACTTTCCCAATTGGCTAGCAGAGCCACTCGAATTTCCTCCAATGTATTATAAATGTGTAAAATAACATCTAAATGATGTATAATAATAATATGATCAGAAATTAGCACCATTCACATGTGTTATTCCATGTATTTTTTGTCTCTTTAATTGTTTATCTTGCACATTTTGTCAAACACTTTATGTGTGAAGTCTATTCTAGCTCCTAGATCTAATAAGAAGTAAATTCTTACATAATTGATAATTGATATATTAGAATGATTTTTACAATAGGAGAAAAATACATCTTATAGGTCTAAACACACCATTTCAATGGAATGGTGTGACCCTACGATTAGCTAAGTAATATCAGATTTAATAACTAAATATTTGTTCTTTAACTACTTAGATACATAACATTTCTTCCATATTTTAGAACGCTTTGTCCTCAAATAAAGGGTAAGGATGGATATTGTTGATGAAATTATTTTTTCTCCCATGATGTGTCTTCATCTATAAAAAAATCCACCTAATGAAATATTCCTTGAGTGTTCAAGAACGAAGTCTTCTTTCTCTTAATGCAATGATCGCCTCTGGTTCCAAATGACCCTTCCTTGATCATCTAACATAGTAAGTACTTTTTGCACCGTTTGATGTTTCCCCAACATTTTTTTGAGACATGATACATGGAATACATTGCGGATACGACATTTTTCAAGTAAGTGTAATTCATACACAACTTGACTAATCTTCTTTGTGATCTAGTACGGTCCATAAAATTTTGGGGCCAACTTATTTTTTCCTCATTGTTTAAGAGATACTTGTTTATAGGGTTGGAGCCTTACGAATGCCCAGTATCCTACTTCAAATTCTCTCTTTGTTCTGTGTTGAACTACTTGTTTCCTCATACGTTTTGTGCCGAGACTAATTTATCCTTGATTAATTCAATCATTTTTTGAGTTTTCTCTAGTTGGTTCCTTACTTCTAGAACATAAGTGTTGTTTAGAACCAACTCCTTCCAATTTGGAGGTTCATACCCATATAAAGCTTGGAAGGGGGTCATTTTTGTAGATGTGTGGTACATTGAGTTGTGCCACCATTCTACTAGGTGTAACCTTTGAGACCATTGGATTTTCTTATATGTTATAAAATAATGCAGATAGGATTCTAAGCATTTATTTATGACTTCAGTCTAACCATCTATTTGGGGGTGGTAGGATGCACTCATGTTGAGTGATGTGCCCACATGTTTGAAAAATTCCTTCCAAAATTTTTCATTAAATTTCACATCTCTTTCATTGAAAATGACCTTTGGGAAGCCATGTAATTTGTAGATATTCTTACAGAATATATATGCATTTTTTTTGCGGTCTCTATCTTTTTTATTGCCATGAAGTGTGCAAATTTGGTTAATCAGTCAACCACTACAAAGATTTTTCCTTTCCTTCTGACAGAGGTAACCCATCGATGAATTCCATTGATATATCTTCCCATTTATGCTTGGGAATGTGTAGGGTGTGAAGTAACCCTATGATTAAAATATTTTCACTTTTGGTGTTTTGGCATTTTTCACATTCTGCCACATAACGCTGGATATTGTTTTGCAGCCCTTTCCAAAATAATGATCTTTTTTCATTATAGTAATATTTAAAGAATCCCACATGTCCCGTGGATGGTGAATCATGAGATTCCTTCATTACCTTAGCCTTGAATTTAGAGTTTGATTTTAAGTGAATCCTCCCGTTATACCAAAGGATATATTTTTTCCATTCAAACTTGGGGTCATGATTGGAATTTTTAATTATAGTTCTTGTTTATGGGTCCTTGGCATATTCTCTTCATATTTAATCTAGCCATTATGGAATTATGACTGAAATGGAGTAAGAGGTCATATCCTCATATTTTCTGGAGAGTGCATTTTCGACTACATTTTCCTTCCCCGTTTTGTGTATTATTTCCATGTTGAAAGCATCGATTTTTTCCATCCACTTTTGTTGTTCTATGGACAATGTTTTCTATTGAAGTAGGTATTGAAGACTATTGTGGTCTGTGCCAATAATGAATTTTCTCCCTAGGAATTATTTTTTCCACTTTTCTAATGCTGGTATAATGGCCAAAATTTCCTTATCATATGTAGACTTCAATTTTTCTCGCTTACTTAATTTCCTACACTCAAATGCTATCGGGTGTTAATATTGCATTACTACAGCTCCCAACCCATAACCTAAAGAATTGCATTCTATTACAAATGGTTTGGAGAATTCTGGGGTAGCTAGTATAGGTGTGGATGACATAATTCCTTTAAATGATTCAAAACACTGAGTCTGCTTCTTCACTCCACCAGAATGCATTCTTTTCTAGAAGGTTGGATAAGGGTGTGGTTATGTGCACATAATTTCATATTATTCTTATGTAGTATCTATTTAGCCCGAGGAATACACTTAACTTGGATATGTTAGTGGGTTTGGGCCATTCTGTGATTGATTTTATTTTTTCTAGATCCACCTTGACTCCTTTATATATTACATGACCAAGATAGTTCACTTCTTCCTTACTGAATGTGCATTTGGACATATTTCCGTAGAATAGTTTTTCTTTTAAAATAGAGAGTACTTGTTCTAGATTCAGAAGATGTTCCTTCCTTTCCTTACTGTATATGAGGATGTCATAAAAAAAATACTACAAAATTCCTTAGGAATGGCTGAAATAAGTTATTCATGGTTGCTTGAAATGTTGTTGGAGCACTAGTTATCCCAAAATCCATTACCTTAAACTCATAATGTCCTTCATGGGTCAAAAATGTTGTTTTTTCCACATGCTCTAGCCTTACTCTAATTTGATAATACCTCGAGCTCAAATCTAGTTCTGATAAGTACCTTGCACCATGAAGCTCATCCAACATTTCATCGATGAAAGAAATTGGGAGTTTGTCTTTAATAGTTATCTTGTTTAGTCCTCTATAGTCGATGCATAACCTAAATGAACCATCCTTCTTTCACACCAGTAATACTGGTGCAACATAAGGACTCTGAATGTCTGTAATCACTCCACACTTCAGAAAATCACAGATTAATCTTTCAATATATGTCTTATGATGGTGTGGATACCTATAGGGATTAACATTGACGGTGCTTGATCTAGGCTTTATTTTCATGACATGCTCGATATTTATTTCTAGTGGTAACTCCATGGGGAGATCTTCGAATACCTTTTTGTACTTTGGATTAGTCCTTGGATCTCTAGTTGACCTAGTTTAAACCCTTATGAAGTTAATAATTCCATCTCTTGGAATTATACGACATATGTTGGTTCTCCCTTTCGAGTTAGCTTCTTGATTTTGTGGGATGACACAATTTGTGTGTGATGGGGTTTGAACCCATACAACTTTAATTTTTCTCCTTTCCACCTAAACTTTACAAAGTGTTATTGGTGGTTGGCTGTGTAGGTACCTAGTGTTTTCAGCCACTAAATTCCTAATACTACATAACTCCTCCTACAGGTAGTGCATAAAATTATGAGTCAAGGTTATAGTTTTGTAATTGCAGCTTAACTTTGTGGTATTTTCCCAATTTTATGATCTTCTTTCGATCTACGATCATTACCTTCATGTTAGGTATTGGATATATGAAAATTTTAAGCTTCTTTGTAACACTTACGTCAATGAAATTATGAGTAATTCATGTGTCAAATAGGACAACAACATTTATTTTTGATATGCCATTTAAGTTTCAATGTTTGTGGTTGGTGTATTCCTATTATGGTTGTGATCGATATCTTTGGTGTTTCTTCATCTTCTGACTTCGACGAAGGATTTTGAAGGTCACATGTTTATTCTATGTTAGATTCATCACTATCTGACTTTCCTTCCTCTTCTGCTTCACATTGATATAGGTTCTTGGTGGTCTCTCTTTTCAAACATCTATGTCTTGGGTGTGACTTCTCTCCGCAATATTTACACTTCCCTTCTTTCATTCGTTGGAATTCTAAATTTGGCTTGTTGTCACTTCTTAGATTCATTGGTTGGTATTTGGTGTTGGTTTTAGTATTTTGGATGAGCTTTCGATCTTTATAATGGTTTATGTTCCAAGTTTTTTTGTTTTTTCCTTAATGATTTTTTCCTTGCGTCTCGCCTTGTCCAAGGTTGAGACATTTAGTATCTCTAGTTTTTCCGTCTGTTGAGGCCTAGAAATTCGTAGGAAACAACAGCAAGGGATTCTCCCCGATTAACATTCCCAACTAGCCTGTGACTGTTTGGTGTAGGGAATCCGTCCTGTTTGCGGTCCAGCTACCATTGGTGAAGTAACAAAAATAAAAGGTTTTACCAGTTGCGGCCCAGTCCACCATATATATTTTTGTATTTTTTGACTTTAAGTATGATATGCACATGCCTACCTAAGATGCAAATTGATAGAGAATGCAAGGATTATTCACAATGTGATGCGCAGGTTCTTACCTCTAGTCTTAAACTAAGTACCTAACCTATCCCTAGGGAGCGAGCTTATTACTTATTTATGAGCAATGTATTTTGTGAATGCGTTGTAAAAGAAATCACAGATAGCTGATACATCTTTCCAAAACACGTGAACATTTAAAGATATTTAACAACCAGATAGCCAATTGCTTATGAACAACATTCATCATTCATAGTGGAAATTTCCATAAAATAAAACGGGGATCATTCAAACAAGAACTTAGGTTCAAAGAGTTAGAATGATCTCACAGTTAATGGACAAAAGGTTGAAAATGAAATAGTTCCTCTTCAACAAATCCATAGCATAACATTTGAATATTCCACCAAGCTTTCTCCAACAGGCAAACTGTAATTTTCTATTGCAAAAGGAAATATTTCTTCTTACAATATGTCTTCCAATCTTACTGGGAAAAAGTCCCACTACTTGTCTAGATTCTCTATATTTATACAAAAGAGCAAAACTGTTGGGGTGCCCATGCAATGACTCTTGGGCTTCCCCAACTCTTCATCTCCCATATTTTATTTCATTAAGTGTTTATGAAAATTACAATATATTACAACAAAATGAATAAGATGCTCATGAGGAGGGTCCCGCCTGATTATTTAAAAATTTCTTCCATGCTGAAGCTTCTGAAGCAATACTTTCGAATTCAGAAGGTTCCAAGAATCGAATGTTTATTTCGAATTTAGCAGCCTGGTTTTTGATGACTTCTATTCTGGCTGCTCTTAGGTGAAGTTGGTCTTCTAACAGCTGCACACTAACCATGGAATGATCTACTCCATTCCTCGAGGTCTATTCATCTAAAGATTTAATGTGCTGTATCCTTTTTTCATCTTCATGATACCTTCTTTGCGAAATTTCCAAAAACAGGCTATGTTCTGGAAAAGTGTCCATTCTTTACTCAGCTTCTACCTGACATTGATTATACATGATCAGAAGTCTTATGAAGAATTCTGCACAAGCCCCTTTTGTCTTCTTAACATCCTTCTTGAATTCCTCGGCTATGTAGATGGAAAATTCCAGTAAATCGTAGTCTTGTCTTAGGGCTTGTTGATCTTTTGAAGGGAGATCAGTAGGAGTTTCTTCATTCGCTTCTAATCTTACCATCCTTCTGGATAGGACTTCTAAGATGTCTTGTGATCTGTTAAAAAAATACGAAGAGGTTTCCAAAATCTCTTCCAGCCGACTGTCCACTTGCAAGACCTTGATCCTTTGTTCTTCTACGGCCACTTGCAGTTGGTGCATCTTGCTTCTCTATGCTAGGACATGCTCCTTGAACAACTAAAGGATGACCTGCTGTTCCTTGGATTCTTCTAAAGCCGCATTCAATGAGGTAATCTACTCTTTAAGTTCTGCTTTCTTCTTTTGAGATTGCCGCTCATCTACTTCCAAAGTAGCCTTCTGCAGCTCCAATTCCCCTATCATGCTTAGCAATTGCTCCTTTTCATCCCTCAACTCCTGATATTCCTGCTGCACCTTCTCCAGGAATTCTTGGGTGGTATCCATAGATCTCTTCTCTATATGAAGGACCTGAAGCTCATATTTTGAAGACATGATTTCCTTTTGTATGTCTTCAAACTTTCTCTTTAACCTATTATTTTCTTCTCTTTCCTTTCTCAGGGTATCTTTGAGCTAAGAAGAGGACTTCTTTGACTACTCAAGATCCATCATTATTTTATCTACATTGTCCTCTGAAGCACGGATCAATGCATCCCCTGCTCTGATAGTGAACCTGGGGTCTTTGTTTGTCCTGTATACAAAAGTTGTATCATTTATCATTTTACCAGACAGCCCCCCAGTTTCAACCTTCCTCTTGATCCTCTTTACTATCCTTTTCTTTTCTTTATCATAAAAGATAGTATTAAAATCTGGTACCTCCTTCCCTTTCTTCTGTTTAAAGGGGATTATCCTAAGGGTGGGGACCATAGCCTGTCCTGGTGTGCTGGCAGCAGCTGCTTCAAGATCTTGAATGTTAGGGTTCTCCAAGTCCTGAGCCTGACTATTTGCTACATTAGAAGTTGATTGCTCTGTCACTGTATGTGTCAGCTTTATCTTCTCTGCTTCCTGCTTCTTCAGCTCCTCATCCATATTTATTTTTCTTTCTTCTTCTTTGGTTTTGGCAACTTCTTCTGCCTTTCTAGCTGCCTCTTGTGCAGCTCTTCTCTTTTCCTCCTCTTCTCCTTTTAGCCATCCTTTGGCCTCTTGGGCTAGTCTCCTAGCCTCTTCATTTCTTTTCCTAGTTTCCTCCTCCTCAGCCTTTTCCTGCTCATCCTGTCCTTTTCCACCTTTGGTGGTGATTTTCTTTTTAAACCTTCTTCTTAAGGCCCTCATGTTTTGTGCACTGTGAAAAATGGACTCCTCTCTGTTCCAGTGGCTAGTGTATTCAAAATGTACATTCGTCTCCTTCTAGTGCTCTACAACCTTATTCTAGGAGTCATTCCTGTGGAAACACATTTCCCCAAAATGGAATTTCTCCAACTTCTCCACAAATTCATTGGCTTTCTTTACCCTGGTAAACTTGTAGCTTCCCAATCTGAATGGAAAAGGAGGGTATGCTGCTTTCTTATGTTCAAACAGAAAACTCCCTATGCCATCTAAAAAGACTTGTCTAATTGCCTCTTTGTGGACTACATAGTCAGTGGCATACTTAGGCAGTAGTGAAGGTGCTCTAGAGAAGCCAAACATTCTAAAATATAGTCCATCCTTAGTCAAGTAATAATTGGCATACTCTTCAATCACCTGCAATGCCTCCTCCGACATGCAGTTGCATTCTTTCAAGAAAATTAAGCTATATAGTGGCATAATGAAGTGCTCACACACCTCCCTATAGTGTCTGTGATATTTGTGAGCCCACAATTGCTTATATGCTGAGTAGACTGGAGTCGTTTCCCAATCCCAGATACACCTCATATTGGGGAAGGTTTGGTTGCACGGTATGCAATCAATTAGTATAGAGATCATGTAGAAATCTGATCTCTTTTGGGACACCCCTCCTAATGTTGATGCCATGTAGGCCGAGAGACTGTTGGACACAATATTGGCCCAGTTGAACACGGTCCCCTGTGTTGCAACATAGAAAATGATAGGCACCCACTCTAATTTGAAGCTTTTACCGTGGGCCCTCCTGACAATCTTGTTTAGCATCAAGGTGATGAACCTATAAGGGGTTCTTAGGCTTGCAGTGTCATACTCTCCAGTTGGCCTAGTTCTAAAGTTTTTTCCAGGCATGAGCATCCTCTTCAATGTCTCGACTAGGTCCCTCCTGATGGCCTTTAGCCAGTCTTCAGTCAGATATACTTGTGCTTCTAGTAAGTGGTAAGCCAGATCCACATATCCAGGGCTATAAGCAGCATTACCCTGTTTATCAACATTTTCTAGAATCATGGTGGTTACATCTTCCCTAGTCAGAATCCACCCAATCACCTCTGAGCATGGAAAGAGCTCAGGTCTAGTAGCAATTTTCATCAAGGAGGATCTATCTATGTTGGCATAGATGGTTTCTTCTTCAAAACCTATATCAAGTACTTCTCGGCGCGTAATTAATCTGTAGATTTCTCCCCATTGATATTCAGGTTCTACACCAATTATGCATTTGGTGTCTTCGTAAGTGTATTCAACTCTGGTAATGATTTTGACTTTGGGTTCCTCTTCAACTACTAGAGTCTTCTTCTTCTGACGTTTAGATATCTTGAAATCTGCGGGATTTCCCTATCATGTACATAAATGTATTTTAGGTTCTATTAGGTCATTTCCAAATAATATTTAAAGATAAAGACAACAGTATAAGCATTTACCACATGAGTGTAGCTATGAAAAATAAGCAAACAAGGTTTAAACCCAAATGATCCTACCCAAAGACTAAAACTAGCTCGCACCCAACAATCTGCAGCTTAAACTTAGAATAACACGGGTGACGAATACCTTCCCCTCTTGTCAACATGAACATAGTCCCGAAACCCCCTCTCATTGCTACGACCTACACACTCCGCGAAACGACCAAAAGGCCCAAAAACTAAAAACCAGCTCACGCGAGGACGCTGCAAAGATAGCACACTAGAAGACAAGGGGAAACTTCCTGCTATAAAATCCAATTCTGAACCTAAAAAGGGCCAAGGTTTGTATGCGAGATTGAATGGTCCTAGCCTAAGCAGGAAGAAAATCACAGTCCTGGTTCATGAAAACCCAAAATGTGGAACCAGATCCATGGAATCATGGCCGAAAAACCCGAAACGACCTCCCTGGATGGCCAAACACAAACTGGGGGAAAATGGTGCGGATTGTGTAACGGCCATCTGCACCGATTTCCCTAGCAATCGAGTGTAGGTTGTAAAATCATAACTGCCAGGAGAGAAAATATCAATCAAAACCACAAACACCCCTTCCCAACTGATGGATGGACCACTTACCTCAGAATATATACATGCCGGGACGAAAAAAAACCCAAGTAACCACTAACCGCAGAGACAACAAAATAGCTCATCCAATTGAACGAAATGGGAAAACGAGCATAAGGGCCTCCCTGGCACTGCTACGTGACTGGTGGAGAAAAATCGTAACTTCCACGGCAAAGCCACCTAGGAGTGAAGGTACCGACAGCGAAATTCTTGGTCTGCTCGAGCAAAAATGACAGCACAGAGAAAAGTCCAAAATAATAATAAAAAATGAAACCCCCAAACTCCACTATATATACGCCCCGATCAACTAAAATCGGCAGGAAAAAAATAAAGTCATCGGGCGGCAAAAGGCTAGGGGGTCGGTGATCATGTCAATATCTCCTCCGCAACGGCGGACGATGAAAACGGCGGAGCGCCCGCAATGGTGTTGGCAGGAGAAAACAAACTCGCATCGGGATTGCGAGACTAGGGCTTGGGTCAAAAGATGATTAGAGAGCCGCAATGGAAAACCCGTAAAAGAAATGGGTTCTGCAGACCAGCAAAATTAGAGTCAAAAAAATAAATATGAATCAAGTAAAAATATTGACCAAGCGGAACAAGTAAGTCAAACTATCGGAAGCACGGTTCCTTCTAGAGCTGCAACGGCGAGAGTTGACAAGAACCAAAGACCGATGGTGAGGATCAGAAGAGGATGAAACAACTCTCGAACCACTTCGCAGAACCCCTTCCACAACAGTGAAATACGTATAAACAAAGGTTCCAACGGGATTTCAAAAACTAACACCGATAAAGAAGAATACATCGGAGACCAAAACATTAGACTTCAAACTTAATTTTTGGTTCTTTTCCGCAATGGAAGATGCGCAGACAACTAGAATCCCGATTCAAAGTCCAAAATACTTCTGAGGGTGAGGCAAAAAATAATTCAAACATAAAAACATTTGCCCGCATAAAAGTAGTCTTCATTCAACATCAAGTAAAACCCAAAAAACTGAGCAAAATGAATTAAAGGAGGGTCCCAAAAAAATTTTGAATTTTGGGAAATTGTTGCAGCTGCAACACCGTGATATATGGTTTTAGTCCATACACATAAGTTTGTAGAGGTTGAATGTTTGTGAGTTACATCACATGTGTCTCTAGGGCTTCTCACTCATCGATGTATTCATAGACCTCACCTTTTTGCTACAATCTAGTGATTCTTGCAAAGAAGACTTTTTCCTTTAATTCTTCAAACCTTTTAAAGAAGTCATGTTTAAACATGTTCCGGTGGAGCATAGTTTCCCATGTTGTAACCTTTCACCACATATATCAGTTACATGTATGGCCCTCTAGTTGCATCGAGCCATACTTTATTATTTCTTCGTCGGATATGATCTTGTGTATGGAGGAAAAATCTCCTTCCTTGTTGATCCACGCCACGCTCTATTTTTTTTCGCCATCAAATTTTGGAAATTCTAACTTGGGATTCATTTGATATCCTCCTATTGGTAGCCTTCAAGGAAAGAACAATTGTTCATGATTTTGGTAATGATCGTGATCGATCTCTTATTGTAGGATTTCCCCTTGAGGTTGAATTGTCTCGTGATGTTTTTTATTTGTTGAACTTGAGGATGGTTTCTCTTCCCTTGACACACTTCCATATTTTGTGATGTCTTTTTCATCTAAAAACTGCATTATTTTGCTTAATCTAGTTTCAAAACCTAATTATATCTCTCTTCTTACTCCCTCCATCTCCCATTATACAGCTTTGTTGAATTTGTTTTTTGCTATGTCTAATAATTATTCCTTTCCTTTTGTAGCTCTTCTTTGATTTGGTCGAGCATTGAGTGTAAACATTAGATATTTTAGAATACTAGACTTCATATTTCTCCCAAATCTCCATTCGATCCTTAATTTTCTTCATATCTGACATATTTCACGTACGGGGAAGAATTTTGTGACATAATTGTGAAAGTATATATATATAAACTTGGAGAAATTTTAATAAAATTAATTATTATTATTATTTAGTTTATTTATTAATTTTGAATTTGTAAAGGTGGGCATGTTGGTTGGACAACGTAGGTAGATGCAATAGAAGGGAATGGGATATTGAGTGTGGAATGTCACAGAGGATGGTGTAGGAAGCGTGAGGATGGCAATTAGCAGTGAGGGAGGAGGTAGGTGCAAGAATGCATGAGAGCTACAACATGGTGTGTAAGTAGAGGGGAGGAGGCATAGAGGAGGAGAGAAGGATGGCAGGGTGTGCCACATGAAGGAGGAGTGGTGAAGCAATGCCACAAACGAAGGACAGTGCACAATATATGGTGCAAGGAGAGAAGGAGCCTGGATGAAGGTGGAAAAAATGAGATGGGGTGATATGAGATGGAAATAGTGATTTGGGATAGTTGGGGGAGTGCAAGAGGGTAGGTGGAAATGGAAGAGGGAATTCGAATGAAAATATAATACAACTATGAATGGGAAACAACAAAGGATGATGTGGTGGAAGAATATGGCGGAATATGGAGTCCAAGGAGGGTGTAGTAGTGCAGTGAGAGGATCCAAAACTAGCTCTGATACCACTTGAAGTGAACACAATTTTTTAACCCACAATGACTCAAATAAGCCATGAATAATTAATATATTAGAATGATTTTTAAAATAGGAGAATAAAGACCTCTTATAGGTTTAAACACAACATTTCAATGGAATGGAAGCAACTATGTGATTGGAGGCTCCTAAACCAATGAGGAAGGCATGTGGTTTTGAATAGCTAGCCTTCATTGCATGACATCTCTCATCATGATCTTTAGTCTCTTCTCTATATTCAGTCTTCCTTATGCCTTTAGGGAGGGAAAATCCTCTCATACAATGAATCTCTGTATGAAATCCTCTCATACAATATGAGCATTTATCTTTCTCAAATTTCTTGTTCTTATTATTCTTTGAACCTAGAGCTCCATTGGAATGGTTATGATTCTCCTTTGAATTTGAATCAACATTTTTATTATACTTTCCTTTTTCCTTCCCTTTAGCTTGTGCATTCCCAAATTCTCTAGGTAAGAAGGCATGATTGTTAGAGGCATGTGCACTCCCATCTGAATCAATTTATCTTTCTCCTAGATCAATGAATCTTCAAATGCATCTAGAGGAGGCATTTTCCAATTTTGGATGAATACTCTTCTGAACTAGAATGTGGATACAAATACTGAGTATTCTGATCCAAGATTGCTCAGAATTGATAGCACAAGCTTCTCATACTTCCTCTTTATCTGACATTTCTTGCACTGTAATACAATGGCTTTGTATTTCAAGAAGAACTGTTGAAATGTATTGAAGTTGATGGGTCAAAGTGCAATGAGCTCATTCTCCAGAATATGGCCTCTAAGCTCATATTATTTTCCAAACAAAGATTCAATATTGTCCCATACTTCCTTTGCAGTTATGAGTCCCTTAAGGTGGACCAACATCTCCTTTGATATGTGGATGCACATGAATTCGAAGGATTCATATATCCTATTAAAAAACTTGGATTTCTCAACATACTATTGGAGATCGACTTCTCTTCCCAATGTCATCCTAAGAAATCCTTTGTTGTGCAAGTTTATATGCATATCTACCCTCCAACCAATGTAATTGAAGGGTCACAAGGATTTTGGGTGATAGAGGATATGAGTTCTCCATTTCATTGTATTTGATCAACAAATATTCAAGAGTAACATAGGTACTTGCAAAATCACTGTAAAATAAGCTTAAATCATGGGACATTTATTGGTTCAAACCTTTCCATATTGACATGTTCACTTTTCATAGTTCGTCACACCTGGATAGACTTCTCTAGACAGAATCTAGAGGGACCAATGCAATGATTCCAAGAATTATGTGGAAACTCAGTTGCTTCTGGTGCAAGCATGGAGGTTTCTGAGGTTTTTTATTAGCCTGAACACAGGATATGATACCATGTTAAATTTCATGAATATATCTACAAGTCAAAATGAGAGCTATTTGAAAATAAGTGTGCAGTGGAATTATCAAATCAATGTAAACTAAACAACGGATTCATGACAGAAATTTCACATAAACTGGACCAGTTTTGCTCAAGTTGTCATAACATTAATATTAATTAATTAATTAGTAATACAATAGTCATACAATAAATAGAATTCAAATATTGTGGATAGTATTTGAATTAACCAACTCAAACTGACTAGCTAGCTTACTCGGTGTGGAAATAATCACAGTTGGATCTCACTAGTTAACTATGGTTAACCAAATCAGTCTACAATCAGTTAATTGATGATGGTAGGTGAGAATAGGTGAATAATGGAGCCTATGCTCCCATGAATCATGCAAACTAAAACTAATCTAACTGACTGTGATATAACTTATGGTAACTGAAGCATAAATGAGCATGACTAATTACCTACCACGGACAAATGAAAGTGATTGTTGGTGACACTCAGAGTAGGATCCTATGATGTAGGGATTTGTCTCTAGGGCTCCTAAACTTATGCAATCAGGTGCAGTAAGTGGAATATGACCCTTAGGTGTGTCCCCCATGCACTAGTGGGTGGTGATGACCTCCTAAGATAGGAAAAATTAATCAAATAGACTATTTGGGTAAAGGGAGGATTAATTTATCCTAACAAAGGGTAACATAATTCCCCCCAAAGTATGAATCTATAGAGATGTGATAGATGAAATACTTTGTTAGATGTGATTCAGATATAGAGAAAAAAGAGTGATGAGGGTAGGAATGATACGGCATCATATACTTTGAGTTATACTCTGTCCCACTAAAATCATGGTTCTTGACCAATACACTGTAGATCCATGTATAATGACAAAATAATGGCTATCGATAATACATTGTATATCCATGATAAAGACTTCAAATTTTGGACATGGATACGAAATATACATTCTAGGTATATGTTATCATGACTCAAACTCAAGCATAGCCACTAGACATACATTATGGATCCATGTAGTGACTCAATTCAAAATATACCCCATCTCATTCTAGGGATACCAAAAATTATTGCTGCTGCAAAGGATCAAGAAGATCAAAGTGATGTTGCAAATGATCAAGATGATCAAGGTGTTGCTGCAAAGGATCAAGAAGATCGAAGTGTTCTTTCAAAGGATCAAATTACTACAAAGGATTAGAAGATCGAAGTGGTTCTACAAAGGATCGAAAGGTTGAAGCATCGCTGTAAAAGGATTAAGTGATCGTGTGATGCAAAAGATGAAGAGTAACTATTCTAGTTACTGATTGTGAAAACTTCCTATGATGTATAGATGTATTACCTTGATGTATTGCTGAATATATTGTCTCTCTATGCTCCTATTGTCTATGACGATATTGTCAGTAGAATAACCTTCTTGTTTAGGGGGAGTGTTGAATATTGTAACTTCAAAGGATATTCTAAATGTATTTTACTAATGTAACCCAAGGGAGATGTTATTATTCCTCCAACAAGGTGTTACTATTATATTTGGTCATCATAGATTCATGAGGTAAATCCTTCATTGTAAGTCGAGTCATTAGTACCCTAATGAATAATATAATATATTGTTTTGAGTCTTCCTAGGTGAATTCATCCAAACAGTTTAGTCGACCAACTTGATTAGGGTAAAATTCAGTTGGATCATTTTGTATAAATAGAAGAGTTGTGGTTCTTATTTGGACACACATACTCTCACTTGTGTAGCACATAGGGGAGAGAGAGAGAGAGAGAGAGAGAGAGAGGGGGAATAATAGGAGGAGGATAACTGTTTTTGGGGTTATATCTTATACAAATTATACATAGGAAGTTTTGTTGGGTTTTCTTCCCCTCAAGGGTTTCCCAGGATNAGGTGGAATAATAGGAGGAGGATAACTGTTTTTGGGGTTATATCTTATACAAATTATACATAGGAAGTTTTGTTGGGTTTTCTTCCCCTCAAGGGTTTCCCAGGATAAATAGAGTGTCTATCTGGTGATTGTGTTTCTATTACTGATTCTGAATATGTTACTACTATGATTTTGAATTGAACACTAATGAATCTAGTCTAGCATATGAAATATTAACAAACATTTGGTAGGACAAAGTACAAACTACATCAATGAACAAGTTTGAGAAATGTTGAAGACAAGTTTTATTTTGAATAATGTAATATATTTTTGAATAGTTAGTTTGTTATATGTCAAGTGATAAGTGTAATAATGAAGTTATTTTTTCCTATTTTTATCATGTAAATAGTTATCAGGTTAAAAAACATTTTGATGTATTTAAGTAAATTTTTACAATGTATTGAGGGTTGGAACCCATGAGAAAGAACAATTTATTGGAAGAGAGATTCAAAGATTAATAAAGATTTCATAGCCAAGCAGGTTTTCTACCAAAGAATCTTGTGTTATTTATTTTATTGTCTGTACTTTATTTCCTTCATGTGAATTTCTTTCTTATTTACCTTTCTATTATGTCATATGTCATGTCCCCAACCCTCTAACCGGTGAAGAGGACACGACTAACCGCTATGGATCCTAGAAAACTAAGCCTCATGAACATAAGATATAAAATAAAATGCGTTGGAAATAAAACATACACATATGCATAATTCATTTAAACATATAGTGGAAGAAAACACATTCATCCAATACATTCAACATGTTCATCATTTAATTTAAGCAATAAATACATTTGCAAAGACATAATGGAAAAGAGATACTTATCTTAACAGAATATTGTCCTACAACCAACTACATCGCTACAACGTTCCACCCAACCATAGGCCAGTGCACTCATTAACCTCTCAGTAGCACTGCCACCCCCGAGCTAGGCATGATTCCCACAAGGAATAAGGGAACACTAGAAGGCTCTCACATAGTCAAGGATACACCACTAAGCCAAGCCAACAAAGTTGGGTTTATCAGCTATCAGGAGCTAGAAAGGTTGACTGCTAAGCTAGTGAGCTCAATCCAAGAGCTATGGACACATGCACCAAAACTAGCCTGGCTTCTAAAACATCCACACACAACAACACAAGGAAGCATCCCCTTCTATGTTGTACAGTCCCTCAGGCTATTCCTTCCCTTCCAATGCTATTCAAGGGGTGCAGACAAGAAATCCATCCCTCTAGATTTGTCTGTGAGGCTCCTACGGAAACTAGGTTTGTTGAGCAGGCTTAGACACCATTTCCACTCCAAAATAGTCCAAATACCAACAGCAAAGAACACAAAGCCATTATCAACCTTGGGATTTAAGGGAAAACACCCTAGATCTGAATCGGGTACGCAAATGGATAACGTAGCTTAGACTATGATAGTCGATCTACATAGTCGTTTATGGCCCTATCATGGCCAAAACGACTGAACATCAACCCAACTCATGGAGAAGACAACCACGGTCTTCCAGTCTACGTGGAGGAAGAACATGACCCTGTTGTGAAGGGATTTGACACACACAGGCCCCAGTCATCAAGGAAATTACATACACATAACAAAACATGAAGAAGAACAGAACCAGCTACCTGCCTGGGTGTGTGAATTAAAACAATTGCATGAATGTAGAATGGTGGAATGAGGTTTCCTCCTCCCATTAGGAAGTGAATGGGTTCTTTCCCTTTGGGAATGTGTGTGGGAAAAGGACTGATAGTCTTGCCAACTCTGACAGCTGTGTCCATGCATACATTCCCCAAGGGTAATAAATTCCCCAACCAACTCCTACAAAATTGATTCAGTTGGTGAATAAGGCAAGGAAGGATGAGTAAGACAAAAATGTGGTTGGAAACTAGATTTTTTCATCTTCTGACACATGGTCATTCCCCAATGGCTTAGAGTTTAGAAAATCCCCCCCCTTATCCTTAGGAAATCATTCCCTTTTCATTAATGTTTCATTGAGGAAGCTAGTTGTGGGAATTTTAATTAAAATGCATATTTACATGGTATCCAACATTATGTGGTGCCTGGCTAGCACAAAAATACCATTGGCATCGATTTTAATCAACGAAACATGAAATGAAAATCCATGGCAGGGATTTTTCCTTTAGCTCCTCACCATGATTAATTACAATATATACATCATATACATTTTAATGCAACCGGCATCAAAATTGGGGTGTTACAATCCCCTCCCTCATTAATAGCACTGTCCTCAGTGCTTTACAAAATTGAACAAAATGCTACACTGGCATCGCCTCAGTGCTCCACAGAAATGAACAAAAATGGATGTGCCAATCGCATGGCATCCTCCATCTCCCACGTAGCCTCTTCAGGATCGTAGTGCTCCCATTGCACCTTTACATACCCTATGGCCTAGTTTCATAGCATTGTGACCTTCCTATTGAGGATGCGCATTGGCTCTATTTGGAACTCTCCATCAGGTTCCACCTAGATCACATCCCAATTTATCACATGGTTAGGATCATGTACATATTTCTTAACAAAATAAACATGAAAAACATTATGATCTCTAGTGCTAGCAGACAATGCAAGTCTATATGCAACTCGCCCTATTCTTTCAAGCACTTCAAATGGACCATAATATCTAGGCGACAACTTGGCACAACTCCCAAGTTTCAAGGAACTCTTCCTTTCTCTCACTCTCAGGTAGACATCATCCCCAACACTGAAATCTATGCTAACCCTATGCTTATCTGCATATCTTTTCTTCCTATCCTGAGCTGCTTTCATATTCTACCTAATCTTTACAACCTCTTGCTCCATTTCCTTGAGCAATTTTGGACCAAGCACAATCCTGTTCACTGGATTATCCCATGTGAATGGTGTACTACACCTTCTTCCATACAAATATTCATATGGACTCATCCCCAAGGATGCTTGCTGTCCATTTTTATCAGCAAACTCTACCAAGTGTAAATAATCTTCCCACTTGGTTGGTTTGTCCATCACATACATGCGAAGCATGTCTTCAAGCACTTGATTCACTCTCTATGTCTGACCATCAGTCTGAGGATGGTAGGCAGTGTTGAATTTCAACTTCGTACCCAAATCTGCAAACAAACCCTTCCAAAAAGTGGAAGTGAATTTGACATCTCTATCAGAAATGATTGCCTTAGGCAATCCATGCAATTTGAAAATATCCTTCATGAATATCTTTGCAATGTCATCAGTCTTATGCGTAGACTTAACCAGTATGAAATGCTCTGCCTTTGTCAACTTTTCCACCACATCCATGATGGAATCATTGATGTCTCCAAGTCATCGGCAATCCTATAATGAAATCCATGGAAATAACTTCCCATTTCCATTCTGGAACTGCCAAAGGTTACAACAAACCTATAGGTGTTGATGCTCACCCTTTACCTACTGACATTTCATGCACCTTGAAATATATTTAGCCATGTCCTTTTTCATTCCTATCCAAAAGTACTGCTTTCTAGCTATAGAAATTGTCTTCCGATATCCTGGGTGACCAGAATATGGAGCTTGATGGATCTCATCAATTTCAAATCTCCTCAAATATGCTACATTTGGAATATAAGTTCTTCCTCTATAAGTAAGAAGCCCATATTCTTCCAATTTATATCCCTCACACCTCTTCTCAAGACTTTGCTGCTGCAATTTGTCTTTTACTTGCTCATACAATTCATCTCCATTAGTATGGCTAACAATCTGCTACCTCATATCTAACTGGAAAATACTAAGAGATGCCACATGCATTTCCTACACCTTCCTACTGAGTGCATCAACTACCTTATTCTATTTTCCTTTAATGTGGTTGATTTCAAAATCAAACTCACATAAAAACTCTATCCATCTCTCTTGTCTAGCATTTAGAGTAGGCTGATCAAACAAATACTTCAGACCACAGTGGTCTGTCCTTAGCTCAAATATTCTACTCATCAAATAATGCCTCCACATCTTGAGAGCATGTACTATGGCTGCAAGCTCTAGATCATGAGTGGAATAATTCTTCTCATGCTCCTTCAGATCCCTGGATTCATAACATATCACGTGGTTGTCTTGCATGAGGACCACTCCAAGTCCTTCTCTGCATGCATCAGTACACACCACAAAATATTTTTTTGAGTCTACAATCTTCAAGACTAGTGAACTTGTGAGAAGATTTTGGAACTACTGGAAGATTTCTTCACACTTTGATGTCCATTCAAACTTCATTCCCTTCTTTTGCAAAGAAGTGACTGGATGTGCAACTTTGGAGAATCCTTCAATGAATCTCCTATAGTATCCTGCACGTCCCATAAAATATCTTACATCTATCACATTTATTGGAGTGGGCCTATTCATAATGGCCTCAATATTCTCAGGGTCTACAGATATACCCTCTTCTGAGATAATGTGACCCAAATATTGAATTCTATCTCTATAGAAGTCACACTTTCTCAACTTTGCATACAACTAATGCTCCCTAAGCAATTGTAATGTCAATCTCAGATGCTCTTCGTGTTCTTCCTCATTCTTAGAGTAAACTTGTCCAAGGAAGATGAGAACAAACTTGTCCAAATAATTATTGAAGACACTATTCATAAGGAACATAAATGTAGCTGGTGCATTTGTGAGACCAAATGGTACCACTACAAACTCATAATTCCAATACCTCATCCTGAAGGTTGTCTAATGAATGTCTTCATCCTTAATTCTTACCTAATGGTAACTAGACCTCAAGTCAATATTGAAAAATACCTTTTCTCCTCTCATTTGATCGAAGAGATCATCAATCCTAGGAAAAGGATATTTGTTATTCACAGTGACCTTGTTCAATTATCTATACACAATCTGAGTGTACCATCTTTATTCTTCACAAATAGAACCGGGGCTCCCCAAGAAGACACACTCAACCTAATAGACTTATTTTCCAACAAATCTTATAGTTGCATCTTTAACTCTATCACTTCATGTGTACTCATCTTATAGGATGTCTTGGACATTGGTGCTAATCCTAGCACAAGTTCAGTTATGAAATCAATGTCCCTTTTTGGAGGAAGCACTGGAATCTCATTAGGAAACACATCCCTGAATTCCTACAATACAATAAAATCCTCCAACCTAGGAGTTTCATTCTCTGTTCCCTCCAAAATATGATCTACATATAGCTGGAAACCCTTCCTACAGAACTTCTTCAATTGCATTGCTGAAATATGCCTCACGGAAATCACCTTTGGAATGCCTCTTACAACTCTTGGGTTTCCTTCTTCATCCATACATTCAAAGGTATTATTATAACAGTCAAGCTTTACCCTGTGAGTTTCTAACCAATCCATCCCAATGAGAACATCATAGGGACCAAGTGGTAGAAAATTCATATCTACACAAGTGACCAATCCATTCAAAACCAATGGGCATTTCTCTACCACTTCACTAACCTTCCCTTTAGTTCCAATGGCTAGATGAACTAACCAAGATTTCTTATGCTTTACCTTCTTAAAACTTACAAGTCTCCACTACTCTAGGAGTAATGTAACTATGAGTAGAACCAGGGTCAATCAAAATAGAAATAGATTGCTCAACAATCTTACTTGCAACTTCAACCACAGTTGACTGGTGATCTTCCTGGTGGTCCTCCAATGCTGCATAGATCTGAGGGACAACCCTTTCCACTTAACCCACTATTTCTACCTCTTGAATGTTTTAAGTTGGCCTTGCATTCTCATTTTCAAGCTAACAACTCCTGTGCATGTGGGGTCCTCCACATTTACAACATCAAAGAGGTTCTCTGTTCTGCTGAGGATCTTTTGCATTTTCTCCCATCGCTCTGGCTCGCTACTTCTCAACTTGTGATGGTTGCTTCTACCGATTCCTAAAGTTAGAAGGTTTGAAACCTTTCTTCCTTTGGGCAGATTTCTCATTCCTTTTGTCCTTCCATGTCTTCTAGTAATCAGATTTACCTTTTATTTTCTCATAGAAATACTTAGCTTTTCTTATGGCCTCTTCCAGAGTCCTTGGCTCATAGAACTCAATCCATTCTTTGTAAGACTGAGGAAATCCACTCAAGAAATGTTGGATCTTTACCTTTTCATCCCTGATGTACCTGACATGCATCAACAATTCCAAGAACTTGTTGGTATACTCTTCCATGGTCTGTTGTCTCAATCTAAGCTCATGGAACTCCTTAATCTTGTCATAATAATACCTATCAAAGAGGTATTTCTACTTGAAATACTTCTTTAATTGTTTCCACTTAAGTCTTTTTTCCCTAATCCTCTTGACTTGCCTGAGGTGCTCCCACCAAATGGACTCCCTTCCATTCAGATTGAAAATGGAAACCCTTTCCTTCATGTTTCCTGAATAGTCATGAACTTGGAAATACTTCTTTTTCCCAAGAATCCAAGCTTTAGCTTCTTGTCCAGTCTTTACCTCACCATCAAACGTAGGAGGCTTAGCCTTCTTAAATTCATCCCGAGAACGATCCCTGTGGTGCCTCTTTCTCTTTCCCTTGCGAGAAGAAGAGTTGGAATCCCCACTGGATTCTTCTGAGTCAGATGACCCACTATAATTCCTTTTCCTTCTTCTAGTGCTTCTCTTACTTCCTTCTACTTTTATTGTTCAATGCCTAGAGTCCATCTTTCTTTGCAAGTCTTTCAAACTCTGCAACATAAAAGCATTCAACTGATGATGCTCTTCTTGGGCTTTAATCAAGCTTCTAATGGTGGCTGCAATGTCTAGAGGTGTATCTTGAATTATCCTCCCATTAGATTCTATATCATCATTTCCAACTCGAATGTTTTCCCCCATAGAACCTCACGCATGCTTGTAGGGATTTCGTGCATCATATCCATCATAGGTTCTCATGGCTAAACCACAACTCACCTTACCAAACTGCACTATCTAGAATGATACCTTTGAAGGTCACTATAGTTCTGCAAAATCTATTAGTAAACAAAACTGTTAGCTGCATACCATTTATATAAGTCATGCATTACTTACCTTTACCTGGAAAATCACATATGGACAAATTTTTAAAACAAATTTTTTTTCCCAAACACAAAAGGATGACTTTCATTCTTCACATTCTATTGATCATGTAGATCTCTCTAACAACTTGCTAAAATCCTTGTTTCAACTCAATATTCAGCTTTCAGTTGATCAGTGTAACTTACCTGACGTATCAACTACCTCTCGTCCTTCTCTTTCCGCTAAAGCAGAGAAATTTTCAATTTATGCTCGATCGGTGACCTTCTGCTATGATGGAAACATTTTGGACTTCCATGCACCATAACGGCTCTGTCTTCATCTTCCATCTGTCACTTCAGTGGCTTGATCTTTAACTTCCTACTGCCGCTGTGGCTACCTATTCTTTTCTTTCCACCACTTCATCAGCTGCGACTTCCTTTTATGTTCATCGTCGTTGCAGCTCATTCTTTCTTTTCCAGCCACCATGCACTGGCTTCTTTCTCCTTTTTCGAGTCACCACCATTGGCCCAATCTTCTTCTTCATTCCACCATCGTTGTGGCTTCAACTTATTTTTCTATCCACTACCATTGCGGCTTCTTCTTTTTCTTTGTCCTACCTCTGTGGCAGCCCAAGTTTTGCCTTCCACCCACTATTGTGGAATATTATTCATTATTCGTCTGTCATTGCAGAAATATTTGCCACTTCCAGCTGCTACAGTGGCTTGGTCCTTGTCTTCTTACCGTCGATTCCATACTTGGAAAAATCTCGTAAATTTTTTCTTCTTTAGCTTTCCTCGGCCATCACCCATTGGTTCGCCTCTCGCCAGGCTTCCTGCCGTTGCAGCTGCTTTACTCTAACCTTAGCCGCCACTGCAGCTCAAAAACTTCCTTTTCCCATCGCCGATGTTTTTGCTCCAAACTTCATTTCCTTTTGTTTTGGCTTCTAGCCTTCAATATTCTCAGGTATCGCTATGGTTCAAATCCTCCTTTATCTTTAGTCGTCAAGCCAATGCTTAGATGATTTTAATACTTAGAGGAATTTTTGAAATTTTCTTCTATCTTCTAAGCACCCACAGAGGTTGATTCCAGCCTCTGTTAACTTCTCCTCATGGCCCATAGAGCCCAATGCTGCAACATAAGGATCTGATACCAAGTTGTCATGTCCCCAACCCTCTAATCGGTGAAGAGGACGTGACTAACCAATATGGAGCCAAGAAAACTAAGCCTCATGAACATAAGATATAAAATAAAATGCACTGGAAATAAAACATACACAAATGAATAATTCATTTAAACATACAATGAAATAAAACACATTCATCCAATATATTCAGCATGTTCATCATTTCATTTAAGCAATAAATACATTTGCAAAGATGGAATCAACAAGAGATACTTCTCTTAACAGAATCTTGTCCCGCAACCAACTACGTCACTGCAAGGTTCCACCCAACCATAGGCCAGTGTGCCCATTAACCTCTCAGCAGCACTTCCACCCCTGAGTTGGGCATGATTCCCACAAGGAATAAGGAAACACAAGTAGGCTCTCACGTAGCCAAGGATACACCACTTAGCCAAGCCAACACAGTTGGGTTTATCAGCTATTAGGACCTAGAAAGGCTGATTGTTAAGCTAGTGAGCTCAATCCAAGAGCTATGGACACCTGCACCAGAACTAGCCTGGGTTCTAAAACATCCACACACACCCAACACAAGGAAGCTCCCCCTTCTCTATTGTACAATCCCGCGGGCTATGCCTTCCCTTCCAGTTCTATTCAGGGGGTGCAGAGAAGAAATCCATCCCTTTAGCTCTATCTATGATGCTCCTACACACACTAGGTTTGTCAAGCAGGCTCAGACACCATTTCCACTCCAAAATATTCCAAAGACCAACTATGAAGAACACACAACAATTATCAGCCCTAGGATTTAAGGGAAAACACCCCAGAGCTGAGTTGGGTATGGAAAATAGATAACGCAGCTCAGACTATGATAGTCAATCTCCATAGTCATTTATGTCCCTATTGTGTCCAAAATGATTAAACAATGACCCAATTCATAGAGAAGACAACCACAGTCTTCCAGTATGTGTGGAGGAAAAACACGACCCTGTTATGAAGGGATTTGACACACACAGACCCTAGTTGTCAAGGAAATTACATACATAGACCAAAATATGAAGAAAAACAGAACCCACTGCCTGCCTAGGTGTGTGAACAAAAAAAGCTACCTACGTGAATGTAGAATGGTGGAATGAGGTTTCCTCCCCCCCCCCCCCCCCCCCCCCCTCCCCCACCCCGCCTGCGTGAGGAACTGAATGTGTTCTGCCCCTTTGGGTATGTGTGTGGGAAAAGGACTGGCAATACTGCCAACTCTAACGACTCTGCCCATGCATACGTCCCCCAAGGGTAATAACTGCCCCAACCAACTCCTGTAAAATTAATTTGGTTGGCGAATAAGACAAGGAAGGATGAGTAAGAAAAAAAGGTGGTGGGCAGCTAGATGGGTTCATCTTCTGACACATGGTTGTTCCCCAATGGCTCAGAGGTTAGACAATACCCCCCCTTATCCTTAGGAAATCATGCCCTTTTCATTATTGTTGGATTGGCATAGTTGGTTGTGGGCATTTTAATTAAAATGCATATTTACATGGTGTCCAACATTATGTGGTGCATGGCTAGCACAAAAATACCATTGACATCGATTTTAATAATTGAAACATGAAACGATTATCCATGGCGGTGATTTTTCCTTCACCTCCTCACCATGATTAATTACAATATATACATCTTATACATTTTAATGCAACTGGGGTCAAAACTGTCGTCTTACATCATCTCATACTTAAATGAGTGTATATTGGGTTAGAATTCATAATCTTAGGCTATGATCCTTTAACTTCAAGAATTCACAAAACATTTCCATTAAAGTTAAGATTGGATTCATCTTTATATGCCCATATTAATGGAATATTTCTTAATCTTCCTTATCACCAAACAACCAGTATTTTGATTGTAAAAGAGTAACTACCCTACCTCTTTTAAGATATCCATTGCAAAGCATTGTCATTAATTTTTTTTCATATTTGACACCATGCCCAATGACCACCAATTTTAGCCATTGTTACTATTAAATTTTATTTGTTTTTCAAAAATATTTTGCCTTTGTGTTATTTATTGAGAGATCCCTCTCTAGAAGGAAAGAATCTAACTTCCCTCCTAAACATTTTTTTGTGGTTACCTTTGGATTATCCTTTCGCAACCGAGGGTAAATTTTGACTGATAACATGGGGTTTGACATTAGATAAATCAAACTTGTTTGTTAATCCCACATAATCTATACTACTGATAGCTCTCAGAAGTGCATTACATTGTGAAGGACAACTTTGTAACACTTCTAAGGAGGACATAGCGCAAATGAGTTTTGACCAATTCCTCCAAAACCGAATAGTTGGGAGAATCCCACACATTAGGTTTGTGATATGTCTTATTGAATACACCTTTTGGTATCTTTGTCAGTCATTTTTTCAATTCAAAGTGAGGCTGATGTTTCAACAAGTTGTTTATCTCTATGCAAAGACTCATATTTTTATTGTTTGGCTCTGGTTTGCAATAAATTTTGAGATCATGCCATATTAATTTATGATTGATTAGCAGGGGGAGTGTTCTAAGTGCCCCAATGTTCTTCGGATCGCTTGAAGTTGGAATTTTTATTTGTGGGAAAGGGCTTGAAGATAGCAGGTTGTTTCTTCAACAAGATTTGAGCTTGTTGAATCAGGGGACATTGGTAAGTCAAGTGGTCTTCTAGACAAATATTGTAGGGAAACTTCACCTTTTTCTTCTCCTTATTCCCCCCCTCAACATTTTTCATGGTTTTCTATTTATTTTGATTTCCCTTCCCTTTCTTCCCTTTCTTTTTCTTACCATCGGAATATTGAGTGACCTTTTGGGTGGATTGTGCATTATAAGCATCAACATTTTGAGGAGAGGGGGTGGAACCCTTCGCTTCTTCTACTGCAGAGATTTTAACTGATAGTTCATGTATTTTATTTGCTAGTGATTCCATAGTGGGTGATTCAGCCAAACCTACAATTCCATCAACATGTGGTCCAGGATTAGGGTTCGCAAATTCTATGTTAGAACTTGGCACATTAGGTATAATCTCATAAAGAATCCCATACTAAGTGTAGATTAGTTCAAGTTGTTGGGCCCTACAAATGGATTCTTGAGAAAGTAGGTGTAGGGACTACATATGGAGAGGATGGATGGATATGTCCTCCATACCAAGGGTATTCTTGAACAAAAGAGGTAGAACCACATGGGTTACGTTGAAATTTTTGGAATAAAGGAGAGAATGTGAAATATACACTAGGTATCCTAGTGACCACCACATTAGATGGACTAGTATTAGTGTTCGTGGGTAGTAAAGGACTAACCACTCTAGTACTCTGAGACACAAATATTAGCAAAGTAAAGTTCAATGAAACTACTGGTGCAGTGGGTATGTTTGACAATGATACACTCACATGCAGAGGAGATAATCCACTGTATTACATGGTTGAGGTGGGATTTTAGATATTCTCGTATCCTTATCCTGTATTCGACATGAAAAAACTGAACAGGACACAAAAACCAACTTGACTGAATGGTCTAATTTGTACAAGTACTGGATCTCCCAAATTAGAGAGAGGTGAGTTATAATTCCTCGTAAAATATTTTGAATGTAACTCTTCAATCTCTACCGATGGATGATTAGGTTGACTATATATTTGTTCAAGTTCCCATGTAATTTTTCTAATAAAAGTCAAGTAAAATCTTTTGTTAATTCTTCACCTTCTAGGTGGCAGTGGAGGCTCCACACTTGTAAGTGGAGGAATGCTTCGCAACCTTCTTGATCTACAAGGATGTTCATCCTCCACAGCTAAAGACTATATTTACACACACTAAAAGGATGAACTATATCACAAGCAAACCAAAAAGCACACCACTCAAAAAATTTCCTAAGTATCACAACCAGGAAGGTGAATATATACCTTCCAAAGGAATTTCTAGGATGATGATGGCCCAAAAAATACTGTTGAAGACTCGAAGAACAGTTATCTGGGATCCCAAAACAAGTTTTCTAGGTGCAAGTGGTTGAATCACCAACCAACATCCCAAATTATTGCATGGAGTTTCCTCCCATGTCTGTCTGAGGTTCAGTGGAAATATCCTTCCACTGTCACCTGTGTAAGAACCATAGGTCAACATACTAAGGCTACCATATCTACAAGAAAGTTCTGACAGAACAGTTGTCGGTTTGACTGATGTGGATTGTCAAGGTAACAAAGAGTGAAATGCAAACAACATCGACACCACACAGGGATAACGGTGGTACTTAATGAACCCCTGAACACACAAACATTCTGGGGTATGTTCAACCAAGTGTTGGTTGGGTATATCTGTAACCCAATCTTCGCACAACCTCGTGCTTGACTCCTTTGTTAGAGGATCTTTATGGTTTACCATCCTGTAAAAGTGGATTTCCTAAGTGACAGGCCACTGTGTATGATTTTCAAATGGTTTTGGATAGTTATAAATAGCCATAATCCAAAACCCTATCCTAATCTAGTTGGTTTCATCCCTAAAAAGAAAACGTTACTATTCAATTTTAAATTATGAGTGTTCTTTTTAATGCTTGTTCTTTACTTAGGATAATGACCGTGAAACTCATGTTGTTTTTTACTTGACTTTAAAGAAAAGTGTATGATGTAAAGTGTTTCAAATTAACATTTCCATTTTAGTCCTCTTTCCTTTTTCAAAAAATAATGAAATTTTCCTACTAAACTTTGGAAATAAAATTATTTCTTCTTTTCTTTTTTGAATACTTAAAAACAAATGCAAAATTTGTCAGCTTAAAACTAGTATGCACCTAGTTTCTTTGTTTTATTATTTTGTTTTTTTCAAAATGAAACTGAAAGATATGAAATATACACAACTGCAAGTTAGAAATATGAACAAATGTATAAGAAATACTCATACTTCAGACCTCATAAACACAAACTTTGAATACCGTGTAAAGTTTGAAAAAACCCTACTTGGACTGAACTACACAAGTTTTGAAAACCAAGTTGTTCCAAATATTGGAAGAATAAAAATCACATTGACTACTTAAGCAACCAGATTGTAAGTGGAAACCAGCATCAACAAGCATTGAATTCTTAGAATATACCTACACACCTACCAAGTATATGTCGAGCAGAGAGACCTAAAGGATCTTAAACAAGAATTCAACCTAAATCACTAAAGAGGGCTTACAAAAAAAACAAATAGATACTTAAACAATTTCCATACCTAATAAAACTTAGTAAAAATTCCCAGAAGACTCCTATTATCTAATATCAAAATTTTCGAAGAAAACCCTAGCTTTTACACAACCATCTACAAGAAATATGCCACTGTCCATCAAACAATCTGCGTATCATATGAGAGTGTGTTATGGAAAACCCACGTGTTTTTTGAGAATGCGCAACTTTAAGTATAACCTATCCACAGATTACTTGAAAAAAAATCAAAAAGAAGAAAAAATGGACCTAAAACAATGAGCAATCAACTTGGACTGACTGAATATTTATGAATGCAAGCCACATACATGACTAGGAATTGACAAAACTGGAAATAAACTTCAATAAAAGAGACCCTAAAACAAAAAGACTCCCTAGCGGAGTCACCAGTTATATTGTTAGGGAAGCTATCCTATGGCCGAGGTTTGAGGCCACCAACATTCTAAGGTTTTACTAACATACAAACAAGATTTCACAAGCATATATTAAAAAAGAAGAGATGGACGATGTGCACCTTGTTCTATAGGCTGATCCTAGCTTGGTATCGTTTCCCAAAATGCTCTTTAGCTCCAAATCTCCAACACCTACAAATAAGAAGATAACCTTAAAATGCTATAAAATATGATACATGAACATATATAATGATTGTAATTCAAATCAAAGAACAATCTAGATCAATACTCAAAAACAATTGAAGCATGCATTACACATTGATGGAAGGAGAAGACTTTTCTTTATTGATATATTTTCTAGAAACGTTACATATCCTTTTCCTTATCAAGATTATATGAAAACCTATATATGATCCCTCTTGTTCCTCCCCTCAATGGTAATTCTCTAGCATGTTTTTTCCTCTAAAATTGGTCCCCCTCTCCTCTAGCGCTTCTCCACTTTTTATAGTTATTTGGGAGGAAGGATTTCGAGGCTAGGATAGTTAGGAAATTTAGGGAGGTTTGAAAATCGACCCCAACTTCCCCTTGATTAGTTATATTTTTGTTTTTAACAAATATTATTGGAATATGTGGGTTGTAGTAAGGAAACCCACGATTGATACATGGGTTTCCTTGCAGAAAATTGTGTATTCAACATTTAGGATCAATATGCGGGTTGCTTTTAGGAAACCCACGTATGGTACAAAAGTTGTTGTAGGGAAACTTGTCTATTCAAGGTGAGTTCATAGACAAAGAATGATTATATTGGAGTTGATGGTGTGTATCAAGGGTCCAATCCTCTTAAAAATTTAGGGCTACTTCTATCCATATTGTCTTTTGTGTGACGACACATTTGGTGTCATTACTCAGATGGAGAAGTGTCATTTCGAGGTATAATAGAGACTACTCAGGAAGCTAATGTAGTAGGTGCTTTGTTACAAGATGCTTTGATTCTTACATTATATAATACTACTGATTACTAGGTATTCTACTCAGGGGCTTCATGTGATGCTACACCCCATAGTTCTTTCATGCGTATGTTCTAGGTGATTTTGGATATGTTTTATTGGGGGATGATGAACCATGTAAAATTATTGGAATGGATAAGGTACAGATTAATTTAAACAATGGAAATGAAAGGTTTCTAAAATATGTAAGGAATATTCCTTCTATTAAAATAAATCTAACCTCGATAGGGAATTTGGGAGATAGAAGTTGTTTGTCTATGTTTTCAAAAATGCGGTGGCAAATCACTAAAGGAGCACTGGTAATAGAAAAAGAAGATATGATAGGTACGTTGTATTTATATCCTCATCATAATGATTATTATGTCTCTGTAAATTCCACATAAACATGTGTAGTGTTGTGGAATCATAGGCTTGGCCACATGAGTGAGAAGGGGATGTGGGACATCCATTCAATGAAATTGCTTGAAGATATAAAGCAGGTATGTTTGGAACTATGTGAGAACTGTATTTATGGAAAACATAAGAGAGTTAGATTTCTCAGGGTTGGGAAATAGAAAAAGAGTGATGTTGGCCTTTATCTACTTCTTCTCTTAACCCACGGTTCAATCACTCAAAACAATACCAACATGACACCCCAAGACATCGGACCGATAGAGCAAGCTCAGTCGGTAACACCCATGAAGCAGATGCAGTCTCAATCGATATATCTTAATGGGTAACTACCATAACCATGTTTCCACAGTTCGAAAGGGATTATATTCCCTTGGGGTGCGGCCAAGGCGCTCGACAAAGGAGATAGGATGGAGATTTACTATTGTGTGATGATAACGCAGCAGTGCGTCAGAACTGGCGCGTGACACGACCTCGTCCTCATGACCCAACAGCTGTTGCAATGGTCCAGCATAGCTAATTCCCTATACTCAACAAACAATGCATGACTTATATTTATAATTAGCAAATTAAACATGAACTTATACACAACAATTCATTAATACTTTTGAGTAGTCATACATTCATACTATGACATTCATTTAACACAACTGTAACTGTAATAATGTAAGATAAGAAAAAATCCACATAATTATTCACCATTCAACAACATTCATCAATACAACACTAGAAATAATGTGGAAACCCATCTGGGAAAAACCACCAAGGTGATTTTAATCTGGCATGAGAAATGGATATAGTACCTTGCAGCCTGCAACTTGTAGAATGTTCTTGAGATATGTCTTTTTGACTCAATATTATTTCTCTCATGCTCTCTAGTTTATTCTTCTATCTACTCCTACTGATCCGCACACAGCCTCGATCGACTCTTCTACTCTACTAGCGGTCTGTGCATGCAACTATAAGATTCGCAGCTCAATAGCCTTATATTTCTATTGTCTAGCCAACTTATTGAACTTACATAACCTTCTCAATCCTTATATAGAATGAGTTTCTCCTACTTATAGCATCTACGATACCACACAGGGTCGACTGAGTACACCTCAGCTATTACAGACTCAACAACTTACAAAATATCTTTGTTACATAAATGTCGGTCCATACCTAGCAATGAAAATCCTGGAAGACATTAACCACACATTTAACCATGGAAACGTCTTTCAACTTTCCTGTACTAGCCACAAAAAATGGCCTTCCATCTTTCGCTGGTTCATCCTTTCGTCGTCTTCCTTGATTTCTTCCTATCCATCTTTGGCTCTTCTACCTGCCTCTTCCATCGACTCAGATATTCCTTCCTCATCATAGGTATTCTCATCACAAGTTCCCATTTTCTCTTCCTCCATCGCGCACATGTTTTATCTTCCTGTGCCAGTTCCTTCATTCCCGTCTTGACCTTTTTTTACCCTATCGCGTGTGCACTTTTCTTTTTCTTCTTGTGCATCTGATTGATCCTTGTATACTTTTCCTCTCTCTTCTCCTATCCCAACAGGCCCCCAACACTCACATGTGGCTCATCCTGAGCCACTAAGTAAAACAAGACTTCTCCACAAAATTTTGTGCTGCAAAACTTCATGCTCCCCCCCAAAAATTATGTTTTTGGCACCGGTTGCACCACATGACCAACCTTCTCTTGTAATTCCTTCAAAACTTGCTACACCCAAGAAAAATCCATGCTGACTTCCTCAACTTGTTTCTCCAATTGCTCCACTTGGTTGAAACTGATATGTTTCAACGGTCCTGCTCCTAGTGACTGTGCAATATGCTAAAGCCTCTGCTACACAAGTTTAATAAGCCCTGTCACCCACACTCCTTCCGATTGATATTCTTCCACCTCATCCTTCCTAGTGTGCTCTCATCCATGCAGGGCTTGAGATTCCTGCTGAAGTTGTTTGATCTCAGCCATCTTAGTAACCTTTTCCTACAACGAGAGCTTCTTCATTTCTACCTTCATAGTGGTGATTTTCTGATCAGCTTGCTACACATCCACCTTGATCTTTTCTCCCATCTCATATTCTAGAATCCCCTCCCATATAGGGGAAATGGCATCAAATTCCTCAATGTAGAGATTTTCTCTGTCATATATCTTCGCAACATCCTTAGACATTGCTTTATTGAATTCCTCTCAAGCACCTCTCGAGTTGTACTTGGTACCTTCCTGGCTTGACGCTCCTTAACCTGCTTCTTTAAATCCACTACAATTCGCAATAGCAAGGAATCCTTACCTACTGAATCTTCATCTTCCTAACCCACTTATGGTGGGAACTCAACGACTGCACCCTTAATGGTCTCAACTAGTGCAACACAACTTTGCTCATGCGCCTCAATTTCTTGTTCTTTTTCCCTAAGGAGGGGCCTTGTGCACCTTCTCCTCCCTTTGTTGTTTTGTTACCTGATAGGCAACAGCATTCTCCCACAGTCGTATTTCTGATGTGGCTACCTATTGTAATACATAGACTTCACTCAAGGACGACTTGGATAATTCAATCTACAGTGTGTCAAAATCCTTGACAACATCATCAAATGAACTTGTCTCCTTCCCTGTTTCCAGTGCGTACCCCTGGATCTGTACTTTGATCGGAAGCACTAGATCTAGTGTGACTAATGGGACGTTGGGATCCACACCATATGTCTCAGCCCCAACAGTGGCTTTGACCTTGTTAATGGCATCTACCAACTTAGTAAGGTGGTTCCAAACTTGATCAGCTATGCTTACCTACTTCATTTTCAGAATGGCTAGGTTGTCCTTGGTGACCTTAGCTACAACATCTGCTAGCATGCAGATATCTTCTTCAGTCAAGGTATCCATGTTAGTTATTTTGATAGCTTTCCTCTTCTTGTGCACTAGCTCTCGTCCTTACTGCTATGTTTTCTCTTGGGTCTGGACATTCTCCTGACTATGTGTGTGCTCTGAATCACCATGATCAGATCCACCATCATCACCATCATTATCTTCTTCTTCCTCTTATTGCGACTGATTATCTTGACCGTCACCTCCATGATTTCCTTGGCCATTTTCCTAACCATTTCATTGGTTCACTGGTGGGTCTTCTTGATGTTGTTCTTCAAGTATCATCTCTACTAGTGGGACGCTCCATTCATTTGGCCACTCTTAGACAATTGTGTCCACATCAACATCAATGTTCATGAACCCTTCATTATGTGCTTGTTTCATTGGGTCCTTCTTCGGCTCCAAAATCATATTATGCACGCCAGCTTGGAAATTTTTGAATGCCACATACCTGTGCAGTGTCGCACGTCGTATTCTATGGGTTTGCCTAATAACGCTGCAAAAAGCCTTGGCATGCAAAAAAAATTGATATTATTATCCATCTGGTGGGCCTTTTTCTTCTTCTTCTCCCATAGGTTTTGATACTTTGTGCCAAGGAAAAGTAGTGGGACATCCATTTGTTGGTAGTCCAGCGGGTTAGACCACAGAATGAATGATATCAAGATGAGAATCCAGGAGTAGTCAAATTTGTGATTAGGCTCCTCCTATGCCGGTTGCACATCATCTATCAGTTCATTGAGCAAAAACTGCGACCAATTGAAAATCACTCCTTTTCTACACAGTTCTATAAGCTCTACTGCTCTAGCAATACACTGTGTTGGCCTCATCTTGTGCAATAGTTTACAAGAGATGAGTTTTGTGGTGAAAAGCACTATGTTTTCCTTAATAGGGGCAATCTGAAATCCCCTCCCCATGCACTTAAGGTTATAATTCTACTTCATCTTGGTGTTTATTTGTGGTTCAAATACGGCATGGAGTCTTTTCTTGTATTTGGCAGAACTATGATTGAAGAAATAAGCTTGACGGTGACTTGGTATGGTTGATTGAGCCATAGGAATCCTCTATGGAAACAAACTAGAATTTATTTCACATATGTATTAACCTGTAGACTGTGGCTGAAATGAGGCATGAAAATCAAGTCCAACAGTCCTACGTTGGCGATGCTAGTATCCCACTGCATCGGTACTAAGACCTGTACTTGATTTGATCTAGCTTGATTTGTAGTCATGTAGTTGCTTATTTCCAAGACAAACTGCAGGCAAGTGTCGACATATTCAAACGCCAACCGATATTTGGCATTATATTCATCAATAGGGGTACATCATTAGAGATTCGGGGTGAGACTAAAAAATGTGGATGCTTTCTTTGGAAGTGTCACCTCCTCCGCATCAGCTTTCCTGGGTCGAACATAGTGCAGGAAGTCTTCTTCTTCCCTCTAAGCATATGTGTCTCTACGAGGGGGTGATTCCTCATCCATGGGGTCCTCTTCCTCTAGATATTCCTCTATGGGTGCTTTTCCATCATTGTCGAGAATGACCTTATCCTGTCGTTTCCTGATCATTTTTGGTTGGGACGAATCTCCAGCCACTTTCTCTCCAACCTATCTCATCTCTCTGAGTGGTTGCAACGCTTCAGTTGGTGGTCTCTGAACTGGGTTCGACACAAAGAGTGAACCAAGGGTTGGGATATTGGCAAGGGAAGTCACAGGACCAGCCGTAGGAGCATGTTTCTTCCTAGTTCATGTCATCGGGTTGATTTTTTATTTCTTCTCTGATTGTTGTATCTCAGGATATTCTATCTCTTCCTCAATTAGGAAACCTAAGATAACAGTTGCATTAGATATCTTTCTCTCACTGGGGATCTCTATTACCATGGGTGTCGGCTCACTCTGTGACAGGCTTCGGCTCTGTAAACTATCGGCTCTAGTTCTCTCTTCTCTCTTTATGTACATAAAGATTGTTTAATGGAGAATCCTTGTATTTATACGCACCTCTACGTCCTTCAATCGTCATGCGATGGGAGGTCGATGTCCAATGCATCACATGGGATTCTTCATTAAATCAGTAGCTTGATCTGTGGTTTGTACCGGTTAGCACAGTTATGGAAGTTATGCCAAGGATGGCTGATGGGACCAAAAAGAACATCATCCTTCTCCTCGTATCTTGTCGAATTTATGACACTTAGCTATTATAACAAACTCAATATTTGCTGGATATTCTCTCTTTAATGTTAGTCAGCCTTTGATTTCCTCTTTTTGCAATACTCTCTACCTTTTTCTGTGCTTCTTGCTTTTTCATGTGCTTTGCACTAGTTCCACCGTAGACATGTGACATAACAATTTATGCCTTTTGGCCTCTATTTTTTTTTTAATCCACATAGTGCAGTCCTATCAAGGCATGTCTCAACCATTGTAGTAAGGCTTCAGGATACTTCCATTCACCATTCCTACAACATATGTTCCATCCATTTTTTGTAGTTTTACTACGCCCGCATCAATGATGTGTGCGATCACATATGGTCCAATCCAATGTGTCTTTAGCTTTCCTGGGTGTTTGAAAAACTTGCTTCCATATAGTAACACAAGTCCTCCTACTTTGAATGGCTTAACCCAAATATGGGGATCGTGCCATGATTCATGTATTTGCTTCTCCACGGTCTGGTGAAATCCTATGATGAAGAATTCTTCTTCCATCTAAATGAGTTGTGTCAACCTCTGCTTGATAGCATCCCTATCGGTCATCTCTATCATCGCAGTAATCCATAGGCTTGGCACAATGTACTCCATTGGCATGACAGCTTCCTAGCCATACACCAGTCTAAATGGGGTGTGTCTTGTTAGTCGCTTACAATTTGTGCGATACGCCCATAGCATAGCTGGGACTTTTTGATCCCAACCATCTCGATGCACATTGCATACCTTAGTCAATGCATTCTCCAGAATCTTGTTGAAATCTTCGATCGTTCCATTCGCCTGAGGATGATAGGGTGTTTTTTTCTTATGTTGGATCTGAAACTTTGCAGTAAGATCGACAATCACTTTGTTAACAAAATGCGTACCTTGGTAACTTAGTAGTATCTTTGGACAACCAAATATGGTGACTACATTTTCAAATAAAAATTTTGCCGCAATCGCAGTAGTATAATATTTAACAGGAACACCTTCAGCCCATCTAGTTAAGTAGTCCATCATAGTGGTAATGTATCGTGCTCCAGTCCTTTCCATGGAGGATTGATCGGACCTATAAAATCAATAGACCATTTGTCGAATGCTTGCAACATTATTTGTGGTGTAAGTGACATCTCATCATAGCACGATGGTTTTCCAGTTCTTTGGTAGATATCGCAGTGCCTACAGAAAAATTTGGTATCCTTGTGTATGGATGGCCACCATAATCCTACCTACAATTTCTTGAGCATTGTTTCTTTTCTCGTATAGTGTCCTCCTGCGACACGACCATCATGTGCTTCACTCATAACCCAGGGTTGTTCATAGTCAAAATCACAGAGACGCAGTATTTCATCCACACCCAAATTGTACAGATGCCCCGCGATCAATGTATAATCAGCAGCTCTAATGACCAATTGTTTCTTCTGATTAGTTGGCATTCCTTCAGGTGCATAGCCTGTGCTAAAAAAGTGAATGATTGTGTTAAACTCATGGTTCTAATCGTCCATCATGTGGATCACAAATAGTTGTGCGTTGGGAAAATTATCTTCTAGGTTGGTTGGCTCTTCACCACTTTATATCCGTGACAGGTGGTCTGGCCTGACATTCAGTCAACTAGGTTTAACTATGACCTCAAAGTCAAATTTTTGAAATAGGAGAAGCCATATACAGATCTCCCCCCCAACACTATCTTGTTGACTAGATATTTTAGCACTGACTGATGAGTGTACATATGAAAGTGTCCACCCAACAAATAGTGTCGGAACTTCTGAAGCACATAGACCATAGCGAGGCCTTCTCTTTTAGTTGTTGTTTAGTTTTTCTCTGCTGCTGACATTTTTCTGCTAGAAAAATAAATAGGGTGGTCAAGCACACCCTCTCCTGGTTGGATGAAGACTATGTCAAGCACGACAGACGATGCATTGACATGCACATGTAATTCCTTTTAACAGTCGGGAAATACAAGTATTGGCGCAGTGGCCATTGCTTTCTTCAACTTATCTAATATTTACTGGCAAGCTACTGTCCATTGAAACTTTACATCTTTTTTTATCAGTTTCTCCATAGGTACAGTAATAGCTGCATATCCTTTGATGAACTTCTTGTAGTAGCCTATTTGTCCTAGCACTGATCTGAGTTGCATGAATGATGTAGGCAGTGGTAAGTTAAGAATAATCATAATCTTTGTTGGTTCGACCAAAATACCATCATGACAGACAACATGACCCAAGAGAACACCAAATGGTACGTAGAATATACATTACGTAGAATTAAGTGTGATCTGATACTGGTGACAACAGGCCAGCATCATATGCAGAATCTCAATATGGTCTCTTACTAGACCAAACATAGTCCAATCATCAAAGTAGACCTCAAGAAATTTATGAATAAAATATTTAAAAGCACAGACTACTATTCTAGAAAAAATAGCAGGTGCATTCTTAAGTCCAAAAGGCATTACCGTATACTAGTAGCATTTCCATTTGATGACAAAGGTTGTTTTGTGGTGATCCTCCTTCACGATTTCTGACTTGATGATAGCCAGAGAAGCCATCGATGCTTGTCCTCCGACGCTTTCAAGTACTTCATCTATAAATGGTGTTGGGAATGGATTGTGTAAGCATGTGTCATTCAACTTCCTCAAGTCGACACAGATACTTAATTCACTGGTTGTTTTCTTATCCTAGATCACTATAGGGATGATCCACTCTAATTCTTTAACAAATTCAATAATTCATGCGTCAAACATGCGATCCAATTCTGATTTTACCTTCTCTTTATATATTGGGTTCAGTCTATAGGGTCGTTGCTTACTGGGTTTAGCATCTGATCGCAAGGGTATCTTCATCTCCCCTAGATATCCTACTATCCCCTTCATTTCTGAAAAATTGGTTGGGAATAGGTCCTAGTATTCATGTAGTAAGTTCGTGATCTTTGTGACTGTCTCTTCATCCCAATAATATCCTATATTGGCAAAATTTGGGTTCTTTGGCGACCCAATGTTTACTTTCTTGATCTTTAAAGGCTTTACTAAACTAGTCACTGGTCACTTGAAATGCCACTTCCTTCCACTGAGAACGTACCCTTGGCTTATGGTATGTTGATGTTAGTCAAGTCATTGTCTGGGTCACTAGTCAGATTGTAGCACGCCATCCACTGCTGAATAGTTGCGTTGCACTGGTGGGAATTTGCCTCCTTGATAAAGACTTGAGAAAATATATTTTCTTTGATTACTTGAAATGCAGCATCAACTGTAGGTTGCTCATCAATAAAATCAAATGTATGCGTGAATTGCTTGGATACCTCTTCCAAATCCTGAGTACCTTCACACAACTCCATAGATGCATACCAACTTCTAGGTGTCATTTCCAATGTATGAATGAAATGATGAACCCATTCCTGGAATGGGTATGCTACAAATATAGTGCAATGATTTATGTGTGCCGTGGGGATCGACAACCCTGTGTACTTATGGCTGATGGTGGCGACTGCTTCACTGAGCCTAACTTCCGTTATAACTGCTTGTGTGTACCCCACCATCTGGCATGCGTAGCCTTCAGTAGATGATCCAATGTAGACAAGCGCTACAACTTGATGACGGGTTCTTCAAACTCACTTAGGAAGGTTGCAAGGTTAGGTAAACCTTCATAGGTGGGTAGCTCTTTTAACTCATTTTCCACCCATTGCACAAATCTCATAATCCTTGTGCATCTTCTCATAGAGACTTCATGTAAATAGTTTTTCCAGTTTTCCAAAGCCTCCCTTAAGTCAGATGTGCAGGAACTAGCACTCTTCCAGCTCAGGTTTCCATCCCTTATTGGATTTATGTAATCTTCTTGCAGGGCAGTGACGTTGTAGATCTGATCAAGATAGTCAAACTGTCCCTCGTTGTAGGCAGGATCAATGTATCTTTGTCCCTCTAATGGATCATTGGGTGACACCACTCTCATCTCATTATCCTCGAATGAGAGAATCATTTTCTTGAAGTTTATAATGGTTTGGTTGTCTATGGCCCAATCTATCCCCAACAGCGTGGGGTATGGGTTCATGTCATCAACAATGTTAATAACTTCAAAGTCTACAAATGCACGCAACCCTTCAATGTTGATAGGGACCTGACTCAACTAGCCAATGGGTAGGACCTTCACCTAATTTGCAAGTCGCAGCTGGATAGGAGACCAGTATAAACATGGCTTTCCCATATATTCCTAAGTTTGCCGTGTCAAAATATTGACATCATAGCCCAGATCTAAAATGATATAATCCATATCATAATCTGTTATCTACATAGTCATTCTTAACTCATGTCCTATTTTGAATTTCTTTTTAACCTGGTTTGGGTTTGGATTCTACATAGGGTTAGGACTTGTGATGGTTCTAGCCTACCACTTTGTGATTAACTGGGTATAATGCTCCACATTATGGTCATGTCCCTTACAGTATGAACATGTCTTCACAGGTTCCAGGTAATCTCTAGCATAGTGACCTGGTTGTCCATAGTTCTAGCATGTAACCTAACCTCTTCCTTTACCAAATCCTCCTCCTCCTCCTCCTTGGCCTCTGAAGTTCCCACCACTCCTTCCCTGAGGGTGTGGTTGTTGTGGGGTGTATTGATTCTGTTGGTATTGCACCTTATAGTGATTATGTTGCATGTATGGTTGGTGTGGTGCATACTAAGGCTTATACTAGTTCTAATACTGATTGGGTGGGAATTGTGTAGGCTGATACGATGGTTGCATCAGTTCAGCCTAATCCTACCCCTCATTCTTCATCAAGTAAGTGTCAACTGTATTTTTCTTCAGGAGCTAGTATGTTCTACAATCCTTCTCTTCATAACCTACTGACTTACAGAATTTACAAAACAGATTTTTTGGGGCGCTTACAACTTTTTTCAAGTATAAACACTCTTCATCATGGTTCCCTCTAGACTAGCATATGCGACACGAGGGTATTCCATGGCCATTTAATGGGTTTGGCGCACCGGATGAGACATAATTCATAAAGTTCGGACAGTTATCCTTAGTGTTTCCACCCATTCTGCATTTTGTGCACCATAAGTCTTCATAGGATTCCGTACCCTTCTAAATGTCCTGAAGCTGTATCGTTAGATTATCCAGCTACAACTGAATCTGTACCATGCCTGCAGCACCATCACCAATTGGCAAAGCTTCTAGCTTCATTTCTAATTCTATTGCTTCTGTCTGCGAATCGATCTTTTGTTGCATCAATGGGCCTCAGATGTGTGGCAACAGTGTAGCAATAAACCATTCTTTATGTTTAACATCTGACATTTGGTAACTTGCTTTGGCCATCAAAGTTTTAAACCATTGGTCAAAGTCCCATACTGACTCTGTCAATGCTTGCTTTATCTCTGTTGATCCTAGATTTGTTATCATTTCTGACAATTAAATTATTCATTTAAACATATTTTTTATTATCTTTTTGCATATTTTATGTCACATAGATCATCATTTAGCCCAAGGTATGTATAAATTTAAGGTTTATATAAAATCCATTTATTATTATTATTTTATGATTTTATTAATTAAAATTGACATTATTGAAGCGCATTTGATATATTAATTTATTTGTATATATGTTTCCATCTTTTATAATATTTTTGGGACAAATTAACAACAAGTACGAATTCAACTTGCCATGCACACAGCACATCCAGCTTGTCATCCAGCTTGTTGCACGAAACTTGTTGGCATTTTTCCAGGTGTTAAAACGTGTTACTGCAAAATTTAGTTCTGAAGTGCACCAGCAAACAGATACTCTATTTTTCCTAGATCTGTGCCTACCATATCCAAATCTTGGTCCAACTCACTATTCATCTTTCTGTCCAGATCGCTAACCAGACTGCATGTTGTTGAAGATTGATTTCAGGCATTAAAACATGAAACAGTTCTGCAAACGACCTGTTGGCCACGTGTCTTGGTAATGAATCTTGTGTTCTAGATAAACCACCAGCTCACACCCTCCTGTGTTGACACCTCACCTGCTGACAACGTGTTGGGTTGATGTATTAACCTATGTTTTAGAAAACTCACATTGTGCTCTCTTCTGCTCGCCACCAGTCTGCCTACTATGCTAAGGAAGGAGTTGTGCACCACCTTTGAGAACCAACCACGCTGAAGAAGGAGCCTATGTGTATCCTATCCAATGAAGAGAACCAAACTTCCACTAAAGAAGGAAAGATCCTGTGCGTTGTCCTGTGATCAGTTAAACGCCTTAATAGTTGACTAAATTTAGAGAGAAGTCGACCACTAAAGGGTCGACTCGCTCATCCCTGTAAACACTGTATATAAACACCTTCTTGTGCAGAGTTAGGAGTTGATCATTTTTACTTGTTAGACAGTCGATTTTGGAGAAGAACATTGTATTTCCATTCCATCATTTGAATAAAGAGTTGTATTCTTTGCTGTTGACAATTGCATTTGAGTAGAAGTTAGCCAGGAACCACCCCTGGTTGCTGAGAGGGCCCCTCATCAACCAAAGGTTTTTTTCCTTTTTCTTCTTTATTTCTTTCATTTTTTCTGTTTTAGCTAGTTTAATTTACAGTTTGTTTTATCAGTCCATTTTCCTGTAATGCATTTTATTTCCAGAATTAAATAACTAGATTGCGTGCATATTTTGCTTTTGAATTTGCTTCAGTCCTTTTATTTCCAATTCATTGTTCAGTTTATTTACAAGCAAATAGAATAGATTGCTTTTAAATTCAGTTTTGTTTATTTCCTTTCAGTTATAAGTTATAAGTTTATGCAATTTAAATTTTAGTTTGTTTATTAACATGCAATGATTTCTTAATGTTCATGAATTTGTTTAAGTTTATTTCACTATTAAATTTGCTTAATAAGTAGGTTTACTTATTGTCTTTATGCATTAGATTTACATCTGCATGGATTCAGCTAAAGATTAATCATTTAGCTTAATTTTTGTCATTTTAACTGTGTAGACCTTCATTCGACCACCCCTTTCAGACCTACAGTTCAGTCTGTTATTCAGTCCATAGTTTCATTTTTAGTGTTTTTGATGTGTTTCGAGATTGTTTTCAGTACTGTTTCTTTAATGTTTGAAGTATGTTTTGACTGAGATAGCTAGATGATAATTTTATTTAACATTGAAGTTAAAGTTAGAATGTTTTAGGTTATTTATGAAATTTTTATCATTTTCCTTACATTTTTTTCACCTTGAATATGTGTTAAGCTATCTTATGTTTTGTTTCTTGAATTTGTTTCTAATTTCTTTACTGATGTATTCTTTTGTGTTTGTGCTTTTGTATTGATTTATCCTTTGCATGTAAATTTAGTATTGTGTTTGTTATTTTTAGCATGTTTTTAGGTTATTCCTTTTTCATTGTGTGATTACTGAAAGAGACTTGTAGGACAGAATTCAAATACATTCCTATTAAGTTTTCTACTTGTTTCTTTCTATTTAATTTTCTTTATTAAGTTTTGTACTTGTTTCTTTCTATTTAATTTTCTTTATTAAGTTTTCTACTTGCTAAGTTAATTAGGTTTTCCTTGCATCTTAGTTTCCAATTTAAAGATTAATTGTTAATAGTATCTTTTTTAGTTTAAAGTTTTTTTCTTATAAAATAAATTGTCAATTATTTAGTTTAATATTTTGATCCGGTTTAATTACTTTAATAATTGAATTCTTAGGAGTTTGACTCGGTTTTTCATTTTGAAATATCTTTCAATCTTTTGTTTGTTAAAATATTTACACGACACCCTCTACCTTTGCATATATTTTGTATCAACTCTAAGCCTACCAACCTCAGTCAATAATTAAATATTAGGTGAATTAATCTAGACATTATAACACCCAACATTTTTGGCGTCGTTGCCAAGGAGTTGTTCTGTAAGGTAGAATAGTTAAATTCCATATGAAGCTTAGCAATAGGCTAGTGGCGAGGGAGCCGTAAGACGAGAGGTAAGAACTTGCGCATCTGTTATAATAGGCGCCCCCAAATCTAGCAACAGTAGTAGTATAGGTTTTCTTTAGTTTAAATTTTTTCATGAGCAGACTTAGAGATCCTCATGGTATATTTGTTAATACTGGAAAACTTATTGAAATCCCTACTAACTACCATAGGGGACATAATTCCCCAACTACTAACTCACCAGAAAGGTATTGAAAGTCGCCTATAGGAAGTAGTTCTACCCTGAAACCTAAGGAGAATCTCTTAGAAGATCTTAGCGAGGAATCCATAGAAGGAGAAGGAACCTTGGCAGGAGGTCCTAAGGACCTCATTCCTAACGTATTTCAAGAGGATCAACCACTAGGAACCTCTAACCCTCCACTAGTCGTGAATCCAAATAATACAACCTTTTCACTAGTAGGGGATCCAAATTTCATTGACTTTGTTGATCCTGCCCAAGTAAAAGCTCTCTTTGGCAGCTCTGCAGATCCATTTATATCACAAATTGAAACTTCCACAATAGAACCTACTATCCCTCTAGGATTCAATAAAAACACGGTTGATCAGAGGAAGATCTCTCCCGGAAAAGAACACTGGGACACCCCATTATCACCTCGAAGGGAGCCCCCTAGGTATATTTACATTAAAAACCCAGCCTATATGGAGATACGGGAAGAGAACAAATATCATTATGAAGTTAGAAATGAAGAAGGAGAAGGGGAAAATTGAACTGAGGCTACCTTAGGGTTCCCTATTTTAGACACTATACATGATGTAACTATGAAAAACATCCCTCCTTCCTCCTTACCTACTTTCTATGGAAAAAATAATGAGGACCCAGACACATTCTTGTTCGAGTTCAACATCCTTTGTAGGAGCTATAATTATCTACAAGACGCTCATAAATTAAAACTCTTTCCCGCTACACTAAAATATTCCTCCTTGAGATGGTTCATGGGATTAGGTGAATTCACTATCAGGACTTGGGATGATATGAAAACCTCCTTCTTGCAAAAATATCAAGAGTATTGCAAACCTAAGGAATCTTGACATGATATATTCAAGATATAGTAAATTGAAGATGAGATCCTAGAATATTATCTTGAAAGGTTTGTTTATACATTACATAAATCAAAATATAATGACCTCTGAGAAGATGCAAAACGTACACTTTTTCTTAAGGGGATCTCCATGGACTTGTTAGAAAGTCTTAATCTCATGGCAGCTAGAGATATCTCTCACAAAACCTTTGCATAAATCAGTGAGATGTGTAAAAATTATTCTAGCTATAGGGGAAATGTTGCGAAAAAATTTCGAGAGCCTTTTAGTAGAAATGTAAGAGGAAACATTCCTAGTTCAGGTGGAGTTACAAGAGTAGAGTTAGGAAACTCATTGTAGAATTTATAAACTGATATCTTGGGAGCAATGGGTTCTCGACTAGATTCTTTACAGCCAAGAAAAGGCAGGATGAAGAACGAGCAGCAATGAGTATTTTTTTTCCAACATGTAGAACTAAACATCCCCAAAGGGAATGTCCATTAAACAACATCTCCATATGTCACATATGTACATAAGAACATCCAACAAATAACTTCCCATCCTTTCCTAGGTTGTAAGCCATCTATAAGAGTGGTGATGTAGCTAAAACATCTAGAAGGCCTCCTTGGCAACCTAGATATCAACCAGCATATCAGAGCTTTCCACCACAACCTCCACTCTATTATCTTCCATATCAACCACCTCAACAATGGAACAATTCAAGTTGGCAAAATATGCCACCCCAGTACCCTCCTCCTCAATTTCCACAACAGCAATATTGGTCACAAGGATGGAGAGGACAACCATATCCTCAGTCACAACATGTCCCTACACCTAATCACCCTTATCCTCAGCATCAAACAAATTTCTAGCAAATTTTTCTTAGATTTATACCTCCAATTCCTTTTATCACATAGCAGCCTCATCATTTCTAGAATATAAACCCTCCTCGGTCGACATTATTACCTGCGCAAATGATACCTAACCCTAATAATAAACCAACCCAAGATCCAAATAGCATTGAGTTGCAAACTCTTCCATCATTTCCTATTTCAACTATACTTGTACATGAAATTTAATTAAGATCGGGAAGAGTTGTGAATGATAAACCCAAGTCATCAGTCATCATTCATGAACTGAATGAAGAAGAAGAGGATTCGAATGAACTCATGAATGATGCTATTTTGGAGGATGCAAACATTCCAACGGTTCAAATACACACCCATCCTCCGCAAGAAACCATTCAGGAGCAAATATTTCCTCCATTTCCTGAAAGACTAGTAATAGAAAAATCTATAGTTCATATGAAGTATAACATTTTGAATGAATTAAAAAGTATAGGTATTAAAATCCCTCTATTACAAGCTATCAAAGACATACCAATATATAGTAAGGTAATAAAGGAGCTATGTATTAAACGCTCAAGGAAGAAGCGAAAGGACCCTCTCACAATTCATGTTATAGGAGAGATGTCTGAATGTATGACAGATCAGTCCCAGATTGCAAAATATACAAACCTAGGAGCCCCAGTAGTGACTATAAACAACACTGCCATAGAAAATACATTGATCGATTTAGGATCCGCTATTAACATTATGGCCACCGCAATTTTAGAATTTTTACAATTAAGACAATTTCTCCGACCTACTCTTTCCATCCTAGAACTAGCAGACCATACTACGGTAAAACCCGCTGGAGTCCTGGATGACATTGTTGTATAAATAGCCTCATGGGAATACCCTGTTGACTTTATGGTTGTAGGATCAAAGGATACTTCTAAAGGGAATCCTATTATCTTGGGAAGACCATGGTTAGCTACCACAAATGCTTTTATAGGATGTAGGGATGGAGAGATGACTATTTCCAATGGATTGTCCACACAGAGACTTATTTTATACCCCCTAGCACAACCAATAACTGAAAATTCATGGGGGTTAAATTGTTCTTTTGGGGATGAATACTTTGGTGAACTCTCCCATCCTAGTGATTTCTCCTTGGCACTTCAAGAACATACCACTGAGAATGTATTAAACCAGTTTCTTTCTTCAACAACTTGTACATATTTTCCTTAGTCTTTTTCTCAATTCGATCGGATTTTTGGATATGAGTTTCAAGAGAATATGGCTCTCTCAATGTTTACAAAAACACCTTGTGTCTTCATGATTGAAGAGCATACAAGACCCTATACCTTACCTTGCGAGGTTGGCCCTAAAAAATTTCTGCATATAAACGCAGGGTTAAGTGAAAACCAACAAGCATAGCTACTTAAAGTTCTTAAGAAACAAACTAGAGAATTTGCATGGGATACACTGATATGAAGGGTATACACCCTAACACCTGCATTCACCATATTTATATCGATCCAAAAATTTCACCTGTAAGGCAGCCACAGAGGAGGATGAATCCTACTCTAAAGGATATTGTAAAAGAAGAATTATGAAAACTCCTTACTGTTGGTTTCATTTATCCTATTTCCGATAGTAAATGGGTATCTTCTTTAGTAGTAGTCCCAAATAAAGTCACAGGGAAATGGTGCATTTGTGTTGATTTCAGGGAGCTAAACAAAGATACACTTAAATACTACTTTCCTTTACCTTTTATTGATCAAGTGCTAGATACCCTGTTAGGTAAAATATATTTTTCCTTTCTTGATGGATATAGTGGTTATAACTAGATTTTAATAGCACCTGAACATCAAGACAAGAGATCTTTTATATTCCCTTTAGGAACATACGCTTATCAAGTTTTTCCATTTGGCTTAAGTAATGCACCTGCGACTTTTCAGTGAGCAGTCTTAGGAATCTTTTATGACCTTATACATGACTGTGTGGAGGTGTACATGGATGATTTTATGGCCTATGGTAAAACTTTTCAAGAATCCCTTAACAACCTCGAAAAGGTCTTGATCCGATATCAAGAAACGAATTTATCTCTTAGTCATGAAAAATGTAAAATGTTACTGACAGAAGGTATAGTTTTAGGACACCATGTTTCCTCCCAAGGAATTAAGGTAGATCCTACTAATATCAAAGTCATTGTTGGCCTTCCCCCTCCAAAAACGCAAAAAGAGGTTAGAAGATTTCTTGGTCATGCAGGCTATTACCACCTCTTTATTGAAAATTTCACTAAAACAACTGCACCAATGTTTAAATTGCTTACAAAGGACATAGAATTTTAGTGGACAGAATCCTATCAAAAATCTTTTGAAATCCTAAAAACTAAACTATCGGTGGAACCAATACGCAGGGGTCTCGATTGGTCCCTTCCTTTTCATATATCCACCAATGCCTCTGATACGGCCATAGGAGGAGTCCTCGGCCAAAAAGAGGGACAATCACCTTATGCCATGTCTTTTATTAGTAAGAATTTGACTCTTGTCAAACTTAATTACACTGTTACTGAAAAGAATTTTTGGAAGTAGTTTATTCTATTAATAAATTTCACCATTACATTACAGGTTATGAATTTTTTGTGCATACCGATCACTCTGCCATTACATTTCTAATAAATAAACCAATTACCAATTGTAGAGTGACACGGTGGCTTCTTCTATTGCAAGAATTTAACATTATTGCCATTGACCGACCTGGTAAAGAAAATATGGTAGCAGATTTCCTTTCCCATATTCAACATGAAGACGGTACTAAACTCATTGACGACACTTTTCCTGATGAACATCTATTTGTTGCATCTGTTCATACCCCTTGGTTCACATATATTGTCAATTATTTAGCAACTGGGAAAATACCATAACATTTGTCTCCTCATGAGAAGCATCATATTATAGTTCAGAGTTCCAATTATTCTTGGGTTGATAATGATCTCTTCCGCACTGGTCCAGATCTTATTATTCGACGGTGGGTGCGGGAGGATGAAATGTCAAACATCCTCCATGCATGCCATGATGAACCATGTGGAGGACATTTTTATGATAAGAGGACAGCATACAAAGTATTACATTCTGGTTATTATTGGCCAAGCATTTTTAAAGATGATGCCAAATATGTCAAAGGATGTGATAGTTTCCAAAGAATGGGTAGACCTACGTCATCTAATCAAATGCCTTTACAACCCCAAGTTATGATTGAACCCTTTGATAAATGGGCTCTTGATTTTGTAGGACAAATTTCCCCATGTCTCGTAAAAAGAAATATATCCTAGTTTGCACGAACTATGTCACCAAATGGGTAGAAGCTAAAGCTTTGTTTAGGGCCACGGAGAAATCAATGGTAGATTTCATATATGAAGAAATATTCACCCAGTTTGGTGTACTTAGAGAAATTGTCACAAATCAAGGTACTCAATTTACTTCTAAATTAATGAAAGAACTTACTACAAAATATGGAATCCGACATTGCAAATCTTCACCTTATCACCCTCGAGCTAATGGTCAGGTAGAATCAACTAATAGAGTATTAGAAGTCATTTTAACCAAAACCATTCTCTTACATCATTAGGATTGGGAAAATAGACTCCTAGAGGCTTTATGGGCCTATAGGATAACATGGAGAAACACTACCAGACATACCCCCTATGAGTTAGTGTATGGAAAACAAGTCCTTTTACCTATTGAATTNTTGTATGGCAGCATAATTAGGCATGAATTTGGATGCAGCACAGAAACAACGAATATTGTAGATTAATGAGTTAGACAAGATTATACAAGATGCACTCCAAAGAACCATGCTAATATAGAATCAATGAAAGACATGGCATGATAAATTTATTAAGCAAAAGCAATTTAATACTGGATATTAGGAACTACTATTCGACTCGCGATTTAAAATTTTCAAAATAAAATTAACTACCCGTTGGATGGGCCCATACGAAGTAGTTAGAGCTTTGGACAATGGATCAGTAAAAATTAAAACAATTGATGGTTCACAAATTTCCTTTGTAGTAAATGGACATAGACTCAGACTTTATCATCAACCGACATCTAAACAGGATTTTATACAGAATGTTTTGCAACAGAATGAAATGGAATTAGTCGAAGGGGAAGATACTCCTCCTCCTCCTGATACTTAAAGAGTATTTTGGGTTATTATCACTTGTATATATATAAATATGTGTGTTCTTTAAATAAATAAAAGTCATTTCTAATAGATTGTTTACAAGGGACTCTTTTTCTTTTTTATTATATATGTCTTTATGAATAAATTGAATCATCTAACAAGTGCTTTTGCATTTTGATTACAAGTATTCTATCTCTATAAGCATCTCATGGAGTATTACTTGGAAAACGGAAGTATGTTAAAACACTTAACAGGTATATTAACCTTTCTTGGGGTACTTTTGAAATTTGTAGCTTATAGTGAAAATTAAAAATTTACAATCCTCTGTATATCATTCTTAACCAACGCTTCTATGATTCATATGGTTTTTGGTATTTTGATTTAGACATGTATATTTCTGATTTGTTTTTTGAACAGTTGTTTGATAGACCCACTTTCATTATCATATTTTTCACATTCTCATCTTACGCCTATGGATTACTAGTTCATCTTATACTTGTTATCAAAACTTGTCTCTCATGTATTTTGGTGATAATTCGAGAGTAAGTGAATTTTTTGTCTATGGGGAAATTACTTTTTATGAAGAAGAAGGACTGTGAGGTTAAACAACAGCTGTAAGTTATTCTCTTTTAACATGATCTATGGTTATGGAAATTATGAAATTACTTATAAGTTTATTTTACAAAAAAAAAATTGAATTATGTGTTTAGCAGGACTTAACATGCTCTAGTACCAATCGGCTTCCATATATTTAATATCATTATACAAAGCAAACTAGCCAAGGTACTAAACAGGCCTGCTGGTAGCAAGTCAATGCTAAGTAAAAAATCAAAACACGGAAGCTCGATAAATGTAAGTAAACCCATCCGGGTACTGAACAGGCTCACTGGCAGCGGAACTATACTTGCATGGTACCAAGGTAAACCCATCGGGGTACTAAACATGCCTGCTGGAAGCGGGAAAATACCTGGTAAAAGAGATCTGGTTAATGCACTACTATGCACATAGTTCGTAAAACAATGATAATATAAAGAAAATTTTTTTTAGAATTTATGAATACACATGTCATGGCCAATTGATTAACATGTCATTTGAGAATGGTTGTAAGTTGGGTTTGACCCTAGCCATGTAATTCAACATATACCTAGGATGTCATTATCCTAGAAATGGGACCCATAGATTGTAAATCGCACATACTCTGGGGTACACTTAAATATTTTGTGATGGCAGGATATCTTTAAAATAAGGCATAGATGACTAGCTTTTCCTATGGCATTCTTTTGGTTAAATTATTATCATTTAAGTGGTATTTCTAAGCACTATTATATTTTTCATGAATATACATATCTGAACCATTTCCATTTACTAAGTCAGTTTTTTTTTCTATTCTTTTTCTTGCAAAATAATAAACAGCATAATAAAACTCTTTAATTTTTATTTTTTAGAACACTCAATTCTTCTCTCTTCTATGGCTTGAGGACACGCCATATCTTAGGTTTGGGGGGAAGGATTGGGAAAAATTAGATTGTTTTTACTTTCCATTATTTTTATAGATCTATGTATCTCTGACAAACTATAACTGTTTTTAGGATAATATAAGCAGTGGAATTTGATTATAGCATGAAGCATATTTTTACACCAAAATCAATATGAAGAATCGAATGAAGGTATAAATGAAATACCAAATGACGATTTGAGCAAAACATTGTAATATTATAGCACTTATAATTAAAATTTGCTAACCAAATTTTGTATTTGGAAAATAATTTTTTTTACCTTCATATGGATGCTTAGAAATTCTTCTTATCATTTCATTATTGACAACCTTATCTTCTTACCCAATCATGCATGTAAATCATTAAATGATCAATTTTGTTGATTATAAATGTGATTTATACTTTTCATGTCATATGTTCAACCTGTCCAAAGTTTTACTTTGGACATGGTTAAATTAATTTTAAAAACCTTATGAACTTACTCACTTATGTATATGCCCATTGTTGGATCACGTCTCAAAATTCTCTATGACAGTGTGATATGTTATCTTTCTTTTTGCTCAGTGCGACCTAGCATTTCTTGGGTTTGGGGGAATGTTGATCCTAGATTTGTTATCATTTCTGACAATATTTAAACATATGTTTTATTATCTTTTTGCATATTTTATGTCACACAGATCATCATTTAGCCCAAGGTATGTATAAATTTAAGGTTTATATAAAAATCCATTTATTATTATTATTTTATGATTTTATTAATTAAAATTGACATTATTGAAGTGCATTTGATATATTAATTAATTTGTATATTTGTTTGCAGGTTTTATAATCTTTTTGGGACAAATTAACAACAAGTGCGCATTCAGCTCACCATACACACAGCATGTCCAGCTCGACGTCCAGATTGGTAGTTTTCCAAGTGTTAAAATGTGTTACTACAGACTTTAGTCTTGAAGCGAACCAGCAAACAGACACTCCGTTCATCCTAGATCTACGCCTACCATATTCAGCTCTTGGTCCAACTTGATGTTCAGCTTTTCGTCCAGATCACTAACCAGACTACGCATTGTTAAAGATTGATTTCAAGCATTAAAACATGAAATAGTTCTACAAACGACCTGTTGGCCACGCATTTTGGTAATGAAGCTCACATTCTAGATAAACCACTAGCTCGCAGCCTTCTGTGTCGACACCTCACCCGCTGACCACGTGTTTGGTTGATGTATTAACCTACATTCTAGAAAACGCACTGTGTGCTCTCCTCTGCTCACCACCAGTCTACCTGCTACGCTAAGAAAGGAGTCGTGTGCCACCTCTAAGAACCAACCATGTTGAAGAAGGATTCTATGCGTACCCTGTCCAATGAAGAGAACTAGACTCGTGCTAAAGAAGGAAAGATCCTGTGCATTGGCCTGTGATTAGTTAAACACCTTAATAGTCGACTAAATTTAGAGAGCAGTCGACCACTAAAGGGTCGATTCGTTCATCCCTGTAAATTATGTTTATAAACACCTTCTTGTGCAGAGTTAGGAGTTGATCTTTTTTACTTGTTAGATAGTCATTTTTGGAGAAGAACATTGTATTTCTGTTCCATCGTTTGAATAAAGAGCTATATGTTTTGCTGTTGACGATTGCATTTGAGTAGAAGTTAGCCAGGAACCACCCCTGATTACTGAGAGGGCCCCTCATCAACTAGAGGTTTCTTTCCTTTTTCTTGTTTATTTCTTTCACTTTTTCTGTTGTAGCTAGTTTAATTTACAGTTTGTTTTATCAATTCATTTTCTTGTAATGCATTTTATTTCCAGAATTAAATAACTAGATTTTGTGCATAGTTTGTTTTTGAATTTGCTTTCAGTCCTTTTATTTCCAATTAACTGTTCAGTTTATTTACAAGCAGATATAATAGATTGCTTTTAAATTCAGTTTTGTTTATTTCCTTTCTGTTATAATTTATAAGTTTATCCAATTTAAATTTCAGTTTGTTTATTAACATGCAATAATTTCTTTCTGTTCATGAATTTGTTTAAGTTTATTTCATTCTTTAATTTTCTTAATAAGTAGGTTTACTTATTGTCTTTATGCATTAGATTTACATCTGCATGGATTCAGCTGAAAATGATATCATTTAGGTTAATTTTTGTCATTTTAACTGTGTAGACTATCATTCGGATAGCCTGTTTAAACTGTCATTCGACCACCCTTTTCAAACGTATAGTTCATTCAGTCATTTAGTCCATAGTTTCATTTTTAGTGTTTTTGATGCATTTTGAGATTGTTTTCAGTACTGTTTCTTTAATGTTTGAAGTATGTTTTGACTGAGATAGCTAGATGATAGTTTTATTTAACATTGAAGTTAAAGTTATAATGTTTTAGGTTATTTATGAAAGTTTTATCATTTTCCTTACTTCTTTTTCACCTTGAATATGTGTTAAACTATCTTATGTTTTGTTTCTTGAATTTGTTTCTAATTTCTTTAATGATGTATTGTTTTGTGTTTATGCTTTTGTATTGATTTATCCTTTGCATGTAAATTTAGTATTGTGTGTGTTATTTTTAGCATGTTTTTAGGTTATTCCTTTTTCATTGTGTGATTACTGAAAGATAATTGTAGGACAGAATTCAAATACATTTCCATTAATTTTTCTACTTGTTTCTTTCTATTTAATTTTCTTTATTAATTTTTCTACTTGTTTCTTTCTATTTAATTTTCTTTATTAAGTTTTCCACTTGTTTCTTTCTATTTAATTTTCTTTATTAAGTTTTCTACTTACTTATTAATTAGGTTTTCCTTCCATCTTAGTTTCCAATTTAAAGATTATTTGCTAATACTATCTTTTTTAATTTAAAGTTATTTGCTTATAAAATAAATTGTCAATTATTTAGTTTAATATTTTGTTCTGGTTTAATTACTTTAATAATTGAATTATTAGGAGTTTGACTCGGTTTTTCATTTTGAAATATCTTTTGATCTTTTGTGTGTTAAAATATTTATACGACACCCTCTACCTTCACATATATTTTGTATCAACTCTAAGCCCACCAACCCCAGTCAATAATTAAATATTAGGTGAATTAATCTAGACATTATAACACCCAACAATCTCCTTGATCTCGGTGATACACTGTGACTCAGATTTAGGTTTTCTGAACTCGGAGATCATTGCGGTTCATATTTCTTCGAGGGTCTTCTACAGTGTTCCTGGCAGGATTATGCAGAACTTCATAAACCAGTCGAGCACACAACCCCTTAGAGTCGTGATCATCTTTGCTTTCTTCAGGTCCGCATTCTGAACTAACCGAACCATCCATACAGCTTCATAGATGAACCAATGCTACTTTGGATCTTCTGCTCCATTACCATTGAATGTAGGTAACCGAATATCTACCCCAGCCATTGCGTTGGCGTCGGGGTTATCTAGTGAAAAATTTAAGGGAGGTGCCTCTTGCTGCGTGCTAGTCACTGTGATAGCACTATCAATATTAAAATCTCTTTCAGGAGACAAGGATCTAGACCTTACCTTTGGTGATACTCCCGATGTGATGTAGTGGAATCCTAAACTTAGTGTCTTTGCAGACTCCTCAGAGACTTCTGGTCCTTCTAAAATTGGGATATAGTCCTCCTCCTCGTTGTAAGACCCTTCATCTACCTGTGTCTGGAGTTCATGCTCACTCTCCTTGAACAAAATAGGAGCTCATTGACCTTCCTTTGTCTTCCTTCTTTTTCCTGATCTGAGTCTCCTTCCACTCCTTAGGAATCTAGCTTCTAGTTCAGGTTTTGTATTTCCTAAGAACATCTCAACTCACCATTTCCCATTTTCTTGATAGTTTGTCTATGGCATAGCCTTCCTCCATGGCATGCAACTCAACTACTCAACTGCAGGATACCCTTCTCATAAACGAGCATCTTGATCCATGTACTAATAGATAACAAATACCTTCTTCACGGTCCTTGGAAAACATTTCTTTCAGCCTCACTATATGAGGTTATAGCCTATATTGTAAACTTAGTAATATAACCTTGCAAAAATAATGTCAACCCAAAAATCAATAGCTCTAGAGATGTTGTTACTTACACAGGTTATCTCTCGCACCAACTGATAATTCCACTCCATTGTTTCTCTTCTCTGGAAATTTTTCTGCCCTCTTGCCAATATTGACAGCCACTCATGGAGTACAATGGGAAAATATGAAAAGAATATCTCATGAATATCAGTGTATAGGTACTGGTATACCCAGTTTTCTTTGCTCAACTAGGATCCCACTCTCTCATCTTGCGTGAATGCTAGCATTTTAGACTCCAACTAGTCCTCTATCTATTTCTTTGTCGGATGCCACAACATATCCCTCGACTCAATTGATTAACGGTCCTGATAATGGAACCATTTTTTGGCCTCTATCTACTTCTTGTCTCGACCCACGGTTCAATCACTCAACACGATACCAACATGACACCCCTAGACATCAGCTCGATGGAGCAAGCTCAGTTGAAAACACCCACGAAGCAGGCACAGTCTCACTCGATATATCATAATGGGTAACTTCCAAACCATGTTCCCACAGTTGGCGAGGGATTATATTCCCTTAGCGTGCGTCCAATTCGCTTGACAAAGGTGAGAGGATGGATTTTTACTACTACATGACAACATCGCAATGGTGCATCGAAACTGGCATGTGACATGACCTTGTCCTCATGACCCAATGGCTGGTGCAATGGTGCGGTATAGGTAATTCCCTATACTCAACAAATAGTGCGCGACTTATATTTATACTTAGGATATTAACCATGAACTTATACGCAGCAGTTAAGCAATACTTTTGAGTAGTCATACATTCATACTGCGACATTCATATAACACAACTGTAACTGTAATAATTTAATATAAGAAAACATCCACATAAAAATTCACCATTCAAGAACATTCATCCATACAACACTATAAAAAACATGGAAACCCATCTGGGAAAAACCACCAAGGTGCTCATCATCTACCATGAGAAATGGATATAGCACCTTATAGCCTGCAACTTACAGACTGCTCTTAAGATATGTCTTTCTGACTCAATCTTCTTGCTCTCATGCTCTCTAGTTTATTCTTCTATCTACTCCTACTTATCCATACATAGCCTAGATCGACTCTTCTACTCTACTAGCGGTCTATGCACATAGCTACAAGATCCGTGGCTCAACAGCCTTATACTTCTATTGTATAGCCAACTTACTGAACTTATATAACCTTCTCAACCCTTATACAGAGCGGGTTTCTCCTACTTATAGCATCTACGAGACCACACAAGTTCAACTGAATATAACTCAGTTATTACAGACTCAACAACTTACAAAATATCTCTGTTACATAAATGTCGGTCCATACATAGCCATGAAAATCCTGGAAGACATTAACCACAACTTTAACTAGCCATGGAAACATCTTCATATTGTTGGTAGTAGCCGCAAAAACTGTCCTTCCATCTTCCGCGAGTTTGTTTTTCTGTCGTCTTCCTTCATTTTTGCCTATCCAGCTTTAACTCTTCTACCTACCTCTTCCATCGAGTCAGATCTTCCTTGTTCCTCGCAGGTATCCTCGTCGCAACTTCCCTTTTTCTCTTCCTTCGTTGCGTGCATGTTTTATCTTCTTACGCAGGTTCCTTCACTCCCTTCTTGACCTGTTTTTACCCTGTCACGCACACACTTTTCCTCTTTTGCTTGTGCGTCTGATTTATCCTTGTATACTTTTCCTTCTTTTCCTCTCTCTTCTCCTGGCGCAACAAGTGAAATTGTATAGCATGTGCATACATATGTATGGGGAATAAATTAGGTACAATCTCTTGGTGGATCTCATTATTATGTTACTTTTGTTGATGATGCAACTAGAAAAGCTTGGGTTTATTGCATTAGACATAAATCTAATGTGTTTGCTACTTTGAAGAAGTAGAAATATTTGGTTGAGAATGATACCAGGAGAATATTGAAGTGTCTCATATCTGATAATGGAGGTGAATATTGCATAAATCAGTTTGATATTTACTATTCATACCATGGGATTTGTAGAGAAGACAGCCCCAATAATACCACAAGAAAATGGTGTGTCGAAAAGGATGAATACGATAATCATGGAGTGTAAAAGGTGTATGAGTTTGCATGCAGGATTTCCCTTACAATTTTGCGTTGATGATGTAGATATTGTTGTTTCCTCTTGAAACAAAGGGCCTTCAAGCACTTTGAAAGGTGGAATCCCAGAGGAGGCATGGACAGGTAAAAAGGTAAAATACTCATTTATGAGAAATTTTGGTTGTGAAGCATTTGACTATATTGATAAAAAAAATACAAAAAAATCTTGACGCTAAATCCAAGACATTTACCTTTGTTTGATATTGGGGCTGATGATTTTGGTTATAACTTATGGGATTATGAAAATCACAAAACCATTAAGAGTAGAGATGTAGTATTCAATGAAAAGGTTATGTACAAAGATCAGTTGCTGTGAAATAAAGAGGAAAAAGTATTAGATTCTGGAAGGAAGATGAACCTATACAACCAAATAATATATTTACTAGCATTGGAGAGTATTTTTTTAGGATTCTAATATTATACTTAAGTATAGTATTCTAGGCAATTGTTTTGGATTGAAAAAAACATGTTTATAGAAAGGTAGGTGAATATTAAAGATGAAACATAAAATTAACATTGAAATCTGTAAATTTTGGCGAATATTATGATAAAAAAAAACATATTTTATGTAAATATAGGTGATTTCAGACTCTAAAAATGACCAAATAGCGAATTTGTTTTTTGAAAAAAAAAATAGCCAATTGGGGAAATTTCACCCCTAAAAATTATCCTAGCCTAGGTAGAAGCAACATACTCTTCTTCCATTGTATAAAGTGAAACAACCTTTTGTCGTTTCAAAATCTGACTTATTGTTGTTCCACCTATAGAAAAAACATACCATGTGGTACTCTTCCTAATGTCTTTATCACCTTGTTGAGGCCTGGAAATTCGCAGGCGGCAACAGTAAGGGATTCTCCCCAATCAACGTTCTCAACTAGCCCGTTGATTGTTTGGTATAGGAATCCGTCCGGTTTGCGGTCCGGCTACTGTAGGTCAAGTAACAAAACAAAGGATTTACCAGTTGCAGCCCAGTCCACCGATTTTTTGTGTTTTTTGCCTTTAAGAAATGAAATGCAAGTGCCTAACTAAATGCGGGGTGATCAAGATGCAAGGAGCGGTCACAATGTGATGCGCAGGTTCTTTCCTCTCGTCTTGTGCTTGCAAGCAACCAAATCAGATACAATAAGAAATAAACTAACTATCTAATCTATCCCTAGGGAGCAGAATTATCATGTTGGGTGAATAATACAATCAGTACATGCATTGTGAAATGTTCCAGATAGCGGAGACTTTCTTCCAAAACACATGAACACTCTACAAAATATTTGAACAACCAGATAGCTGATTATTTATGAACAAGCCAATATTACTCACCATGGAAAACCACATCACAAAATTAAACTTAAGAATATTCCAGCAAGAACATAAGTTCAGAAATCAGAACATTCTCACAGTTAAAGAGTCATAGCTGAAAATGAAATAGTTCCTCTTCACATAGCTCAATTAAATACATGTGATGTATTCCATATTGCGCCTCTTCCAGCAAGCAAAGTTTGCAGTCTCTCATGTAAAACGAAGTAGTTCCTCTTACAATAGATGGTTTACAAAATTTCCCAGGGAAAAAGCCCTGTCTCATTCCTACTTTCCGATATTTAAACTCCCATTTGCGACCCTTCGGGCTTCCCCTAAATGTGTGTCTTTCCAGCTGCCAAAAACGTTCATGATCCCCCATCTTTCAACGCACATTCATGATTGGTTGGGTAACTGCTGAGCCTTTCAATACTCCGCGTTTGCTGTTAAATGGTCTGTATTTCTCCACGCTGTGGCATTTTGATCGCTCCTCCATGCTCACCTGTAATCGACCGACAAGCATCATCCACTGGGGTTACGTTATAAAACAAGATAGTCAGATCTACTCATGAAACAACCAGCCCGCAAGGAAATCACCAAGCACCGATACCACTACCTCGACCATGGGGGGAGACTTACTGGTGGCTCAACAATACTTACGTCGGACGGGTAGACCACTCCACATGCGGGAAACATCATTAATCGGACATCGGAAGGATGGTACATCGGAAGTTGAAAGGATCTCCCAGCCGAAACGGCAGACGAGACAAAGGTTGGAGACAAGCGATGAGGGCAGGAGGAGGATAAGTCGAACGTTGATAGACATTAGAATCTGAAGCTTAGAGGATCTCCCAGCCGCAACGGCGGACGAGTCAGGGCTACGGGCAAGCGACTTAAGGTTAAATACGAATCGGACGTCGGTGAGATTTAGAGAGTCGGACGCTAGAATGATCTGAGGGACGCAACGGCGGTGGAAAAGAAGACTAAAGGCTTCCAATCTGAAATTAAAAAGAGGCCTAATCGCAAGGAACAATCAAATATTCAAACAGTTTTAAGGATCAAGCACAACTGGGTTCGTTCTTTCTTCGAAAAGGCAACTCTGAAGAACAAAATTTTCCTTTTCTTATACCAGAAAAGCAGACATCCACGACTCAAACCGAAACTGAACAAGGCATAAATAAACCAGCTAACATCCATTTTCAAAGTAAAACTGAAAGAAAAACGCCTGAGAGGCTCAAGAGTTTCACGACCAAACCAAGCAAAAACGATGAGGAGGGGCCCAGAATTTAAATAAAGTAAATTTAGGGAGAATAGTTGCGGCAGCAACAACTGGTGATTTCCTGGTGAACCTAGATCTCTGGGTGACTTTCCTTTGAGTGGCAGGCTGTTCCACAACCAAATGCATCAAATAAATTCTTCCAGCTATCCGAATTTCTAAAATGACCGAAGTGTGTACCTTAATCATTGATACTAGTCCAATTTGGGGAAGTGAAAACCGAGACCTTCGAGTCTGGATAACTCTGTCGGGGCCAAAGTATGAGTTTCATTATTACCTCTGTCTTCAGGTAGCTAACAGCGTGGACACCACAAGATTGCAGCAGATAGTAAACAGCAGTATTCGTTTGTTCCTCGTTCCCATGCCATTTTAACACTTTTGTGCTTTTGGACTTTTGTTCCTTTCATTTGAGTCTTTCTGTGCACCTTTCTTACTGAATTTTAATTCAGGATCCTCTATCCCATAGTGTCCTTTTGTGTGAGTGGTGTGTTTCAAGCTTCAGCTCACGGACGGAGAGGATCTTTTGGCAATTTAGTACTTGTGATTCAGCACCGCTTTGATTTATGATGTTTTTATAGAAGTTTGGACTCTTTATTTGCATTTTGGCATTTGCTTCTTGGCATGGGATCATTTATATTTAATACACTGTTCACCTTGCTTCTTTCCATGGGTCCTTTACTGTCACTCCTTTGAACATTTTACATGTGACGTGGATGGAGCCCTGACATAGTACTCCAGAATCCTCGAATCCAGTTTATCTTGCAGGGGTTAAGAAGGAATTCAATGCACATAGAGGCTTTGAGAAAAACTGCTAGACTGGAAGAACTCAAATAGCAACACACAGTCTGACTACTCAAACATGTCCACCATACCCAGAAATTTTGGTTTCTCTCAAATAAGCACGAGTTAACTCCCTTTATTGAAACCAATAGACTTAAAACCAAACAAAATGAAAACATGACTCAAAAACAACCAACATCTTATTTATATACAAAACAGGAAACTCAAAGACAACCTCAAGAAAAATAAGGCTTGAGAACCAAACCATTGAATGGTAGGTTCTCTTCCCATCCCTGTAAATCCTGCAGCTTATAAGTAGTAGGGCCAAGTTTTGCTTTGATCTGAAATGGACCTACCCATAATTGTTGGAACTTAGTATGCTTTCCCTTCTCATCATGGGCATGATCCCACTTGAGAACAAGGTCTCCCACTTCCAAGTCCCTTTTCCCAGCTTTATGTTTGTCAAACCATCTTTTTACTATCTCCTGCTACTACTTAAAATGTTCTCTAGCCTTGGATTTGGCCTCCTCTACTTTCAGAAGATTATATATCCTTATTTGGAGAACCTCATCATCAAACCCCCTAGACTCTTAGGCTAGTATGGAAGCTGGTAGCATGATATTGGGGGGCAGGATGGCCTCCTTACCGTACACAAGGGTATAGGGTGATATTCCTATTGAAGACTTGGGGGTGACTCTGTCAGCCCACAGGGCATTGGGTAAGGCTGAGTGCCAACTTCTCTGGTTTTCTACTACAGTCTTCTTTAAAATTCTAATGAGGTTTTTATTAGAGGACTCGGCCAGGCCATTCCCTTGCAGATAGTAGTTAGCAGAGTAATGTAATTTTATCCCTTTATCATGAGCAAATGCAATCAATTTAATTGATGAAAAATATTTAGCATTGTCAAAAACTAACGAAATTGGAACTCCAAACCTGGTCATGATATGATCTTGTAGGAAGCTGATGACTTCGTCTTCGTTTATTTTGAGTAGTGGGATAGCTTCGACCCAGCGAGTGAAATAATCAGTAGCAGTAAGAATGTACTTGTGCAGCAGGGAAGAATTCGGTTTTATTTCTCCAATAATGTCGAGCCCCCATTGTTCAAATGGTTCCATGACCATCACAGGCTTTAGAGTTGCTGCTGCTTTAGGCAGTCTTCCACCGCATCTTTGACAAATATCGCATTTCCTGACATGTGCATGTGCATCCTTAAAAAGCGTAGGCCAATAGTAACCATCTCTAAGGATTTTGTGGGCTATAGTGTCTCCTGAAAAATGTCCCCCAGCCGGACCATCGTGTAATTCAGATATTACTTTCTTAGCATCCTCTTTCTCCAAGCATCCCAGGAGGAATCCATTGTAGTTCTTTCTGAATAATACGCCTTCTACGATTTGGTAGGAAGCTGATTTCAAACGTAGAGCTCTCCTTTGTTTTGAACTCCAATGTTTTGGCAACAGCCCTGACTGCAAGTAATGCACAAGGTCTCTGTGCCAGGACTCAGGAGCCGTGAACAAAGGACATACATCCATTACATGCAATTCGGCTTCATCTTCCCATGCTTGTTCTTCGTTGTTTCTACTTCCAGTCATCAATTTGCATAGCCGTTGACCTTTCACTATAGTGGCTGGCTTGAATTCAAGGTCGTATTCTTGAAGGGCTATTACCCAGTTGCCCCTTCTTTCTCCCAACTCTTTCTGAATGAGAAGAGACCTTACAGCTGGGTAAGGAACTATTACCTTGGTCCGATTTTTTAATATATAAGGCCTGAATTTCTTCATTGCCTTAAATACTGTGTATGCTTGCTTATCAATGGATGGGTAGTTTAATTCAGCCCCTTGAAGCCCAGTGCTCATGAAAGAGATTGGGAATTCATCACCCCATCCTCCTTTTGGGTAAGCACGGCTGCCAATGAATCATTGGATGCAAAGGTGTACATAATAAAGTCTTTACCAAAGTCTGGGATTTTCAAGGAGGGAGCATGTGCAACATCAGTCTTGATTTTGCTGAAAGCACTCTTTTCAATTTCAGTCCACTTAAATTGTGTATTTTGCTTGACCATCTGCTGCGGTGGCTTAACAGTCTGGGCAAAATCAGGTACAAATCTTCTTACAAAGTTTATTGTTCCCATGAAGGATTGCATTCCCTTTTTATTATGGGGCATAGGGATTTGTTCAATGGCCTTAATTCTTTCTGGGTCTATAGATATGCCTCTCTTTGAAACTATATGCCCCAGTAACTTGCCCTCTGTGACCGCAAAAACGCACTTCTTAGGATTGAGGGAAATGCCATATTTTTGGCAGCGTTCGAAAATTTGCTTCAGGTGGAACGCGTGCTCCCCTCTTTTCTTCAAAAATATTGTGATGTCATCAAGGTATACCACAACGCTTCGTCAAATCATCCCGTGGAAAGCTATGTCCATAGCCCTCTGAAATGTTGCTCCAGCGTTAATCAGCCCAAAAGGCATCCTTCTATACGCAAAAGTCCCCCATTTAGTTATGAACGTTGTCTTCAATCTATCTTCCTCAGCAACTAACACTTGGTTGTAACCAGAGAAACCATCTAACAATGAAAACAATTCAGAACCGGATACCATCTGTAGCAATTGCTCCATGGGAGGCACCAGATAGTTGTCTTTATCTGAGGCACGGTTTAAGTTCCTGAAGTCTACGCACAGTCTGATCTCTCCTGACTTCTTTCTGACTGGTACCAAATTTGATACCCACTTTGAGTGTCTGACTTTAAAAATGATTCTGGCATCCAATAATTTCTTTACCTCATTTTGGATCAGCGGTTCCAGTTTTGGATGCATTTTCCTCAAGGGCTGCTGATATGGCTTGACTCCCGCCTTAATGGGAACAATGTGTTTAATGATGTTGGTATCGTATGTTTTTAAATCTTGGTATGTCCAGGCAAAGACATCTTTGTACTATTTGAACAAACTGATGAACCTATCCCTCTCGGCTGGTGAACAACATTTGCCGAGGTTCACAAACTTAGGATCCGTTTCAGTCCCTAAGTCTACTAGTTCGAACTGTAGAGTTGAGCTGTGCGTATTTACATTAGCGGGTCTTCGGAATTTTTCATTCAAGTCAAACATCTTCTCTAACGTTCTGACCCCTTTAGGGACGAAATTGTCAAATTTCATCTCGGCTTGGTGTTTTTCATCATCGATAATCGCTCCTTTGAATATCTCCTCATTTGTTAAACATTCTATGATTTGCTGATCATCATCGAACACCCTCAGATTGGTGATCATATCCAATACGGAAGGCCTGAAAACCAATTCAACAGTACATCGATTATTCGAGGGAACAAGCCTGGCGGCCGAAGTGGCCAATAAGTCAGCTGCTGCATTTTTCATTCTTGGGATTGAAATAATATTGAATGCATGAAAACATTTAAGCAAATCCCATACCTCATTTTGGTAATCTTTCAAGTGGGGGGAAACACAATGTATTTGATTTCTTATTTGCTTTACAACTATTTCTGAGTCCCCAAAAAATTTTAAATTGCTTACCTTCAATTCAATCGCTTTCTTGAGTCCCTGCACCAGTGCTTCATATTCAGCTGTATTGTTAGTACATTCAAACTCTAATCTACATGACAAGAAATGTTTATTCTTTTGTGGATCAATAAGGACGCAGCCGGCCCCTGATCCTTCTAAAGTCTTCGAGCCATCAAAAAATAAAGTCCAAAAATCATTAACTACTAAAAATGAATCTATTCCTACTTCTAAATCTACTATGTTACAGTCAATCTCATCAGCCTGAGAAAATCGAAGGAGATCAGGCTGGGTGTCAGATATGTTGCTGGCCTCCTCCACTTGATAGTTCCCTGGTTCCAGCTCGAGGAAATAGTTTCCCAACACAGGTTCGACCGGTATATTCTTTTCATCCAGTTGGGTAACATTGTACTTCATGTGAGGTTCTCTCAAAACCTTAATCTGATTGGGACTTCCTTTGTACGGAAACCACAGGTGTGACCAATATGAGGCGAAATACCCATTTAATTTAGCTGAACAATCTCTGCTCAGGACCAGACCATAAGCATCTGGTATATCAGACACCACGATGTTAATAACCTGGCATACTTTGTCATTTGATGCCAGACGGATTAGAACGTCCTCCATCTCACCAATTACCTTAACGTCTGTCCTATCCAATTGCACCACCCTCCACGTGGTTGGCTTAGGCTACCCATTTATTTTCTTACATACTGATATGGGCATAACATTAATCAACGCCCCTGAGTCTACCACACAATTGTGCACATTATGATTAAATATTTCAAATGTCAGGAGGAAAGATGGATGTTTGGTTTTAGACTTACCTCCGGTGCTAGCCTCTCCAATTTCTTCTTCGTCCCGAGGTTGATTGTCAGAGGGAAACTTCTCTTCTGACACTTCAAGTGCTTTAAACAACCTTTCTTTCTATTGAGGTACTTTACACATTTCAAAAAGCGAGACATTTGCCTTTATCTTCATCAAATCCTCAACAATGTCATATTCGATCTGTTGTTTAATGGACCGAGATTTATCAGCACTCACCTTCTCTTCGTTTGGCTTGGGCAGCATTCTGTTCTGCTTAGGATCTTGGCTAGTAATAGTGAATTCTGGAATCTTATTGGCCAAGGATTTATCTTGAAATTTCTTCCTGATATTTCTTTGCAGCCTTCTGATCTTTGGGAGTAAAAGACTGTCATTGCTAACCGTCCCTTGACTTCTAGGTGTCACGTTAGCCTCCCTGATATCTTTGTGTTTTTTAGTTATATCTTCTTCTGCATCGAGTAAGGAGACGAAACTCCATAATGCCATAGTCTCTTCTTCCTGTTCCTTTGTAGAAGTAGAAGCAGCATTTTCTTTCTTTTCATCATCATCTTCTTCCCTTAGTCTCGAATCCAACATCTGATTCATAACTAACATCATTGAATTTATCCATTGTGGACAGTTCCTTTCGGAGTGAGGCTGCTGGTGAAAGGTGCAGAAATTTTCCATCCCTATCTCTGTCAGATTCATAGACGCAGTATTGTGAGGAGGAGGTTGGGACTGATTGTTTTCCTCCCTTTTCTTATAATAAGGCCTACAGAACTTCTATGTTTCCTTCTCTTTTTCCAAGTCTATGATCTTATTAGACAGCTTTTGCATCATTTTGGCCATACTTTCATAATCTGGTGCTTTCTCCTCTTTAGGCTTAGTGAACAATAAAGTTTTCCTTCTCTCTCCTGATTGTTCGGGGTAATCTTCAATACTCTCTCTTTCAGCCTCCACCACTTCTGCTTCTTCATAGGTTTCTGTTAGAGTAGGCTTGGCCCTACCTTTTGCAAACATGGCCAGATCAGGACCCAAAGCTGAAGTATAGTACTCAATTAGTACTTTGTCTGAAAGCTTGTCTATTTCAGAAAAGTTCTTAAGATATGCTGTGAACCTTTGTGTGAAACTGTGCACTTTTTCCTCTTTCTCTTTCTTCAATGCACACAGTCCTTTCATGAGGGCAGCGTGAGTATTTTGTACTGCGTACTTACTTCTGAACATTCTCTCGAAGGTATCCTAGTCTGGGATAGAGTTAGCAGGCAACCCAATGTACCAAGATGCAGCAGCTCCTTTGAGGGTATGCAGGAAAAGTCTGCACACTACATCTTCATGCTCCCCAGCCCTCAAACCTTCTATTGCCAAGTAGAAACTTTGTAGGTGATCGTCCACTAGGATCTTCTCATTGGGGTAAAATTTAGGCAGTAACTTCTCAAAGGCTTGAGGTAGGTCATGCAAAGGGGGAGTCAGGTTTAGCGGTGACCTGGCTTTCCATGCAGGTGGTGGATTAGGTGGATTGGGAGGAGGTTGATTAACGTTAACACCGGCCATGAGTTGAGGTGGAGAGTGAGGGGGTGAACCAACAGGGGTGTGAACAAGAGAAATGTAAGGGGTTTTTGGGCCTTCTTGATTCAAAGGTAGCTCAATTTCTTGCAAAGTAGTCTCTACAAGTTCTTCCCAGTCTCCAACCAATAATGAATCTTCTGCTATAGGATGGTTTTTCTTCTTGTACTCTCTTCTAGGTAAGTCAGGGATAATTGGTAACCCTCCAAGCTTCTTTACGTATGCCCGGGTGTGTCTTCTTAGGTTGTTAACTACTTAGTTACCAACAGCATATAGATGTTCTCTCTTTTCTTCTTCTAGAATTGGATTGCGCGGTCCACTACTTTCAGAACTGTAACCAGCGGAATAATCTCAGGAAAACGGGTTTCCTCGGCCAGCCATGCACTGGCGGCCCTCCTTCTAACGCCAAAAACTATTGAGGCCTGGAAATTCACAGGCGGCAACAGTAAGGAATTCTCCCCAATCAACATTCCCAGCTATCCCGTTGATTGTTTGGTATAGGGAATCCGTCTGGTTTGCGGTCCGGCTACCGTAGGTCAAGTAACAAAACAAAGGCTTTACCAGTTGTGGCCCAGTCCACCGCGTTTTTGTGTTTTTTGCCTTTAAGAAATCAAATGCAAGTGCCTAACTAAATGCAGGGTGATCAAGATGCAGGGAGTGGTCACAATGTGATGCGCAGGTTCTTTCCTCTCGTCTTGTGCTCGCAAGCAACCAAATCAGATACAATAAGAAATAAACTAACTATCTAATCTATCCCTAGGGAGAAGAATTATCATGCTGGGTGAATAATACAATCGGTACATGCATTGTGAAATGTTTCAGATAGCTGAGACTTTCTTCCAAAACACATGAACACTCTACAAAATATTTGAACAACCAGATAGCTGATTATTTATGAACAAGCCAATATTACTCACCATGGAAAACCACATCACAAAATTAAACTTAAGAATATTCCAGCAAGAACATAGGTTCAGAAATTAGAACATTCTCACAGTTAAAGAGTCATAGCTGAAAACGAAATAGTTCCTCTTCACATAGCTCAATTAAATACATGTGATGTATTCCATATTGCACCTCTTCCAGCAAGCAAAGTTTGCAGTCTCTCATGTAAAACAAAGCAGTTCCTCTTACAATAGATGGTTTACAAAATTTCCCAGGGAAAAAGCTCCGTCTCATTCCTACTTTCCGATATTTAAACTCCCATTTGCGACCCTTTGGGCTTCCCCTAAACGTGTGTCTTTCCAGCTACCAAAAACGTTCCTGATCCCCCATCTTTCAACGCACATTCATGATTGGTTGGGTAACTGCCGAGCCTTTCAAAACTCTACGTTTGCTGTTAAACGGTCCGTATTTCTCCATGTCGTGGCATTTTGATCGCTCCTCTGTGTTCACCTGCAATCAACCGACAAGCATCATCCACTGGGGTTATGTTATAAAACAAGATAGTCAGATCTACTCATGAAACAACCAGCCCTCAAGGAAATCACCAAGCACGGATACCACTACCTCGACCATGGTGGGAGACTTACAGGTGGCTCAACAATACTTACGTCGGACGGGTAGACCACTCCAAAGGCGGGAAACATCATTAATCGGATGTCGGAAGGATGGTACAGCGGAAGTTCAAAGGATCTCCCAGCCGAAATGGCGGATGAAACAAAGGTTGGAGAATCTCCCAGACATTAGAATCAGAATCTTAGAGGATCTCCCAGCCGCAACGGTGGACGAGTCAGGTCTATGGGAAAGCAACTTAAGGTTAAATACGAATCGGACGTCAGTGAGATTTAGAGAGTCGAACACTAGAATGATCTGAGGGCCACAACGGCGATGGAAAAGAAGAATAACGGCTTCTGATATGAAATTAAAAAGAGGCTCGATCGCAAGGAACAATCAAATATTCAAACAGCTTTAAGGATCAAGCACAGTTGGGTTCGTTCTTTCTTCGAAAAGGCAACTCTGAAGAACAAAATTTTCCTTTTCTTCAACCAGAAAAGTAGACATCCACAACTCAAACCGAAACTGAACAAGGCATAAATAAACCAGCTAACATCCATTTTCAAAGTAAAACTGAAAGAAAAACACGTGAGAGGCTCAAGAGTTTCACGACCAAACCAAGCAAAAATGATGAGGAGGGGCCCAGAATTTAAATAAAGTAAATTTAGGGAGAACAGTTGCGGCAGCAACACACCTACCATATATGCATCGACATATCCTTGTAGAACGTTTTCTAAACCTCCAAAAAATAATCCATGAGAAGTCGTACCTCTCAAATACCTAATAATCCATTGTACTTCCCTCCAATGTTGTTTACCTATATTGTTCATATACCTACTCACAAATACCACTGCATGTACAATATCTGGTCATGTGTACACCATGGCATACATCAAGATGTCAAATTTTAATGAATAGGGAGCCCTAGACATGTATTCTATCTCCTCTTGTGTCTTGAGACACATCTCCTTACTTATTTTGAAATGGTTTTCCAAAGGTGTACTAACTGGTTTTACATGCTTCATTCTAAAACTTCCCAACACCTTTTCTATCTACTCACCATGAGACAATGTCAATCTGGTATTTTTCCTAACATAGACAAACAACCTCTATATCCCGATGCTCCCTTAGTGATCTTCCACCATGTTTTTCCAAACATAGGAAAACAATTTCTATATCCCAACTGCCCTATGGAGATAAGATTGATTTTCATATCAAGAATATGCCTTACATATCACTAGTACATATGGCTCAAAAGATCCACAAAATATTGCCATGAAAAAGTTAAAATGGTAATTTTCATGGATAAATTGATAAATATTTTGAAAAGAAATTGTTCTTGCCCCCGATCATTGTCATTGCTACGATGTAAATGACAGTTTTTCTCTATAGCGGTGAACGTTCATCTCTATTACAATGAAGACATATGTTCATCGCAATAGCGATGGAATGATAAACACTTGCAAATCAACTGTCATCACAGTAATGGTCATTGACTTTTTGTTATTGTTGAAATTTGATCATTGTGCATATTCATTGAGAGATCAACAAAGCAATGATATAAAAGAGGTCATTTAGAAAAGAAGGTTTCCAACTGGGTTTGCGTCAAACATACAAAATATCTTAATGAAATAAGGTGATTTTGGTGGTGCACTAAAATTCATGACTGGCATACATTCACAAAGGTAATTATTTATGTATATAATTTCCATTTAGTGCATCCTTCCTAGTAATTCTTGTCTCTTATTTAGAAATTAAATAAATAATGATTTTCCTTATGTTACAGTATGTTCTACCTCTATCCCTCCTAGATAGCTTTGACGACGACATAAAACAAGTTATATATGATCTTGGTAAATACATGAGGTAAGTAACAATTTATATGCATGAAAATGTGTGTTCACTGTGTTCCATAGCTTATTGACATATTGTATTTTACATATTGGACCTATACACACAAGATCAATGTGGATGGTGGAAAGGCATTTGAAGTCATTGAAGGATTTTGCTAGAAAAACAGAATGTTCTAAGGGTTATATTGTGTAGGAATATATGGTATATCAATCCATGGTGTACATTAGTCAGTATGTTCCAAATTTAGCAAAAAATATCAATATTCCTCGCATTTGGCACATCAACTCCATCAACAAATTTGGGGGGAGGTCTTGTTAGGGAAAGGTAGAACAAGGAAAGTGAAAGGTAATTAGATGGTGTAGATTGAATTTATTATACAATTAATTTTTTGATATCATATATATCTTACTCATGTAATTTTTATTATTCCATCAATATTTTAAGGTAAAGTTAATTTCCTTTAATTATAGATAATTTACAATTCTTAATTGTTATTTAGCAGGTGATTTTGTACTCAGTGATGATATTTATTGATGAATTTATGATCATCAATGGTATCATAATCAGCATCATCACCATCATCACCATCATCATTATCATCATAGACATCATAATAAACCTCATCCTCAGCCTCATCATCATCAATGTTATAATCATCATCGTCATCAATGTTATCATCATCGTCGTCATGAATTTTATCATATTCATCATCATGATCTTCATGTTCATACTCATTAGAATAATAACAATCATCATCATCATGTTCATGCTCATTATAATAATCACAGCCATCATCATATTCATCTTTATGATCATCAATTCTATCATAATCATCATCATCATCATCATCATCATCACCATCATCACCATCTTCATCATCGTCATCATCGACATCAAAATAAACCTCATCCTCATCGTCAGCCTCATCATTATCAAGTTATAATCATCATTGTCATTAATAATATCATCCTCGTCATCAATGATATCATCTTCATCATCATGATCATCATGTTCATACTCATTATAATAATAGAAATCTTCATCATCATGGTCATCCTCATTAGAATAATCGCAACCACCATCGTCTTCATCATCATCATCACCATCACCATCACCATCATCATCACCATCATCATAATCGACATCATAATCAACCTCATCATCGTCATCTATGATATCATCATCATCATCAATGTTATCGCCTTCATCATCATGATCATCATGTCACACTCATTAGAATAATAGAAATCATCATCATCATGTTCATCCTCATTATAATAATCGCAACCATCATCATCTTCATCTTTATGATCATCAATTATATCATAATTATAATCATCATCATCATCACCATCACCATCTTCATCATCGTCGTCATCAACATCATAACCAACCTCATCCTCATCATCGTCAATGTTATAATCATCATCATCATCAATGATATCACCATCATCATCGTCGTCAATGTTATCATCTTAATCATCATGATCATCAAGTTCATACTCATTATAATAATAGCAATCATCATCATCATGTTCATCCTAGCGCCAACGATTTTCCATGGCAAAAATATTCACATGTACTAGTATAGATGAGAACCATGACATAAATGATATGGAGAGATATCATAGGAATTATTGAATAAGCCTAATTATTTCAAAAAAATGGTTTCTATGTTAGAAGACATTTTAAAAATAATAATAAGGCAAGAACAATTTTATGTGTAATTTCTTAATTGTCAAGGTTGTAATTAATTGAATTTTGCACATTTTCAAGATTTATAGATTTGTAATAAATAAATTGTATTATACAATGAATTCCATCTAACCTTATTATTTACTTATGATTTTGTCAAGTCTTCTTGATAGTGGAATTTATCAAGCATCTTCTGTGTGTCAAACTTTGAAATGGTCACCATATTACACTCATATGACAATTTTTTTTCAAGAAAGGGTCTATTGACGATGATGATGTTCCCTATGATTACGATAATGACCATAAATAAAATTATCATGATTATCCTGTTGACTATGGTGACAACGATAATTTCTCTATCAACATCATCATCATCATCATCACTAACGATGTTGATGATGTCGATGGTGTTTTTTATGACGATGATGATGACGACGCCAATGATGATGGTGTTGTTTATGACGATGGTGATGATCATTGATGATGACAATGATCATAATAAACATTAAAAAAATTAATAATACTAAAATTAATAAACATTAAAAATATTAAACATTAAAATAATAATAAACATTAAAAATAATAAATATAAATAATAAACAAAACAAAAAGATAAAAATTAAAAAACAACAAAGAATTAAAACTATCTATCTTACCTTCCCCTGTCATGACAATGAAATTTTACATCTTTAACTTACCTAACCCATGAACTATGTCTGAGGTCGCAGAGGATTTTACAAGGTTGCAGAGGATTTTTTCCAATTACCTCAGTCACGAACTAGGTTCGAGGCCGCAAAGGAGTTTCCAAGGTTGCAGAGGAGGTTTTCCATTTACCTCACCCATGAACTAGGCTCGAGTTTGCAGAGGAGGTTTTCCAGTTACCTCACCCATGAACTAGGTCTGAGGCCGGATAGGAGTATTTTCACCACCTCTTTCATGTGTGGGATAAAAAACAACCAAAACACCCCATATCTCCAGTGGATGGGTGATTGAATCCGGTTAAAATTACTAGTAAGAAATGCAGTTTTGGTTTATTATGCAGTTTTGGTTTACTATGCAATTTTTCAATCAGAATTTCTTACTACAAGATAAATGCGGCATTTTAAAATGACTCAAATTGTTGAAATCATGAATTAAACACTCGAAATTGCATTTTCATCTCATTTTCAGGAATTCCTTCTGCACTAGATTCCAACAAGTAGGGGTCGAATTGGATAACGCATATACTTTTACCCTATTTCACCCATGTGATCAATAAATTCAAAATAAACCAGGTGGAACTGGGAACACTGAAAGTGGGACCATTGCTACCACTCTTTCCCTGATGGAGTCTAGGGATAACAATGTCTCATTAGATCTCCCGCTGCAACAACCAGAAGAACCATAGTTGTTACTTCTAGCAAGATCCGAGGCTTGGGGCCGGAAGCCCTCTTTCTCTTTTTCCTCAAATTTTTCCTGAATATAGAGGGTCTACACTATCTATGGATGCCACAATCATTCACACATAACCCTTCTTAGACCCTCTTTGGAACCCTAGTTCATCTAGAGAACAATTTTTTTTAAATGATTTGAAGTTGTTGGAATCAGGATGGCTGGGATATCATCCAACTCCACCTTCCCTACCTCCCTTATCATCCTCAAAAGAAGGGGACGTTGTTAGCCCAGAGAGTTACATTGCTTCTTTTTTGCGGTTGGATGATTTTCCAGGGACACCACCTGATTCGGGATCTAACAGAAGCGACAAAGAGACACAAGCATAAATTCAACCTGACAGTAGGGGTTTATCAAAGATCCATATCAAAAAACAAAAGAAAAAGTGCCTCTCCTCAACCACTGGGCCAATTAATCTCATTTGTGGTGTCAATGTGTCGATATAGGACATTGGGCCTATGACAGGCTCTGTTCTGGTAGGAAAAATTCGTGGGCAAAACCCTAGCTCAGAGGATATGGAAATTTTGGTTTGGAAGAATTGGTCAAGTGTTCTCAACTATGAACCAGAAATGGATTCCCTTACAAAGGGGTGGTTTGGATTAATATTCAACTGTGCAAGTGATGTTGAAAAAATTATAGCGAAATAATGGAGCTATGGAGCTATTCATATTCTGTTGAAAAAAATGGACTCCTCTCTTTGATTTTGGATAGTGAGATACTGGACACTATGTCAGTGTGGGTACGTCTTCTGAGACTCCCCTAGGAATTTTGGAACCCAAACTCGCTTCACGATATGGGGAGTGCGCTCGAAGTCTTTTTGGAGGACGATATTTCTTTTCTGAAGACAAGAAGGAAAATCGTAGCATGAATACTTGTCTCTTTAAACATTCAAACATATCTCCTAGAACACATTAATATCTTACGGGGTGAATCTGTTAGGAATCAACTTTTGGACTATGAAGAGATCCCCTTCAAATGTCACCATTTCCATGCAACAGGACATAGAGCAAAAAATTGCCACCTAGGGTTTTCAAAATCCATAGCACAAAAAAGATGGTTTCCAAGGGAGCTTGCGGCTCCAAGAACTAAATATATCCCTCAAGGGATGCATGAATAAGCTTCTCCTCTCCAATATATTGATCACCAACAATCTCCTAAGGAGAATGCTCATCAAGCAGTTTTCACAGATTAGGTGGAAGACACTTTTCCACAATAGGATTAGTCAATCTTCAAAGGTAATCCTACAAATCGTCCTTTGAATATGAACTTGAATGATTTACATTTCAATGATTCTCCATTTTCTGTTACAGAAGATATTTCATCACCGTTGATCATTTTCTTGATAAAAAGAAACCATTGATTCAAACTATTCGTGCATAATAACTGTCGAACCACATTTTACTACCTATGATTTGCTTGAAATGCTCATGAACTATATCAATACAAGTTACAATTTGAAACACCCAAATTAAATATAACCCCTTTAGATTATAAATATATTACAATAGTATGAATTCATGAAATAATTTGACTCAATGTAAACACAAAATCAATACAACAATTGCTTTGTTCACTTGTACCATTCAATTACCTTTTAGAGTTTGAACATGAAATAAAATTGATCTTAACAGAGTACAGACCCATACACTGTCACTTTTGCTCAAAGAACAAGTAGTTCTAATATTTTCCCTAGATCAATATACTACCTCTCTCTCAGGATCTAAAATCCTCCAAGTTACTCAAGCTTCTCGAGTTATTCCAAGTTTCTATGAGTTATCTGATGCCGGCATGGATGGCCAACAATAACGTCTTCAACTCCACTGACAGAACCACTATAGGTTGATAATGGATTGTTCACATAGTATACAACATTCAAAAATAATACTAAGTATTTTAATGAAATTACAATACTGTAACTGATTCATTTACCTTCCATAAATGGAGAATACACACTCAAAAACAGAAAATACAACCATTTCACAATTTTCCTATTTCTGTTGATTCACAAAGAAAATCCAGTCCACAATGTTGACACAGTGTATCTAACCTCTAATCATTGAATTTACAAGCCTAAGTAGACATAGCATAGCTCTCTTCCTCGAATGAGGGTAACAAACAGCCAAGAATATCCTATTTGTGATTATGTCTCATACAGTTAAAACATATGTCTAAAATCCAATTTAATCTAACCTGCAATCTATATTTTAGGAACCAACTCTTGTAGTAAACCAAAACTAATTTGAATACTTCTTTTTTTCCTTTTCCAACTGTAAAGATGCCCCTACATCAGGCTCCTAGGGTTAAAATGCTTATGAATCCCTTTTCATAAGTTCTTCAATGGAGTAACCCTTCTTATCAATCTCTACTACATTTATCCAAGTAGCATCTTCTTTAGGGTGCTCTTTCCACTTAACCAAGTAATTTAGGTATTCTCTGCCTCTAGTCTTCTTAGTTAATCTGGTGTCTAAGATCTTTTCATCCTCCAAAAGCTTTTCCATTGGCACCTACTTTTCCCACTTAACCTCCTTATTCATACCTAGTTCTAGATTATTTGTAAGTTGTTATGTTCCATCCTTTTCATAAGGATATAAGTTAGATATGTTAAATATAGGAGATATACCAATCCCATATGGTAGCTGCAATTCATATGCATTAGCTGAAAACTTCCTAATAATTTTGCAGTGTCCTATTTTTTTGAATTTCAACTTGTTATCTTCACCTTTTGGGAATCTTTCCTTTCTTAGGTAAGCTAAGACTAGATCGCCCACCTCATAGTTGACCTCTCTGCCCCTCAAATAGAAATGAAATGTTGGTCCAATATGTCTATAAATCTAGCCTAAGAAGATGTACACGAGGACTAATTTTTTGGTTTGAACAGGTTGCAATAAGAATATATAGATGCTCCTCCTTGGATTAACCCTATAAAAGGCTGGAAAAAATAGAATAGGTGCTCTACAAATTGACCTTCAATAGGAAATTTCAAGCTAATATTTATACCCATCCACATAATAATTAATTCAAGCCGAGTTTATTCATAGGTCAGACGTAGAGTTTATGATTATTTACAGGTCGGCCCCATTCCTGTGCTAGGATAGATCACTCCCTTCAAAATATTAACACATGTTTTTCTCCCGATCTTCTTACCTTTTATCAATGTATTTATGATGAGGGAATATGCCCAACTACTACAGTTCAAGCCTTTCCTTGAAGGTAGTCCTATCTATCAATCTTTCATCAAGAATATCTATATTATCTTATTGTTGTTTTCATTTCAAATGGTATGCCCATAATTTATACTTTAGGGCCTTTCAATGCCCATACCTACTTCTAAAAAGAGACCAACATGCTTCATGATGAAGAAACCTATTCCTAAAGTGAGGACCTCCAAAATGGTATGGTACAGGTTTCAAACTCTCCATTCCATTGTTAATTCCATGGACATAGTAATTTGATATGAAATCTACTGAAAGGAAAGCCAGTTGATACAAATGTATAAATTGTTGCTAATAACCTGAACAAGAGTTCTATAAAATTCACTTAAGATCCATTATTCATAGGTATGAAGTGTTGTTTTGATGATAAAATTGTTTAGAACACACCCAAAAATACTTTTACTGCTGTTCAAATTTCCCCAAATCTCTATTTTCAAGCATCCAATGTGCTTTGAGATACTCCAAGAAAGTACTATAAAATATCTCATCCAAGACATTTGACACATTCAACGCACATGTGTATTGTTGTTTGTTTCAAAAGGATTCCCTAGAATAGGGCTATTTCGCCCCTGCAACAACATTTACTATACTTGTAGATGATGATCTCATAATTTTCTTTGTCTTGCTTACGATTCTCAAAGGCATGTTTATAGTTGGAATGATCTAAAAACATGCCTTGAACAACCTAGGACAATTATATGTTCTTAGATTGACTTTTAATGTTGTTTCCAATGATTTCTATATGAATGTTCCTTGAAAGGAATTAGTGCTTAGTGTTGTTGCTTCAAAGAGATACTACCCAATATACTTCTTAATGACTATTCAAAATGCCTAGAATCACTTTTTGATGGCCAAACACACTACAAAAAACCCATAGATGATTATGTTAGCACTTGTGCTAAATTTTGAAGTTTTTGACCTAAGGCATATGTGTTAATCCCCCTTCCAAGTTTGGGCCAATAAAAAAAATGACGGGTAGGGTCAAAACTTTTCATATATTATGAACTAGAGGTATGCTAGAGAGGGTTGGAAGTGCCTTAGGAGGCTTATTCCTAAGCATGAATGTCAAAATAGTAAGAAATCCTTTGGTGCGACCTAGAAATGTGCCTAAGTATGAGAAATATGATCAAGGATAGGCCTTGGCAAGAACGGATGGTAGAGATCCAACCATCAAAGAGACCAAAGGACCAAAAATCATTTCTACCCATGGAAAATCGAGAGCGAAAGCACGAAAGAGATACAAATTTGCTTATGGAAGATTGAATCTTGACTTTCCCCTTCTAGGTTCTGGGATTCGATGGTCCAAGATGATTTCACCCAAGATCAATGGTCTATCAAATGGCATAGATTAGAAATCGGAAAGGATAAATAAGTTTAAGCTTGAAATCTTCAAATCCCAAGTTTCGATTTCCGTATCCAAGATCCAACAGTTCAAGGATATTCTGCCCAAATCAACAGTATGGAAAGATGCAGAAGGGGAGAGATCAAAAATCGAGAAACTTAAGAATTTGATCATGGAAATTTGATCTTCCGCCTTCTGCGATCCACTAGATCCAACGGTTCAAGGATATAAGGCCTAAATCAATGGTGCGGAAAAGAGCAGCAAGGTGGAGATAAGAAAGCGTAAATAGAAAATGGTTCTATCACAAGAATTTAAAGGAATTATTTATGCGATCCTCTAGATTTATGGTTCATAGAGATCCCACAAAAATCAACAGTGCAGAAATAAGCAGGAGAGCGGAGGAGGAAAGTCTGGAAACTTAATAATTTGATGATGAAAGTTGAAGTTCTGGATTTCGTTTTCCAACATATATATGGCTCATATCATTCCCACTCATATCAAAGGTCCGAAAAGGAGGAGAAATGTGGAATACGAAAGCATAAGAACTTGGTTGAAAATTGCAGAAACCCTGATTTCCACTTTCTTCCATCCCGTAGCTTGATCTCAGATCAACGGCGAGGAAATTTTATGGAGAAGATCGACGGTGTGGAAAAAGGAAACATGCGCATGAGATAAGTAGCTTTCCAAATTTGTGAAATCGGTTAAAGGCCTTCAGGATTCAACGGCCACGATTAATGGTGAGGTAAGATCAGCGGTCAAGAACAATTCCACTAATGCAACAACCATGAGGAAATGAACTTTTGAAATCTACAAAACCATTTAAAGGGTCTGCAGGTTTTATGGCTAAGATCAAGGCTTGATCTAGATCCACGGTCAAGAAGAATTTCGCTGATCCAACTAGCACAGAGAAAGTCATGGGGAAAATCTGTGAAACGATATAGAGCAAGTAATTTCAGACACATGTCTCCTGATCCAGAGGATTATTCATCTTTAATTTACACTGATCCAATATGGTACAATAGTTATTAATCTATGGTTCAAAGAACATAACACATGTATGTTCCACAAATATGCTAAACATAGTGGTGACATATCACACTGCTGTGACAGACTTATCACTTGCTGTGACAGACTTAGCTGTGACAGACTTATCACTTGATGTGACAGACTTAGCTGCGACAAACTTAGCTACGACAGACTTATCTGCGATAGACTTAGCTGCGACAGACTTTGCTACGACAGACTTATCACTCACTGTGACAGACTTATCACTTGCTGTGACAGACATAGCTGTGACAGACTTATCACTTGCTGTGACAGACTTAGCTATGACAGACTTAGCTGCGACAGACTTAGTTGCGACAGACTTATCTGTGACAGACTTTGCTACGACAAACTTATTGCACTTGCTGTGACATCGCGAAGTTAGTGGTGACATCAAACGGTTACGTTACATGTGACATTATGGTATGGTGCAACATATGTGCGTAATGGTCATTGCAACGTGTTGTGAGTCAACATATGTGTGTAGAGTTGGTTGCAACGTTTTGGGAATATGGAACGTCATGGTACCATAACGCTTGGGCAGCGATTTGGCCGAATTGCATGGTTCAGTTTTAGCATATGATTGTAACGTTGATAAAGAAGAGAACAGCTGTGGTCCATTATGGCTCCTCTCGCTAAGTGCTTGAATAGAGGATGCTGGCCACCATTGGAGGGGGGGAGACTCAGTTCGTTCAGAGCGCAGTACCTCATTTCTCTGTTATGCGAAGCTTGGAGAGTTTGCTGTAAAGTGTTCCGATGTTGTTACTGTGGAATTCGGCATTCTCTATCATACTTTAGCTTTCTTTGCCTTACGAAGGCTGATTGTAATTCCTAGAGAAAGGTCTTAAAGACTTTGTATAGCATTCTATATATAGCTGGTGAAGTTGTTTCCAGAACCATTTTGTACCATTTTTAAGAGATTAATTGGATCGGTACCCATTGGAGAGGGACCCGGAGACGTAGCCCAGTTAAGGGGGTGAACTCCGTTATCAACTTCTATTTTGTGACTCTTTGATTATGTGTTTCTTTTATATCTGTTTATCAGTTTTGTTTTCCATATGTTTTCAGCATTAATTTCTGTTAATGTTGTTCCATTAATTTACCTGCTGAACACATTCTGTTTAACACAAACTTTTAATGCGCACAAGTTGAGGTCCGACGGATCATGTTTGGTATCAGAGCTGGTTGACTGCTTGTGCAAGTTTGTGAATGCTTACGAGATCCAGGTTAAATCATGTTGAAGGAGAATTAGTTGAAGAAGATCCTAAGATTGGCTCAAGGAGAACATTCTCAAGAACCATGTCTTCTCCACGAGGGGAAGAAGAAGGACATACAGAACGGGAAAAACCTATTATTTTTTAATCTAAGTTTTTAGAGGCTTTTATGAGCATGAAAGCCATGATGGAAATTCTACTCGATGAGCGAGCAGAAAGGAAGAAGAAAGAAGAAGAATCTTCATCCAAAGATGCAGAAGTGAAGAAGGAAGAAAAGGGTAAAGGAGTAGGAGGTGATGGTGATCCTCTTGATACTACTCAAACTTTATCTTCTTCTCATGCTTCTCATTCACATTATGTTAATGCAAATTCTAATATGCCTTATTTCAAATTGGATGTTAAGTTTGAGTTACCAATTTATAATGGAGATTTAGATGCTGAAAAGTTAGACAATTGGATCAAGCAGCTTGAAGTATATTGTAGGGTGCAAGGCATTAATGATGACCCTTCCAGGATTCAATTGGCCACGTTGAGAATGAGTGGAATGGCTCTTACTTGGTGGGAGAGCAAGATTCAGCAAGATCTTCGAAAGAATGGTAAAATTATTTCAGTTTGGAATGAATTCATTGAAGTATTAAGGAAGCAATTTTATCCTTTAGGCCATATCCAACAATTAACCATGGGTTGGCAAATGTTAAGACAAGCTAAAGGACAAAGCATTCAAGATTATACTCATGAATTCATAAAGAGGGCTATTGCATTGAATGTTGCATTAGATACACAGGAAACTCTTCTTAAGTACATTGGTGGCATGCATTCTTATTTGAGACATACTTTGTTGATGTTTAACCCCAGTAATTTGGATGATGTATGTGTTCAAGATACACATTTAGAAGCCAGGGGTAAGCATGCTAATGATACTTTTGTGAAGAAATCATTTAAATTTGCAAGCAAATCAAAAGGTAAAGATAAGGGGGAAAAGAAGATGGCTACTGTTAAGAAAGAGGGTGAAAAGCCTACATGTTCACATTGTCAAAAGGGACATGATGTCTCTAAGTGTTGGAAACTTCATCCAGAGTTAAGGCCAAAGAAGTTCAAAGGAAACAAGGATAAAGGCAAAGCAAAAGCTACTGCAGTAGTTATTCAAGACTTAGGATCTAACTCAGGTGATGAAACAAAGGTTACAGCTGTCGGAATCCATGGTAAGAATAAAAGTATCTCACTTCCCATTGATGCAAAATCAAGTTCTAGTACAAGTACAAATCTGCCATCTACTTCTAAGCAAAATGATAAAGATAGAAGTGCATTGTTTCATGTTCGTGTCATTGCAAATCACACAACGATTGATACATTGTTTGATAGTGGTTCACGAGTAAATATGATATCAGAAGAAGTGGTTAAGAAATTGCATTTAGTTACTATGCCTCATGAAAAACCCTATCGTCTTGGTTGGGTTACTAATGATACACAATTACAATTTACAAAGAAATGTGTATTGAAATTTGCAATCACTGAAAAGTTTATGGATGAGGTAGAACTAGATGTAGTACCACTTGACATTTGTGGAATTGTACTTGGGAGTCCATATTTTTATGACCGGAAAGAAGTCTTTTATAGAGAGCAGAATAAGAATCATCTTTTTAAAGATGGTGTAGAATATATTGTACGAGCACATAAGATAAAGACCAATCTAGCCATAGTATCTGTAGGACAAATGAAGAGGTTGGTAAATGCTAGTAAGAATTTTGTGTTAATGATGGTTAAGATAAAAAATGATGAGATCTCTAAATCTTTTGAAGGGTGTGACCCTAAGCATAAATCTAAACTAATTGAAATCATTTCTGAGTATGATGATTTGTTTCAAGATCCGAAAGGGTTACCACCAAAAAGAGAGATTCAACATGAGATACATTTGCAGTAGGATGTGCCACTCCCGAACATAGCCCTATACCGGATGTCTGTAATGCAGAATGAGGAGATCAAGAAGCAGGTTCAGGAGCTGATTGAGAAGGGGGTCATCCGGCCCAGCACTTCTCCTTGTGGCTCTCCTATAGTCTTGGTTCCAAAGAAGGATGGGTCATGGAGGATGTGTATCGACTACAGGGCCCTTAACAAAATCACCATTAAAAATAGGTATCCTCTTCCTCGCATTGATGATTTGCTTGATCAGTTGAAACATGCCATTTATTTTACAAAATTGGATCTACGTAGTGGGTATCATCAAATCTGTGTTGCTGAAAATGATGCCTGGAAAATAGCGTTTAAAACAAAACAGGGTTTGTATGAATGGCTTGTGATGCCTTTCAGACTCTGTAATGCACCTGCTACTTTCATGCGGGTCATGAATGATGTCTTTTGACCATTCATTGATGATTTTGTAATTGTATACTTGGATGATATCCCAGTGTTTAGCAAAACCTGAGAAGAGCATATAGTACATATGAAGAACGTTTACATTTACTAAGGAAGGAAAAGCTTTATGTAAAAATGTCTAAATGTGAATTTGCTAAAACTTCTTTAGTATATCTAGGCCATATTATTGGTGGAGGCCACCTGCGAGTGGACCCAGCCAAGGTTGTTGTCATTGTAAACTGGCCACGGCCTAACACCGTTACTGAAATAAGAAGTTTTTTGGGTACGGTTCAGTATTGGAGGAAATTCATTTCTGGGTTTTCTTCCATTGCTGCTCCATTACATGCGTTGACAAGAATTAAAGAAATTTTCCAGTGGGGAGGAAAGCATCAGAGAGCCTTCGACACTTTAAAGGAAAATATTAGCACCGCACTAGTTCTGACATTGCCAGATTTGTAGCAGCCGTTTGAGATCAAAACCGATGCTAGCGGGTTTGCCATGGGAGCAGTTTTGATGCAAGGAAGGAAGCCAGTCTATTACCATTCAAAGACATTCTCTACTGCGGTAAGTAACTATCCGACTTATGACAAAGAATTGTATGCTTTATTACAGAGCATGAAGAAGTGGAAACATTATATCATAGGAAAAGAAACAGTCATACATACTAATCATCAGCCACTTCAATATTTACAATCTCAAACTAAAATACAACAAAGTAGGCATTTAAGATGGATGGGATTCTTACAACAGTTTCATCTCGTAATTAAGTACAAAAAGGGAATTCATAACAAGGTAGCGGACATGTTATCAAGGCCTCCTACGAATGCTTCAATCATTCTTCAAAATAGTTCATTAACACATGAAAGTTATATTGAACAGTATGCAGAAGATAAAGATTTTAAGGAAGTATATGCATCACTAATGCATGGTAAACAGGAAGAGAACTATTATGTGCATGATCAGCTCTTATATCATCTTGGTAAACTCTATATTCCAGAGAAGGAAAGAGTGCATGTGATCCGAGAAGCACATAGTTAGTTGATTGCAGGACATTTTGGAGTAAGTAAAACATTGTCTGTATTGCAGAATCACTGTTATTGGCCTCAAATGCAAGAAACTATAGCTAAATACATAAGAGGTTGTATTATGTGTGCAACAAGTAAGCCTAGCAATAGGAAATTGGGGTTGTACACACCTCTTCCAGTTTCTTCTCATCCTTGGGAAAGCATTTCTATGGACTTTGTAGGGGGACTACCTATGTCTAGAAAAGGGCATGATTACCTATATGTTGTCGTGGATAGATTCAGCAAAATGTGTATATTAATGCCATGTAACAAACAGATCACTGCTGAACAAACCGCTCATCTATTCTTTCATAATGTTTGGGTACATTTTGGGCTACCCATGTCTATTGTATCTGATCGGGATTTCCGGTTCTTGGGAGAATTCTGGTCGACTTTATGGGAGCTTATGGACACTAAACTAAAGAAAAGTACAGCTTTTCATCCACAGACTGATGGGAAAATAGAGGTAGTGAACAGGACAGTGATTCAGCTGCTCAGAGGATATTGTAGTAAAAATCCTAAAATTTGGGATGAGCAGTTGCAGTATATACAGCATGCTTACAATCATGCAATTCATTCTTCCACGAAAATATCTCCTTTTGAAACTTGTTTTGGTTATCTGCCAAAAACACCGATGGACTTCTCTTTTGGAAAAGATGCAGCGAATGGACATCATGATGCAGATAAAGCACTAAGGTTCATTCAGAGAATCCAAGCAGTACAGCAGGAAGTTCAAGAATAGTTGGAGAAGAGCCAGGCAAAGTACAAAGCCAGGCATGACAAGCATCGAGTTGATCATCAATTTCAGGTTGGTGACAGAGTTTGGTTACATATCACCAAAGAAAGGATGAAAGGTGAAGGTAAAAAGCTTAAACCTATCCGGTATGGTTCTTTTGAGAACTTGGAAAAGATCGGTACTAATGCTTTTCGCTTGAATTTACCTCCATACATGCAAATTTATTCAGTTGTAAATGTTGAGAATCTTAAATTGTATGAGCCTCCTATGATCATGGATGAGGAAATTAGCATTCAAATTCCTTCAGTTGATGATATGGCACTTGAATATATGAATGAGTTGCAGGATGATGTTATTCTTGATAGAAATGTAAGGAATTCACGAAGGGGGAATGCTGAGTACCTCCAAGTGGGGCTTAAGGGCATGCATCCTAGCAAAGCAAGATGGATGGAGATTGGAAAAGTGAGGGAGCTATACCCTCACTTACTTGCAGAATAATTCAGGATTTTGGTGGTCCAAAAGCTATCTAATGGGGAGGAATGATCTGGAGGATTATTCATCTTTAATTTACACTGATCCAATATGGTACAATAGTTATTAATCTATGGTTCAAAGAACATAACACATGTATGTTCCACACATATGCTAAACATAGTGGTGACATATCACACTGCTGTGACAGACTTATCACTTGTTGTGGCAGACTTAGCTGTGACACACTTGTCACTTGCTGTGACAGACTTAGCTGCGATAGACTTAGCTGCGATAGACTTATCTACGACAGACTTAGCTGTGACAGACTTTGCTACGACAGACTTATCACTTGCTGCGACAGACTTAGCTATGAAAGACTTATCACTTCCTATGACAAACTTAGCTGTGACAGACTTATCTGCAATAGAATTTGCTACGACAGACTTATCGCACTTGCTGCGACATCGCGAAGTTAGTGGTGACATCAAACGGTTACATTACGTGTGATGCTATGGTATGGTGCAACATATGTGCGTAATGGTCATTGCAATGTGTTGTGAGTCAACATATGTGCGTGGAGTTGGTTGAAACGTTTCAAGAATATGGAATGTCGTGGTACCATAACACTTGGGCAGCGATTTGGCCGAATTGCATGGTTCAGTTTTAGCATATGATTGTAACGTTGATAAAGAAGAGAATAGCTATGGTCCGTTATGGATCCTCTCACTAAGTGCTTGAATAGAGGATGCTGGCCACCGTTGGAGGGGGGGAGACTTAGTTCGTTCAGAGCGCAGTACCTCATTTCTCTGTTATGCGAAGCTCGGAGAGTTTGTTCTAAAGTGTTTCGATGTTGTTGCTGTGGAAGTTGACATTCTCTGTCATACTTTGGCTTTCTTTGCCTTACGAAGGCTTATTGTAATTCCCAGAGAAAGGTCTTAAATACTTTGTACAGCATTCTGTTTACAGTTGCTGAAGTTGTTTCTAGAACCATTTTGTACCATTTTTAAGAGATTAATTGGATCGGTACCCATTGGAGAGGGACCCGGAGACGTAGCCCAGTTAAAGGGGTGAACTCCGTTATCAACTTCTATTTTGTGACTCTCTGATTTTGTGTTTCTTTTATATCTGTTTATCAGTTTTGTTTTCCATCTATTTTCAGCATTAATTTCTGTTAATGCTGTTCCATTAATTCACCTACTGAACGCATTATGTTTAACACAAACTTTTAATGCACACAAGTTGAGGTCCGACGGATCATCTCCCCATCCCTGTTTCGATTAAAAGATCAACGGTCCATGGTGATTTTGCTAGTTAAAGATGCAGGGAAGAGGAAATTCTATTGCAAAAATCCGATGGAGGAGCTGAGCCATTGTTTTCATCTAGCAGACATGGTTTCCAGATGTTCAATTTCCCATTTTTGTCCATCACGCACAACCCAGCATGGTTTCCTGTTTGGATTTTTGTGATCATGGTGAATCCGCAAGATCAGAAGTTGTTACAATTTCATGCGTTCAGGTTTGATATCCATTCTATGTAATTGGATTTGTTTCAAGGTTGGTCTCGAGAGCCTACTTACACTATAAATATACCTTCAAAAGAGGAATAAATGGTTGAAATATTTCATTCACAAGCCTCAGCATTTGAGTTTTGTAGCTCTGTCATTTTTCTTGGAAGCTTTAATGAAAAGTGTGCTCTGGGTTTTCTGAGATACATCACATCGTCCATTGTTCAGTATGTTTTTCCTGTGTAAATTTCATTTCCATGTCTATGTATCTTCTACTCATTCATTTCTAGTTGTATGTGAGGAATTTGATCCCCGTCAAGCACTCTTTGCATCAAATTATGGATTTGTGATGTGTTTTTGGTAAATGTTTTGGAATTCATCTTTTATGCTCCTCTACAATTACTAGCCTTTGCTTTTTATTCTGTTAAAGGAGTTTTCAGGATATTCATCTCTTCTTTTTTTCTTCCTATCGTCTCTTCAAAGATATTTTGCTGAATATTGATGCCTATTTTGCCTCAGATTATGAAGGTCATTGCTGGTTATTATTTGTTGTTATTCCTTGAATGTTTCAGGCCTTGAATCCATTTCCAAATGGTATTTATTGTCTATCTGTTTCACCATTTTTAAATAGGCAAATACCCTATTCCCATCATAAATCTAGGCATCCTGCAAGCTACTTAAAGTCATATGTATATGTGAATTTGTTTATGTGACAAAGAGAGAGCCCTCTCTGACTGTTAGGGTAGACTATAGTCTAAATATTGGTTGAAATGGTTACCCATGTGACTTCCTACCACAACCATAGGAAAATTACAGGGTGATAACATCTTGCCACCATTGCTGGGAGTGAAAGAGAAAATCATCCCTGGGAAAAATGACATTGATTAGCTCTACGACCTGGTTGAGAAGCCGGTCATAGATACGTACCAGTTGTACATGCTCTTCAGAATCCACACACAATTTTGAAGGTGACTCTACTAGAAAATACTAGGGGCACAAAGAACCCACACGAGGAGAAAACCTGATGTAGAATCCTTCCAACAATTCTTTGATCCAGAAATTCTGATCTGAAAATCCAATAGGATGCAAAGGTTAGTTAGAAACCTTTCCTTCCTTATTGAAGGTGCTATTTTTATTAGTGATATATATCAACATTGTAATGAGGAGTTTGGACTAACCTTCCTTAGAACTAAATCTAACTCCAGCCTCTCTCTGTTGGAGCAGGGCCCCGCAGCTACAGGAAAAGCTACTATATCGGGACAAGAAAGTCAAAAGGGAGAAGAGAGAGCTCAACCAATGCACTTAAGGAAGCGGACAGTACTTGGGCAGCCGAGAAGAGAGAGCTCAACCACTGCACTTAAGGCAGTGGGCAAGAAGAGAGAGCTCAACCACTGCACTTAAGGCAGTGTCGAAGACAAGAGGGCTCAGCTACCCTCATAAATGGAAAACAAGCAACGGCCCGATGTATTGAAGACAAAGGATAGAAGGGGAGCGACCGAGGAAGTGGCACCCATTCCCACGATCAGCATTAGGAAGCATGGAAGACTGCAGAAAGATGTGGTGTGACGAAAAGTGGGAGCTCAACTTGTACAAACACGCTGACTGTCACAAGTTAGGGTTTTTGGGTTACTGTTGGGAAAGGCCCACAGTGTTGTAACATGGTGAGACCTTCGGGCCACCTATATAAAAATGTATTTTGTATGATGAAAGGTTAGACATTTAGATATTCAGATAGTTAGATGGCGAGCTAGCTAAGTGTCTCTATGTCTCAGTATTGTAAGAGTCGAGCTTTGGTTCTGTATTAAGCCTGTAGTTATATTACTGTAACCAGTAGCCGGCTCCTTGAGCATGAATGTAACAATCCATAGGGATTGAGAGAGAGAGAGAGAGGAAGAGTATATTGTAAGAAGGCAATATAAGAAGAGAAGATATCTAAGAGAGAAGGGATCCCGGCTGTGTGCGCGGAGTTTCCCATAAGATGTCAAGCTGCATAAGAGGTTGCAGGGGAACTATGTTTACTCTCTCAAGATATAATATATAAACCAGTTCACATGGACGTAGCTTCCCCCCCTGGGAGTGAACCATGTAAAATCCGTGTGTTGTGCGACTGTTTCATGTGATTGTGCTTACTTAGTTACTATCTGTTCTTCGTTACATGAACTTTGCTATCAGTTAATGAATGAATGTATGCTATCCTTTAGTTTACAGTAACATAAAAGGTTAATCGTGAGTTGGATATATCAAGTATTCTGTATAAGAGTTGAACAGTGCTTGATTCACAACAGTTAACAGTTACAGTGTTAAGTGATTCCTGCATAGTTAATCCAGCAAGTTGAGTATAGTTGATATAAAGTGTGTTGAACTATGGAAGTTTAAGTAAGGTTGTTTAACACCCTGTTGAAGGTATCTGAGCTCTTATACCTGGAGAGAAAACCCTTAGACCTTGCGAGTAGTTGAGCATATTAAGTATTGCCATAGGAGATATCGCGGCGTAGAAAGGCGATATCGCACCGTCGAAGGATCTGTGGTGTGAGATATCGCAAGTTAAGGGTTGATCAAAAGAGAAGGTTTACGCATCATCTTAGAAGATGCGATGCGATAGGAGCTAGTTCCCTATCAGACCCAGCTAGGAAGAAAGGATCAGCACCCTGCTGAGAGAGATCCCGCTGGCTAAGAAGAGTCAAGAGGCACTAGGATGCTACAAAACCCGGTTGAGGAAACTTGAGTCTTCAGCCACCCCATCCAAGATCACTTCGGGTGAGACTTCAGGCCGCTCTGTGGTATATTGCCGAAAGGGCCAATGAGCTAGAGGTTTTGTTGGTACATTAAAAGTAAACCTGGGTCTGCCCAGAGATGAACCAACAAATGGTTCCATTGCCGGCTTTGAACAAATTGAAGAGCTAATGTTCTGTTGGCATCCTACTAAAGAAGAACTCAACCAATGGGTTGGGTCTATAGAAAGAGAATTTGCTGCGACAGAAAACAAGAGTTCTACATTGAGCACAGAGGACTGGTTACAAAAACATATCTTCATAGACCTGCATGAGATATTTTTTGCGACCTATGCAAATGAGTTGTATGACTGGTTATCAAAGTTGACTCACAAGCACATATTCAAGAAGAAAAGGAACATCATGTGGACACCGGAGTTGATTCACACCATGAAGGGCATAGATAACCCCCTTTCGCGGGCAGTAGACTTATGGCTTGCGAGTGTGCTAGAAGGCTTCATCACAGAATTTGCAGTTGATCAAAGAAAGAGTTTTAGTGAAGCAGAGAGGTACTTCTTCAAAGGATATGGTGGTAAGTACCTAAACTCTTTACATTTGTCTCTTAAGATGTTATTACATGAAAAAGGAGCACTAGATATATTCTCAAATGAATAAGCTAAGAAAGTGTAATGTCACAAGAGTTTGAGAGTGATTTTGATGACATTGGATGTACACATAGTGGTAAGAAATATAAAGTAGATTTCAGATCTCCTCTCTTTGAAAACGGTTCAGACAATACTAGAGAACATAGTCAAAGTGATAGAGAAATACCAGTAGGGAGTATCCCTTACCACCCTTATACCCCATAGAAAGCAACCGGGACTCATAACAATCCCATGGGAAATACATCTAGTAGTTCACATACATTACATACTACCACTACATCACCTACGTCTACATCACTGAGTGGTGGTAACACAGCAAATCAGAATCCACCATGTAGAAACAGAATGGGGGATGACATGAAGTTACCTACCTTTAAGGGTACAGGGGCAGAAGACCCAGAATAGCATTGGTTCCTATGTGAAGCTGTATGGACCATTAAAGGAATCAAGGATGATAATACTAAACTTGTACAGTTGGCCACTACACTTAGAGATAGAGCTTTAACATGGTATATGAAGTATACCTCAGCGCAGATCAGAACACTTGTACAGGTCAGGACCACCATGATTAAAGAATTTAAGAAACCCAAGTCTAAGTCACAGTGTATCACAGAGCTTAAAGACATCAAACAGCTACCCTCAGAGTCAGTATGGGACTTTGATCAGAAATTCAAATCCCTTATAGACCAAGTTAGCTTTGAGTTTGCGCCAGAGCAGCATAAGGAATGGTTCATCGTAGCACTGCTCCCTCACATCAGAATGCCACTAATGTAGTAGAAACTCCATACGCATGATGATGCGTTGGAGATGGCAATGAAACTAAAGGCTTCACCTCTAGTTGAGACTAGTACAGGTATGACAAACCTACAGAACCAGTTAGCTAATCTCACCTTACAGTTGCATGAGATTAAGAAAGGAAAAGAGATTGCACAAGAACTATGGTGTACCAAGTGTAAAGGATAGGGCCATACTAAAGATAATTGTCCAGTACTTGTTGAATATTTAGCAAGTGGGGTTCCTAACCCCTTAGCACAGAATCAAGGGTCATGGTGTGAACTCTGCAGAACAAGAAGACATAGACCTCAGGAATGCCCTTTACTTCAAAAGTATGTACAGACCCCTAAGAACTTATACTGTAACTTCTGTAAGTCCGTCGAACATGACGAAAATAACTGCAGAGCTTATGATCTCATGGTCGAGAGAAAGCATGACTTCTACAGAGTCCAAACAGAGACACCAGGTCCAGCAGCGGGACCACAGCATGAACCGGCTCGTGATGGTCGTGGTGGAGGATTCAGAGGATGAGGCCGTGGAGGAATCTTTGGCCATGGTGGAGGATTTGTCTGCGGCCATGGACCGATTACTTGTTACAATTGTGGAGTTGTAGGAAATTATGCTATGGATTGTCAGAACCCTACTACAACATGTAACTATTGCAAGTCCTATGACCATGCTGTAGAAGAATGTCCTATCTTGATAGCCAATATTAGGGACCCTAAGCCAGCAGTACACCAGAACATTCAGCTTATTGCTGCTAAGCAGAAAGAACCAGAACCACGAGTCAATATTGTGACTCACAGTGGTGCTTCCACTAGTACGACATCGCAGGATGCCGAAAAGAATACAGGTTCAGAGTGGGTGCGTAAAGCCACTAATAAATCAACACCACTTGACCTGCAGAAGAACAAAGAAATATTCTTGAAATCTAACACTTTCTTTGCTAACCCTACACCGTCAGGATCACAGACATTGCCTTGTAGGGGTGTACCACAGCAAACACCTTGTGGCCTTAGTCCTGTGCAAACATCACAAGATACCACATCGGGAAGGTACGAAGAGGATGAGTCGACAGGAAGCGTAAATCCTTCCTGTGGAGTTGCTTAAAACTCATCAAAAATGAGAAAGCTATCAGAGAGCTTTAGTGCATCATAGATCATTGTCAGCCGTCTTCTTCTGAGAGTAGTACACAGCATTTTTTTCATAATATTATGGGACATACAAGAACAGGAAGAGAGATGAGGCTCACAACACAAATTGAAGAATTTGAAATGGATGAGGTAATCCTAGATTTAGGATCAGAGGTAAATGTTCTGACTAAGCAGACATGGGAATAGATGGGTAGCCCTAAGTTAGCCAGATCACCTATCCATCTAATATTATCTAGTCAGCTGAGGGTATCACCACTGGGTCGATTACCGCAAGTACCAGTTGATATTGACGGAGTTCACAGCTTTGCCAACTTTGAAGTCATAGAAATCATTGGCGATAGTAGACCGTACCCAGATTTACTAGGTATTGATCGGGCAATTGATAACATGGCTGTTATCAATTTAAAGAAAAGACAAATGACCTTTGAGGATAATCAGATTCGGGTCATCGCACCGTTGGATCCTTTTTAGGGTCCTAGATATATTGAACCTATCCGAGCAGAGGAAGAGGTGCGTAATGTGGAGAGACTCTATCAGATGACTGCCAATCAGAGTGATTATATCAATCCGACTACAGAAGGAAACATTAGTTGGTGATGCGACAGCTCATGCGCATCAGATTAGGATGTTGGGCTAGAAAACTGGCAGAATAGACTTTATGAAGTCTCAGCCCGCAGATGTGCATTCATGACTAAATCACTACGATGGATTGGCGCAGATATTAAGGATATTCCATTGTTTAATGGCTTAGTAGATGTCAATGACTTTTTACAGCAATTTGAACAAGAAATTCCTCATGAGTAGAGGATGGCAGCTATTGACCTTGCAGTAAGAGCCACACCTGCAAGATGGTGGCATGCACATAAAGAGAATATCGCATCATGGGATGATTTCAAGTGATTGATGGCGATCAGATTCTCTAATGATAAGGAGTGTTTCCAGCAGAAATACACAGGAGAAAGTGACCCCAGGTCACACATTAAGACTTGTGATTAGAATTGGTCGGACATTCCCGAGGATGAATGGGTTCACCTATTAATTCACACTTTAGACACAATCCCAAGGAATTGGTACACTGAGACCGAGTTGCACAAAGGAACCATTACATGGCCACTTATGATAGACAGATTTGAACTCACTTTTGCTTTTGAATCTAAGTATCCAAGCATTGATCAGGCTCTAGATATTATAAAGATTAAGATATTTGATGACTATACCATAGCAGAGCCTACTCAACCTGAGTGGGATATCCAGTTAGAAGATGTGCTCGAGTGTTACAACTTCGCAGTAGAGCTAGAGGATGAGGATGAGAATCCTCGCAGTGTCAAGATTCCAGATTCAGAAGGGACTCGCGATGTTGATGGACCAAATCTAGAGATTCCAACTATCACAGAGCCTATCAAGATTAAAAAGATCAATATTGGCATAGAAGCAAAACCAAAGTTTGCCTCTATTGGAGACTATTGGGATGATGAAATGGTAGGACACATTGCAGATCTGTTACACAACTACCAGGACTTATTCCCCACTAAGTTTATAAAGATGAAGGGAATAGTAGGAGATTTGGGAGTCATGAGGATACCGTTGAAAGAGGATGCCAGGCCAGTTAAGCAGCGTCCATACAAATTAAATCCTCATTATAAATAAAAATTTAAGGATGAGATCGATAAGATGCAAGCAGCAGGAAACATTGAGCCCATGGAAGAGAGAGAATGGGTTAGTCCCATGGTCATACAGGAAAAGAAAACCAAAGAAGATCAGGATTTGTGTCGATTTGCGCAAACTCAACGATGCATCACTTCATGACCCATTTTCGACACCTTTCACTGATGAAGTTTTAGACAATGTGGGAGGACAAGAGGTCTACTCCTTCACTGATGGCTTTTCAGGCTATCACCAGATCAGAATCCATCCAGAGGATTGACATAAGACCACCTTTGTGACAGAATGGGGCTCATTCCAGTATACGGTAATTCCCTTTGGTCTTAAAAATGCAACAGCTATTTTTTCAAGAGTAGTAGTTGCTGTCTTCAAAAACTAAATCCATAAATTCTTAGAAGTATATTTTGACGATTGGACTGTATTTGGATTGATTGACAAGCATATAGGAGATTTAAGGCTCATGTTAGAGAAATGTAGGCAATATCAGATTTCTCTTAACTTGAAGAAATGTATATTATGTGCGCCATTTGGTATTTTGTTGGGTCATATTGTTTGCAGACAAGGCTTGATGGTAGATCCTACAAAGATTGCCATCATTGTAAATCTTCCAACACCCAACTCAGTCAAGCAATTGAGGACAATGCTTGGTCATATCGGGTACTATAGAAAATTCATAAAGGGTTATGCAAAGATCACAACACCTATGGAAAAGCTGTTAAAGAAAGACGTGGAATTCCTATGGAATGAGGAATGCCAACATAGTCTAGACACTCTTAAAGAGAAGATGGTTACAACACCCATCTTAGTATTTCTAGATTGGGACAAACCATTTCATGTACATGTGGATGCATCTGGCATCACACTGGGGATTGTCTTAACCTAGCCAGGAGAACGGGGTATCGATCACCCTATCGCATACTCAAGCAGAAAGTTATCTACCGCAGAAAAGAACTACACCACTACAGAAAGAGAAGGATTAGCTATGGTGTATTCTCTACAAAAGTTCAGGCACTACCTATTGGGTGCCCCATTCAAGATGTTCACTGACCATTCCACTTTAAAGTATTTGGTCAATAAGCCAGTGTTAGGAGGAAGGATCTGCAGATGGTTACTCCTCTTTTAGGAGTATGATTTTGAAATCATTGTAAAACCAGGAAGATTAAATGCCAGACCTGATCATATAACATGGATAGACTCAGGAGAAGAACCAAGTAATTTAGAGGATAATTTGCCAGATGTGCAATTGTTTTCTATCTAGATCGCAGATGAATATTACGTTGATATTATTCACTTTCTCACCACAAGGTGGGCACCTGTTGAGTTTACTAAGCAGCAAAAGAAACAATTAGTTGTTAAAGCAGCAGACTTCACTTTGATCGTAGGACATTTATATAAGTTAGGTCCAGATGAAGTCTTGCACAGATGCGTTATGCCACATGAGAAAGAGACCATTATCAGAAAAGCACATTCAGGTACTGCAGAAGGTCATTTCGTAGGAAAGCCGACTGCTCAGAAAATTCTATCTGCGGGATTTTGGTGGCCTACTTTGCACAAAAAAACTAAGGAGTTTTGCAAATGCTGCGATATCTGCCAGAGGGTAGGAAAACATTCACAGAGAGATGGAATTCCACTATGACCACATATTACGCTGCGCGCATTTGACAAATAGGCTATAGATTTCGTGGGTCCTATCAACCCACTAGGAAAACAAACTGGTGCGTGATACATCATCACAGGAACAGAATACCTCACCAGGTGGGCAGAGGCCAAAGCAGTAAGGAATTGTGATGCTGCTACAGCTGCACAGTTTATTTTTGAAAACATCATAAGTAGATTTGGATGTCTAGTAATTTTGATGAGTGATCAAGGCACACACTTTTTGAATCGCACTATTCAGGCCTTGACGGAGGAATTTCAGATACAACACCATAAGAGCACTCCCTACCACCCACAAACTAATGGTATGGTGGAGGCCTTTAACAAGATTCTAGAAAATGCTCTTACTAAGATCTATAACAGCCAAAGAAATGATTGGGACCTCGGGGTTAATGTTGTATTATGGGCTTATAGGACTACATGCAAGAAACTTACAGGACACACGCCTTTTAGCTTGGTGTATGGACAAGAGGCTGTTATGCCTATGGAATATATTATTCCTAGTTTAAGAGTTGCTCAAATTACTGGGATGGCTGATACAGACACGATGAATGAAATACTAGCGTAGCTGCTTGCCTTAGAAGAAGACAAATTCATCGCAGGATTTCATCAGAAAGTGCAGAAGGCACGAGAAAAATCTTGGCATGATAGGCACATCAAGAGCAAGATTTTTTAGACAGGAGACCTAGTGCTCCTCTATGAAAGTAAGTTTGTTAAGTTTCCAGGGAAGTTCAAGACGCATTCGTTGGGGCCATATCAGATTCAACAAATTACAGAAGGAGGTGTCGTTTAGCTCAGCAAACTGAACGGGGAGCTTCTTCCTACTTTGATTAATGGCAGTAGACTTAATCTTTATAGTGATAGCCACTCCACCTCTCAGCCCTAAATCAGACAGTTTATGAGAGTGCAGATGTCCAGTGTAGTTGAAAGGAGGCATCGCACCAAGTACAGATGTCCAGTGTAGTTGAAAGGAGGCATCACACCTATAACTAGTCTACACGAAAAAAAATAAAAAATAAATAAATAAATTTAAGTATGAAAAATCGCATCAGAAAAGTTATTTTGCACAAGTCATAGGATGCTTGCGGAGTTTTTGTATGTTGTGGAGTTCACGCCAACACGTTGGTTCAGGACACTGTGGTGTGACATCGCAGCGATGCGATGTTCCCCGTGCCATGTAGACAATGCTGACAAGGGACAGAGAGCCAGTCACTTTTCCTTCTGACAAGCAGTTAATGAAGATATGACCGGTATATGTTACCCTATATTTGGAAATAATATAATGATTTTCCCAGATTTGGTAAATCTTGGTCAAGACCGGCGCCTGCACACAAGTTTCGAGGGAAATTTAATCGGATTTTCAGCAATTAATGAGGCTCAAAACGATGGGTATTGTCTTGTCCATGCAATTAATACCACTGACGGGTCTAGCCTAGATGACCATTACTTCAGAGATTATCACTTTCATTATAAATTCAAAGATCATTCATACAGAAGGGTTACTTTTGCGATTTCTGAGAGTTATAGAGCAATTTGAAGAGTTTTCCCTATGCAGAGATACTCTAGTTATAGAGTGTTGGTTTTCCACAATTTTGCAGCCATTGCCAGTCCAGAGTATTGCAACGGGTGGTTTCTATATAAGGAGGAACCTTTATAATACATCGTGCAACGATTCGAGCATGGTGGCCTCGTGTCCGCTATGAAGACACCGCCCAAGGTTGTGAAATTAGGTACATCATAGGTCCGACAGCCGCCAAGGATGAGGAGTCAAGCTCAGATAGTAGAAGATTCCAGCCCAGAGCAGGAGGAATAAGTTCATATGGAAACAGAATGAATCGTGCCATGAGTTGAGAACACACCAAAGGTAACCATTCCCAAGGGTGCTAAGTTTCTTGTTCCCCTACCGCCAATTGATTCTCGTGTAAAGGAAGATGGAGATCTGTTAGGATATGCCCCTGTTCTCAAATTTATAGACTATAACCTTGGAGACAATAAGACATATCCTCAGTTCCGGTTGGATCGGTATCTTACGGTTCAGAGGAACCCGAGGACCGAAGCAGATGAATTTGTTCATATGGAACATGTCCAGATTCTTGAGCGGTCAGGTTTGCTCAATTTTTTGAGAATACCACATTTTGGACAAGGTGCAGAGGTTAATGTTGTGGTGCACGTGATACTTTCTTGTGTACATGGAGGTTACCTCTGGCTAGGTAACAGGGTCGATCTGAACATCGATCTGATACACCGCATCACTGGGCTATCCAAGACTAGTAAGGACCCTAAGACACATATATCAGGTAAGAGCAAGGATACTAACCTACCAACAACCCTAGTTAACAAGTATAAGCTACAAAGAGGAGGACGGGATTATGACCTCACAAGCTTAACAGACGATACACTCAGATTTACAGCCAGTTTGCTTGCAAGCAGACTATTAACCAAGGTTCACCCAAAAGAAATCACAAGATCAGTAATTCACCTTGCCATACAAGTCACAGAAGGTGAACAATTTAATTGGTGTTTATTTTTATTAAATATTTTTCTTCAAGATTGTTTGACAACACAGGACGAGCCGAACCACCCCTTCCATTTCTCATGGCTACTTATATTATGCGCATTCATCGGCTGGAAAGAGCTGCCCCATACCCAGTTTCTACAGCTATGAAGCGGAGACTACAGAGGTGCGTGGTATGCCAATTTATGGGAGAGCAACAGCCCAGCCAAGAAAAAGATCAATATGATAGTATTCTATGAATACTATAGGTTGTTACAGTGATTCATCCAGGAGACATCGTGGATCAACACAGAGACTATTGACATGTATGACAATCGGCTTGATTTCATTGCGAACAAGCATACAATCTTTCTGAGGCCAAAAGGGTTCAGAACGGATAACCGGGCTACTGGATCGTTCAGGATGACAGTGCAGGATGTAGAAGATGTCATCAAAGACTTTGATGAAGAGTGGAAGAAGGAATTAGAATATTCCATAGAACTACCACTAGGTACCGCATAGACAGACCCAGTGGACAAAGGAAAAGACAAAGTGAGGTCCAAAAAGACAGATACAGCAAAAGTGCCACCACCGGCACAAAAGAAGATAGATACAGTAGAAGTGCCACCACTGGCACAAAAGAAGACATATACAACAGAAGTGCCACCATAGGCATAAGAGAGGAAAGATGCAGTAGAAGCGCCACCAGAGGCACAGAAGAGGAAAAAATCCAAAGCCTCAAAGCCAACTACAGAGACCGCACTAAAAGAGGATGACTATGAACTCATCGCAGCAAGATTACAGGAGGTGATGAAGGACTCATTTTAGGTGATGCAAACATCATAGGAAAAGCTACAGATCATGATAGATAAGTAGCTTTTGGAATTGAAAGTACTAACTGAGAAGACTACCATGACGCAGACTCAGCCAGCTAAGGCGACAGCTAGAGAAAACTCAAGACAATCGATTTCCCACGAGGAAGTCTTAGCAGAGGATCGCATCAACACAGTGTTGATACTGTCAGGGAGCATCTAATTCCCTACTTTGATGATTGATGTGCATATACAAGTTAGACAACCTATCGAGGTTAATCTGGCACAGTTCCCTATTGATCAATTACAGATGATCCAGTAGCAGATAGCCGCAGAGCTCAAGGATAAAGAGCTTGCGACCTATAAACAGAAAACCCAGCTGAGACAAAAGAATGCAGAACTCACAGCAGGCTTTCAGACAAAGGCGGAAGAGTTAAGAACATATGAAAATAGAGAACAGGATCTAAGTCAGGTCCTGCAGAGCATCGCATTGGAGTTACCCCAGTGTAACATTGAGTTTTCCTTACCTCTAACGCAGAAGGTAAGAAGGGTTGCAGATAGAGCAAAGGCTCTAGAAGAGACAGTAACCAAGATGGAGGAATACCACAAAGTGCAGATTGCTGAGCTTGAGGCTCGAGCACCAAGCACACCTCAGGCAGACAAGGAAGCAAGGGTAGAGGCCTTTAGACTCACTTCCACACAGATGAAGTGTCGCATAGATGATGCAGAGTCATTACTAGCCGATGCGACGAAGACATGGTTAGAGCTAGATGAGCTCCCAGATAGACTAGAATTACAGCAAAGCATCCAGAACATAGAGAAGGCCACAGCAGCAATGAAGGAAGAATTCAAGAGCTTAGGAGCTCTTGCAAATATGAAGAAGACGACCGAGATGAACCGTTTGCAACAGGAAGCGTAGCGTTTACGAGCAAAAGACATACAATTCAATAACCTGCTTCAACCATATCAGGAACAAATCGCAGAGCTGATCGATGTAGTTGAGCAGAAGGTAAAGGAGTTCACTACAAGCAAGAGTGAAATTGATGACATAGAAGACTCCATCATTAGTCAAGTGATGCTTGAAGCAGCACAAGACAGTGTCGAAACTATGAATAAAGAAGTCGTAGGACTCAGAGAGAGATTCACAAGGACTTCGTAGGAAGCCAAGGAGAAGCTACAGTAGGAGAAGCCAGCTGTTAGTGGCTCGGGGATGAGCCACAAGTAAGTGTTAGGGGAATATTGGAGTAGGGCCCCACAGCTACAGGAAAAGCTACTATATTGGGACAAGAAATTCAAAAGGAAATAGTACCTGGGCGGCCGAGAAGAGAGAGCTCAACCACTGCACTTAAGGCAGCGGCCAAGAAGAGAGAGCTCAACCACTGCACTTAAGGCAACGGCGAATACAGGAGGGATCAGCTACCCTCATAAATGGAAAATGAGCAACGGGCCAAGGTATTGAAGACAAAGGATAGAAGGGGAGCAACCGAGGAAGTGGCACCCATACCCACGATCAACGTCGGGAAGCGTGGAAGACTGCAGAAAACTATGGTGTGATAGAAAGCGGCAGCTCAAAGTACAAACACGCCGACTGTCACAAGTTAGGGTTTTTGGGTTACTGTTGGGAAAGGCCCACATTTTTGTAACATGGTGAGACCTTCGGGCCACCAATATAAACATGTATTTTGTATGATGAAAGGTTAGACATCTAGATATTCAGATAGTTAGACAGCAAGCTAGCTAAGTGTCTCTAGTGTCTCAGTATTGTAAGAGTCGAGCTCTGGTTCTGTATTAAGCCTGTAGTTATCTTACTGTAACCAGTAGCCGGCTCCTTGAGCATGAATGTAACAATCCACAGGGATTGAGAGAGAGAGAGAGAGGAAGAGTATATTGTAAGAAGGCAATATAAGAAGAGAAGAGATCTAAGAGAGAAGGGCTCCCGGCTATGTGCACGGAGTTTCTTAGAAGATCTCAAGCTGCATAAGAGGTTGCAGCGGAACTGTGTTTACTCTCTCAAGATATAATATATAAACCAGTTCCCATGGACATGGCTTCCCCCCCTGGGAGTGAACCACGTAAAATCTGTGTGTTGTGTGACTGTTTCATGTGATTGTGCTTACTTAGTTACTATATGTTCTTCGTTACATGAACTTTGCTTTCAGTTAATGAATGAATGTATCCTATCCTTTAGTTTACAGTAACATAGAAGGTTAATCATGAGTTGGATATATCAATTATTCTGTATAAGAGTTGAACAGTGCTTGATTCACGACAGTTAACAGTTACAATGTTAAGTGATTCCTGCATAGTTAATCCAACAAGTTGAGTATAGTTGATATAAAGTGTATTGAACTGTGGAAGTTTAAGTAAGGTTGTTTAACACCCTGATGAAGGTGTCTAAGCTCTTATACCTGGAGAGAAAACCCTTAGACATTGCGAGTAGTTGGGCATATTAAGTATTGCCATAGGAGATATCACGGCGTAGAAAGGCGATATCACACCGTCGGAGGAGCTGCGGTGTGAGATATCGCAGGTTAAGGGTTGAGCGGAAGAGAAAGTTTGCACATCATCTTAGAAGATGTGATGCGATAGGAGCTAGTTCCCTATCAGACCCAGCTAGGAAGAAAGGCTCAGCACCTTGCTGAGAGAGATCCCGCTGACTCAAAAGAGTCAAGAAGCACTAGGATCCTACAGAACCCGGTTGAGGACACTTGAGTCTTTAGCCACCCCATCCAAGATCACTTCGGGTGAGACTTCAAGCTGCTCTGCGGTCTGTCACCGAAAGGGCCAGTGGGCTAGGGGTTTTGTTGGTACATTAAAAGTAAACCCGGGTCTGCCCAGAGACAAACCAACACTCTCACTTGGTTTCTGATACCTTTACATTTGACTTTCCTCGCATTTCCTGGTCCCTCCTAACCACAGAGCCTCTAGGTGAGGATTTCCAACACCTTCCTGACCCAAAGTTCCCTACACTTACTATTGATTCAACCTTGCTAAATTCCACTATCATAAGACACTCTAATGCCACATTTTTGTCTCCCACTATTTCGCAGCTGAATCGGCCTTCATCTTCCAGTTTCACAGCTCCCTATATTCCTCACAACTTACCAATTTCTTTTCCAGCAGTATTAATCCCTCCTGTAAACCTTGTTATACCTCCTAGGATGGAAAATAGATTTTCCCCTCTTTGTCTTCCTACTGATCAACTTGAACTCCCTCGGGGATATTCCTAGAAGCTCAAGCAATTCAATGGGGAATGGGGCTATTCAGTTGAAGAACACCTGGGGTGGTTTTTAGATTGAATAGAACTAGAAGAGGTGGATCATGATGATGTCAAGGTCATATTATTTTCCCAAAGACTAGTAGGAGAAGCAAAGAAATGGTACAAAAACCTCACAAACAACTCTATCCCGAGCTATCAATCCTTTGAATATGATTTCAAGGACAAGTGGGCATACCAAAAAAACCCTAAACAAGATCTCTCTCAATATCATTCCATGAGGAGGAGGGAGAGTGAGTCTTTTCAAGAGTTTTCTGATAGGTTTTTGAAAGTATACAATTCCATCCCTACCCAGTTCAAACCTCCCATTGGTTCTTCCCAACTCCATCATGATGAATCTTTTGATAGTGATTTTACCTTGTGGCTAAGTGAAGGGAGATCAGCTTCCTTGGTGGCTATGATGAAATATTCCATAGAGGTCCAGGTAAACCTGACTGCTACAATAAATAATAAAAGGGATGAAGGAGAATGGAGAAGGGAGGAAGGAGAGCGGAGAAGAGAAGAAGGAGAATGGAGAAGAGAAGAGGGAGAATGGAGAAGAGACAAGGGAGAGTGGAGAATATAAGAGGGAGAATGGTGAAGAGATAGGGGAGAATGGAGAAGAGATGGGGGGTGTGGAGAAGAGAGGAAGGAGAGAGAGGAGAGAGGATAAAAGATAAAGAACCTAAACAACCCTCTACCTCTAATTCACAAGAGGCCAAGATAGACACGATGCTAAGAGTCATGGAAAGGATAATGGAGAAGTTCTATGTGGATGGTAGACCACCTCCTAGAGAAAATCAAGAGCAGCAGAACATGAACCAGAATGCTAGAAGGCCTCCAATTCCCCAAAACAGGAAGAGGGGCCAGAGAAACCCTCCTGATCCACCTACCATGCCTCCTTTTTAGGAAAATTATGTAGAGATGGCTGGAGAAGATCAAGAAGAAGCTAAAATCCATCAGCTAGACACTGACCCACCCTCAACCTTTCTGACCAAAAAAGAACACGACAAGGCTTGTCTCGAAAGGGGAGAGATGGCTGTTGGAGAAACGTATGACTTCAAGAGGGGATACCAACTTGTTGTCATGGAGGCGCAAAGATAGATTGGTCTAAGGAATAGATATGTTCCTATAGTAAAAAATAAATAGGCAACAAACAAAGCCTCTACAACCAAACCAAATATCATTCCACCCCCTGAGGATGCATCCCCTAATGTAGCAGACCCAAAAGGGAAGGAGAAAAAGGAATATCATCCAAGAGGGTCAGAGAAGGGGAAGACCTCATTTAGTATTGAGGCTGAAATTGAAAAGATAAAAATATGTGTCCCTCTCACTGATCTATTAAAAAATTATGAATACCATTCTAAAGTTGCCACAACGGGTCATGACATATGGGGTCATTTGTTGATCATGCTAAATCGGGTAGGTTGAGACTAACCATGAATGGAAGATTAGGACCTGGGCTATTTCTAGGGGGGCTAGCAATGGTGCTAGGGCCAGCGAGTAAGTAGGTACCACGAGAAAATGGGGGTTGGTAGGGATTATTTTCAACAGTAGGAAAATTCACTGGAATGGTGTAAATAGCCGAAATAGTGGTAGAAGGGCCAGTGCCCCCATGCATAAATCTAGGACTGGTGTGAACCATGGTGGTTGGAGTGGGGCCATCTCTAGTGGGTAGCGAATGACCAACAATAGTGTGTGTAGTGTAAAAGGGACCGTTAGGACCATGGATTATAGGGCCAACATAAGTGATATCTGGTATCATGGGTGGATCATTCACAAGTAGACTGTCAATAATACACTCTAGGAAGGGGTTGGGAGGTGCATCAACCATGGGTCTATATGGGGCAATGAACAAGGTAGGTCCATATTGATAGAAATATGAATCTGACTCAGATGCAATGTATGGATCTAAAAGGTGGTGAATGACACCAAATATGGATCTGACGATGGAGGTTCAAGGAACTGAACTGAATGGGTATTCCCCCTATGTATCTAGAAGTAGCATGGTGGAGAAATGGTGGCATGATGGTGTGCTATATAATGAATCAAAGCTCAAGGGTGTTAAACACAAGCTCAAAAATCCAACTACAACTGAGTGTGCAAAGTAAGAGCTAATAAATGGTGGAACATATTCCAAAAATAAAGCTCTTAAACGGAAGTGTAACAACATTTCACAACAGGTGATTCTACAACAAAATGACCAGAAATAAAACAAGCAACACTGCCTATGAATAAATTGATGCACTAACCTATGGGGTATAAGTACAAGAAATATCCTAGGTACAATATGTAAGCCCCTCACAATTCGTATCCTCTGTTGGGTGGTAAAATCCACAGTCAAACAATATGAAATGGAAGAACCAAAGGCTAAGACAATCCCACTACCGAGAGGGACCTCAAGTAAAATATCCATAAGAGACTATAATCAAGGCTACCTCATTCATGACACATTCAGGATGGTTTCTTGGAACTTCATCCCTTTCATCCTCGACATGTACGAGGATGACTATGAAGGGTTATCCTTTGGTACATAATAGAATGTGGTATTCCACAATGACTTCCGAAACCCCTTCGCTATGGATTACCCCCGTGGAGAGGGATTCCCCTCAATAAACTAGTTGTGACTGTGTCAACAAATACTAGAGGATTTTTGTTCCATAGAAGACAAAAACTATGTTTCAGATGTAAGTGACAAAGGGTTGTTATTTGGATTCCTATCCCCGGTTTCATAACTTAACTACAAAAATTTTTTGGTACTCAAATGAGGTTACAATATTGGTTTAGTTAACCTAAATTTTAGGCTCATCTTGGGGTCATGAACCAAGCGTTTATTTTAAATTGTGAGATGTGTGCATAAGTGGGGTGTTATCCCTAAAAACCTAGTGCTTTCATGCCAAAGAAGCACATGCTAAAAAATAAAGAACAACACTGAAAGTAAATGCTTTTTAACACATAATAATGAATGTTTCTAGATAAAAGAACATATGCAAGTAAACAAGCACATAAGGAACTTATGTAGGGTGTAGGAAACAAACTGGGGTCTCAACTACTAATCTCAACTAATATAGGATCACATAAAAACAAAAGGGGACTACAAAACATGCCAAGTGGATGTAGGAAATCAGATCTAGGAAGCTATAGTCAATACATGGGCATATCACAAACAGAGGGTCTGGAATGGGTCTCAAACACCTCAAAAAACTGAAAAATTTGTAGGTCCCACCTTTTGGCAGAACAGGTGTGGCCAAGGTCGCACTGGATTGAGAAATAGTCACAGTCAAGATGGAAAAATAGATAAAAAAATGTAGGTCACACTTAATGGGGGTTTTCGTGCAACAAATCGCACCAAAAAAGGGTCACAGGAATGACCTAGGCCACTCTGGATTGTAGCATAGGAGAAATATAGACTTTGGGTCCATGTCGGACTTATTGGGGAAAAGGGCACGACATAGGTCACGCTTATGGGGGAAAAAGGTGTGACCTGGGTCGCGTATTTCTACCAAAAAGGTGCAATCCGGCCGTAACTAAATTTCTTTTATGAAAAAATGTTGGTTAGGGCCTGAGGAGCAGGAATTGGGAATCTACTAGTTCATATTTTCCGAAAGGGGATCCAATCTATAACAACCGAGGATACCCAAGTAAATCAAACCAGCAAAAACACCTCCAAAAATAGAGATCCAAGAGGATCGAGCTAGTGTAATCACCAAAACTGTAGTGGATATTTATTTCTAGCTACGTGCAAAAGCACCTACCTTAGATCAACCAGATATAAGGGTAGATTTTATGGTGCAAGGTAAGTGCTTATCCTTAACTATCAAACAAGCAATAACAATTTTTTTTTAATGATCTTCTAACTAGTAAAACAGAAATGTAACATACCTTTTAATAATATGGTCCACTGCATCCATTTGAGTATGTGGTCCAACGTCTCCCACGATTTGTTTCTTCGATATTCTCCAACAAGGGTTGTCACCGGGAAAGGAATCAGGGGTTGCATGGAGTAAATTCAACATGCAACATGGGATGGTGTGGCAAAAGGTGTAGGAATGTAAGGTTCTAGAATGAAAAGTGTTGCAATTTTTATGGGAAGACCTTCACAATCTATTTATAGGATGATCCAAGATATTTCTACCCGTGGTATTGGTCCATGGTTTTTCATTATTCATGGCATTTGTCCATGTTTTTTCAACCATTCTCATTTTAGGGTTTTTTGTCCTTTTTGGGAGAATGGGGGTTGTTAGCACTCAGAATGTACCCAGGTTGTGAAAAGGTACACCCCGAGGTAACAGCAAAACCACTTTAGGAAAGATATTGGTATTCTATTCCAGAGAGGGATCTCTCAATATGAACTTTACAACTTTGCAAGACTAAATGGTAACAATATTTAAAGGTTTATTTATTTGGTTGAAACAATCACATATCCATTGGGCAACGGAGTCATATACATATAAAAAGATCCCCAAAATGCATACACAGGATTTTTCAAAGGCAAGATAATCACATAATTGCAGTCATTTCATTTGTCAAGGTGAAATAGAAGAGGCGAGGGAACAGCCCATCAATACAGAGCGTCTAAGACGAATTCCATATCAACTTTAGTAGAAAGAATCATATAATATCTGAAATGATGAATAGAGCATAAGTATATTAATTTTAATCATCAAACACAATGTTCCAGATACGAAAGAAAAACAGAACGGAGTGTTACACAGGGAAAATTACAATCACACAAAGAAAGAAAGCACGGACTGCAACGTCAATGATACATGAATCTCTGAAAAAGAACTCTCATGCATTCATTTTGGTATTAAAAAATAAGACAGATATGTTCTCCACAAATCACTTCATTCGATGGGTTGCAACCCCCATCTCATAAAAAGATACAAATATATAGATTAAACAATAAGTCTGCCTCCCGCAAATCAATAACAGAATGGTCGACGTAAATTAGAGTTTGTAACTGAATTTCCTGCACCACTAGGAAGTTGTTACAACTCCATTCCTAACAAACCACTAAGTACAAATCAGCTAGATAACAAACTTTGCACCATCAGCTCCGAATCTTTGCCCCAACAGCTCCACGTCTTTTGCCCAATTAGCTCCGAATCTTTGCCCCATCAACTCTTCAGCACCTGACACCTGTTTCTTAGGGGGGAAGAATATACCTTGTTTTCCCAAACCGCTCTATAGCTTTCCATTGCTCCGAACTTGGGGTGTCACTCTCCATCATCTCTCGAATAGCTACCTCGAGCTCCATATATGCTTCGTAAGATTTCTTAGGCAATCTGGCTCTGATAGCGACGAACTTCTGCAGGATTTCAAAATCTTCTGCTAGCATGTCTATGATGGTTTGTCCTGTCAAGCTCTTCTCCAAGCTGTTAAATTTCGTGTGGTCCATGCGAGCCCAGACACGCAGGTGGTGATAATGTTCAGGCGGGAGTCTCTTGCCTGCTTCATCCCAGAAGCACAGTAATCCCTCTTCGAACAGCTGTTTGAAATCCTGTCTGAACTTATTTACCTGCACACGCAATTCTTCTGACTTATCCAAGACAATATTCATTAAATGGTGTTTGTTGATAATCTTCTTCGTCGATAGCACTATTGAGATTCTGTCCTTTATGCCCATGTCGTGCATCTTTTGGTGTGTTAGGGAATTCAGGAAATTCAATGAATTTTGGGCTGTAGTGAGGGGCCTTCTTGCCATGTGTTCATTTACCAGTTGCAGTCTTTGTTGGGCCAATTCTGTCACTGTACACAAATCATCAATAAAACTCAAGTAATGCCGAAATTTGGTGATTTCTATGGTCAGGCTGTCCCAGATAATGTGTTTCACCCCCTGAAGAGGGCCTTTCCCGATGCATTTTTCTTTCAATTCATCAACCTTTTTCTGTAATTGGTGCTTCTCCTGCAAGATCTTCTTTTTGTTTTCATTTACCTTAGTTAATTCGGCCTTCATCTTTTCATTCTCAGTTTTCAACTCCTTAATTGCTTCCTCCTTCAAACTCACTTGAGACATGGACACCAACAGGTCATCTGCAGAAAAATCAACTAATGGCTTCTGGATGTTTACAATAGATAGGTCATCACCGGTAGGGGTTTGGCTCATTAGCTCCTCCATTATCTCCTTTTCTTCAGTCTGATCTTTCTTCAACGCAGAGATTTGCGATAGCAGCTCTTCCCTTTCGGCTTCCCACCTATTCTTTTCCTCTTGGAGCTCTCCAGCTTTTCCCTTGTATTCCATCATCTTCTGATGGATTTCATCTTTCTCCTCTTGGAGGGCTAGCAATTCAGCTGATTGGACATGTTCTGAGCCTGGCATCTTCAACCTCTTCTTCAAAACTTGGAGCGCGTTATCTTTCTCTTCTAGCAACTTTTTGACAGCCTGGGTATTGTCTGAACTAGCAAGGTCTGCTTGTAGTTTTCTTACCTGGATAACATTTGCCTTATTTTCCACTTTCTCATGCTTTAACTAGACTTCCAATTTGTCTACCAACACCTGTAATTTGTTTATCCTCACCATGGCCTGCAATAAATCTGAGTAGAGGATGTCGCTCGTTTGTTTATGCAGCTGAATTTTGTCAGGGGTACTGATTTTGTCCAGCCTGACTTCTATTTCAGACATCCTTTTATCATTCACTATGGCCATCTTAAAGGTGTTTTTCTCAGCATCCCTAGCCGAAACTAGAGACGTTTTGGAACTGCACAAGTTTCTTACCTTTGGTAGCAGACTTCTCGTTTCCTCTAGGGACTGCTTTCTTTTTTCCATGTAGCTGCTCTTGAGCTCTTCTTTAGACTTAAACAAGGGACTCGAGTCTGGGCTGTCTACATCACCTTCTGAAATTTTAAAAGAAACTTGGTTTATCTGTACTGTCTTCCTGGGGACTAGGGTGACTTTTTTGAACACACCCAAAACCTCATCATCTACGATCTCGCTACCCTCGAGTAGATTTTCCCTTTTAAGGGAAGCCTCGTCATCTACTTCCATACTGTCAGCATCGGAAAAACTCCTCTTGACTGCACCACTAACACCTTCGGAGATCTGGATTGTTGTACCAGGTGCAGGATGTGTCTCTTCATCGGACTTGGTCTCATCATTAAACTGCAACAAATTAGCCATCTCTGCTAACCCCTCAACAGCTTGATGCTCAAAGGGTTTATTCCTGTTAGCTTGTTTTCTCAATGAAATTACTTGGTGGGGGTCATAATTCACGCTTGATTCTTTAATGAACTCCATATTTTCCAACAACCTTTCTATAAAAACCAAGGCACCCTTGCTTTTAAAAATGAAGGTGCCAACCTTAACCGGAAATTTGATGTTCGAAGATTTCTTGAAGGCACAAAAATGTTCCTCTTCAGACAACAATCTCTGTCGCATGAATTCCAATGCGAATATTCTAGGGGTCAGAAAGGAAGGTAGCCTATAAGGCTGACCTATGAAGCCATATATTCTCAACACGGTATGATCTCTTTACAAAAACCAATCTCCAACCCGCTCTTCTGGCGAAGACTGCATCAAGCTTCTCATTTCATCTAGGACCCGGGGTAATTATTCATCGAACAGCATTTTGTATATCTCAGACATGATCAAATTGGCAAATTCGATCATGCTAATTTGATTAGGTAAATAAGAGGAACATAGGGTACTCAGGAACTTCAACTCTGAGATATTAGAACACAGTAGCATATTAAGCAAATAAGTCTGGAACCTAAAAAACCGCACCTTGGGGAATTCGCTTAGCTGAAGGTGAATTGACTCAGCCAGGTATTCGTCTAAACTAAAAATCGGGGTTGACTGGGACTCAGAAACGGAGGAATTCATTCTGAACAAAAATCCGAGAATGACCTCACCCACATGACAATCCTCATCTAGACCTAGTACTTGACATACAAAGAAATGACCAATTGAACTTCACTCTTGAACATATGCACAGGGTAGGGTATGGATACACCATCTACAGACTAACCATCTTTTAACACGCTCGACAAGAACTTACAGCGGGTTTCGGCTTCAGACTTCTTATACAACTCGACAAGGATTGACTCATTTATAACTTCACAGCTGTCTGGGTAATTTTACGGCAAACTAAGGACTTCTCGAATGACCGCAGCGTCGACTCTACATAATACTTTGGACGCAGACTGACTGACAATAACTCTTTGAGACGGAGAATAACTTAAGGCATACCATTCTGCGAATTCTGGAAAGTGGAGGGTTTGCTCAATGGCGAAATAGTACAAGAAAGACCTGCACACATTCAGCACATCGTTCCCCTGCGAGTGGTGGTACCACAACCTTTCTTTACTATCAGACACGCTCCCCATAGAGAGGAAGGGGTCACAGACATTCCTATCTCTATCAACCAGGAACTCTTCCTTATCATCTACAACTTGACCCCACACCTGAACCTCTTTTCCCCGGTCCATTACTGAATTTCACACTGGTAACTTGTAGGAGGAATTACAGAATTACTGGGCTTCAGTGTTACCTGGTTTACTGTGGCGGCGCGTGCTCGAAGCATGCCTGCGCTTGCTGAATAGGAGCCGAAAACTGACAGATGCAAGCTTCCAGACAGGCCAGTCCTTTTCACTGGTCCTGAGCGAATAAAATAACAATGATCTAGGTCAACCCTTCACTTTTATAATCCTTTTTATTCCCGGAGCCTATCATCATTCGCCACGTGGAAGATCATTTACTCTCCGCAACTACCACTTACTATCCACCACGTATCTTTCTTCTCTGGATCCATTACCCACCGTTGATCTGATCCTTCGCAACCTTCTAGCTCTCGGATCACATGCCACGTATCCTTTTCCATCGGGCGCCCTTGCGATAAACACCGTGCAAGTCTCCTCCCCGGAATCGCTCATGACCGTAGATGAAACGTGCCTTCATCCTCCACCGTTGGATCAAATGCCACGTCCCACATTCCGCTGATCCTTCTGACTTTAACCATCGTGCAACTCTGAGTCCCAGACTCACCCTCATCCATCGATCTGATACATCTTTACAGGTGGGCCGTTGGATCATGTGGCACCCATCGAATTTCGCTGGGCTCCTTCGCTTTAACCGTCGAGCAAGTTTGATCAGCGGAATTGCTCCTAACCGTCGATGCGATATGTCTTTAATCGCACACCGTTGGATCATCATCCACGTACCCAATTCCGCTGGGCAATTCAAGGCTATCCACCGTGCTAGTTCGACCTCTGAAATCCGTAATAGCCGTCGATCCACTCCACTGCTAATCCTTGGCCATCGGATTATCCGACACATACCCATTCCGCTGGACGCCTCGGGGCTTATCCCTCGTGCGATTTCACTCCGCGGACTCCATAATGGCCATCGATCTGTTCTGCCTCTGATCTTCGGCCATCGGATCAACCACTACATACCCATTCCGCCGGACGCCTTGAGCTTATCTGTCGCATGGCTTCTAGTTTACGGAATCAATCACATCCATTGATGTGATGCGATTCTATCCCCCACCGTCGGATCGAGTGGATTATTCATGATTCCGCCAGCTTCCCTTCCCTTAACTGACACATGTTTTCACAGGGTGGATCTATTGTGGACCGTGGATCTGCTTGGGACCACTTCACAACCTTTGATCTGTGCAGCGGGTTAAAGGCTCGAACTTCTCTTATCCCCCTCGTATGTTTTGAAGGGCGGAGGGAGCATTAGCCACTGATTTTCTTCTTTCCATCCTCGCGGCCTAGGATCTTTGGCAACCTGATCGACATTTAGACCTTCATCANATTTTATCTCCACCATGGTTTCATTCTCCTTGGTCAAATAGAGGTGTTAACAGGGGTTATGTTGCAATAAATGCCCGTCTTCCCTATATTTATGACGAAAGCAATAATTATGTTTTGGACCAATTTTGGTGGAATTTAATTTTGAAGGTCAAAATAGAAGGAATAATGGTTGCATTATGATGTATAATTATGGTTTGGACCATAGAGAGCTATGTGGACAATTTTTGGTGTTAATGAAGAGTTTGTTGAGAATAACACAAGTAAATATGAAACCACTGGATGATGATATAAATGCTTTTAAAATCATATTTGATAAAGTAATAAATTTGGGGTTACCTCATCCATGGGATGGGATTGAAGAAATAATCTCTAAAGAAAAATATATAGAGAAGTTGATACAAAAGAAAAATGAGCTTCCTCAATCTAATGCATTGGAAATAATCATAACAGGTTATCAGGTTATTGAAAGACTCAAACCTTAGTTTTAGATAAGGCTACATTTGAAAAGGTTGTTGAAGGATCTTGGCTCAATATCCTATGAGAAAAATACCCATGTTGAAATATGCCTAGAGACATTGAAGGCTCACCATATTCCAATGGAAAAGGACTCACATGTAGTGTCAAAGTATTCCAAACTAGTAGTACCACATCAAACACAATCCACTGGGAATACTTCCATCATGGCATAGTGATAGTCAACAATACTACAATTTGCTAAACTTCCAAATCAGTTTGTGGGTCAGCTAACTCCTTTGGATTTGATGCCACTTAGAGGGTAACTGAATGTTCAAATGATGCCCCAAATGATGGGAATAGTAGGTATAACTCTAGCTACTTATCTAGTAGGTCAAGAAATGTGGAAGCCAGTTGTGCATCCTATGAGAATTGCTTCTCAAGTTAGATCTAGGATATAGAACAATTTCACCATCAAAGTGTTGGACAAAATATGTAAGAGAAAAAAAAAGAGATAGAAATAGCTGGAATAGCATGTGTGAAAGGTGCTAATATCAAACCATTATATTATAGCACATCATGTAGATGTTATGGTACATACTTATAATATATTGGAGACAATTGGTTAGGCACTAGAAGCCAATTGGATTTGTACATCTGTCATGGTGAGATTTGACCTCAATCCCCCCTAGGTGGACTAATGGAGCTCCAACTCAACCCAAGCAGTCATGAACTAAGGTATGAACATTGGTGAAGTGTGTTGGGGCATTAAAGAATCCAAGACATATGTGGGTGAGAATATAGAGGTGAATGGTAGGCTCAAGGTAGCAATAAATGCTCCTAGGAGAGCCAAAATAGGAAAAAAAACACCACTAGCACCCTTAGTCAAACCTGGATCCCCCAAATCAAGGCGGTAGTTCCCCAAGGCATTAATTAGGGAACACATGGGCTGGTTTGACCAAAATAGAGCATTTTTGTAGGTGTGAACAGGACAAAATAACCAGATATCTTGTTGAATTAACTATCCTAAGTCTAAACCATAGGATATCATTGCATGAAGGAAAATGAAGTTAGCCTAAGGTAAAAACTATGTACTAAGGATGTATTACTTCTCCAACACCCCCTCTTAATTCGGAATTAGTACAACACATGATTTATTAAGGCCTTGGCAACTAAGGCACAAGTCCCCTTTTACAAAATTTTATTGATCCATGTAATAGAGGTAAGGAGAAAAACCTCATGGGACAAAACCTCCCCTCAAAAATGGATTATGACATAGAAAAAAATATGCATACACTCCAAACTAAATGAATATGTATGGAGGAATCTTCTTCTTCGGAATAAGTGGGATGTGCTCAACCAACTCAAGAACAATTGCTTGATGAATCCTCAGACCATGTAGAACAACTGAAATGCACTAATAGGAGAGCGAATGTTTCTCTTCATACTTGAACCTCAAACCAAACAAGATTCCAAACTCAAAAGAGGCTGAAAGTTCTTGATAATAGGTGACCTCAAGTGAGTCATAAGTATCTTGAAGCATCAACTTTGAAGAAAGGTTGTAATCGGCACCAAGCAGGGTGAATAAGAGGCCTAAATGTGCCATTGTGGCAAAGGTTTCTCCATCTTCATATGAATTTAAAGGAACTCTACTAGTGATGGTGGAGGAATATATGGGTAAAATAGTGTGAAGCAATGAGATATCTTCACTTGACATCCAAACCTCTCCATATTTCGAACCAATACTCTCATGTTACGAAAACCCATCTTCTAGAGAAGGATCTCTATGATCATCAACTAGCAATACATATTCACCATTCATAACAGAAGACATAGAGGAGAAGGGTGTATAATGGATAGATAAATCTTCAGCAGTAGTGATGGCAGCAACTCATATGCTATCTTCATGAAAAATAGCTTCTTGACAAGGAGACGAAGCCACAGAGGAAGAAACTTGAGTTGGATCATTTGTTGAATCTTTGGCTACTTCTTCATCTTCATTTCGAACAACTTCTTGAGAAATGCATGAGGCTGAGATCATAGGAGGGAGAACACATAAGGAGGTACCCATTTGCATTATCTCCATATAGGTCACATATTCTTGTTGCATTCCAAGAGGTTCATCTAGATTTATCCAAAGCTCAAATGGGTAATCAACAAAAACAAGGAGGTAGTGCATTGTAGGAGGTATAGCTAGACACATAGTTCCATAGGCTCTATCATTGTCATTAATCCAATCACACTTCTATTGACAAGACTCTAGCTTTCTCATAGCACCAATGGACACATCATAGAGACATTTCCTATTGAGATATGCACACATCTTCAACTTCCATTCAGAATAGTTGAATGGGGAAAGGAGACGAATAACTTTCTAATCCATGAAGTTGTTGTAGGAACCTGCAATGAAAAACTTGAAATATGCCCTAAACAACAACTCAAACCTCACAAGATTTGTTTGTAGCTCCAACTAGCTCTAATACCATGTGAGAATTGCTTCTCAAGTTATATATATGAGCTATAACAATTTCACCATCAAAGTGTTTGACAAAATATGCAAGAGAAAAACAAAGAGACGGAAATAACTACAATAGCACCTGTGAAAGGTGCTAATATCAAACCATTATATTACAACACATCTTGTATATGTTATGGTACAAACTTATAATACATTGGAGACAATTCATGAGGCTCTGGAATCCAATTGGAGTTGTACATGTGTCATGGTGAGATTTGACCTCAATCTCCCCTAGGTGGACCAATGGAGCTCCAACTTAGCCCAAACAGTCACAAACCAAGGTATGAATGTTCGTGAAGTGTGTTGGGGCATTAAATACTTCAAGGCATGCATGGGTGAGAATATAGAGGTGAGTGGAAGGCTCAATGTGGCAATAAATTCTCCTATGAAAGACAAAATAGGAAAAATACACCACTAGCGCCTTTAGTCAAACCTAGATCCCCCAAATCAAGCAGGTAGCACCCCAAGGAATTAATGAGGGCGCACATGGGCTGGGTTGACCAAACTAGAGTGTTGTTGTAGGTGTGAACGAGCCAAAATAACTAGATATCTTGTTGAATTAATTCTCCTAAGTCTAAACAATAGGATATCATTGTATGAAGTCAAATGAAGTTATCCTAAGGTCAAAAATATGTACTAAGGATGTATTAATGCTCCAACACATCCTAACGCATACATGAGAGGAAAAAATACTCATACAAGAGGTAGGAAGAAAAGCGCAAGTAAAAAGAGTTAAAGAGTAAAAGGATGAAAATCAGTTAGAAAGTTACATTAAAAATGAAAGACTTACAAGTTTGTTAAATTCAACTAAATTTAGATACTCCTAGGATTCCTATAAAATGTAAATAGAATTGATTATTTGAGGCTAGTGATTTCTTAGAGGGACTCTATTAGTTGTTAAGCAGGTGAACCATTTTGTAACCTAATATCATTGTCTGAGATTAAGCTTGTAGAGTGCAACATAGATATTTTTCCTTTGTATTTTGTTCATCTTCATTGTTATCATACTCTTCCATGTACATGTACGTCTTCATGAGATGTTAATAAATTTATAATGAACAAGTTCACCTCCATATTGTGTTAGTCATAGTATATGTTGTGAATGTTGAAATTGATTGTAGATATTTCAAATATTTTTTACCCTTGGTCCAGTTTAAAATATTTTATGATAATCAATAGTATTAGAAGTCTTCTCTTATTTTTGTTTCCATCAATGTCTTGTTGCTTGAAAATTCATAAATGAACTTGTGATTTTCGATACATTTCATTTAAAAAATATTGAATTCTTTAAATCAAAGCTTAGTTTGTTTATTACCATTAGGCTTAAAGAGATTTGTCCTACAAGCACTTCTTAAGTGTCACTAATGATGAGATATCTCTTAACATGATGGTAAATGTGCTACCATTCCTCAAAAGAAGATGAGAGGTGAACATTTGGGTCTAGAAATATAGTAGGATGTCATCATACCAAGGGTCACCAAAGGCAATGAGAAATAAATGTTTGTCATATAAAAATTTAGTTTCAACCTATTCCTCATTATCTCAGGGTAACTCCAACATTGGCTCCACAAAAGATCAAGACTTTGATTTAATGGATGCAAATTCCAAGTCAAATTCCTATAAAAATTCAATCCACCTGGAATACTTGGCATGGATGATTCTTCATGTCAATATATGATGGAATGGACTAGTATATGTGATAAAAAATGTGCATCAAAGAAGTAGTTAATGTTGAATCCTTTCAATAGCATGAACCACCACCAAAGGAAACCTCTCTAAATGAGAATATCGCAACATAGGTTTAGCGAGACTTTTTCTTAGATAGTGAATGGCAGGCTCCTAATTTATTCATCTTCCTTAACTAATACCATATCGATGGTTGATTTAGTTGTTGCAAGGTATAACACAAGGTATTTTATATAGTTTACTAGTGTAAGAAATGGGGTGGACATCAAGGACTTTATCAAGTGTCAAATGACTATTGTACATGATCATTCCATATAAATTGGACTCCCTTTTTGAGAAGGTGTATGAAACCTTTTGTAACCTCAACATAGTTAATGATAAATCTTCACGAAATGTTTTTTTTCCCTTAGGATTCTAAATCTAGTGAATATTATATCGGGGAGGAAACTAAACTATCGCCACAACCTTAAATGAGTATACCATAATCCCATACTTAGATTCTATGAAACCAAGAAATTTAGCTAGACATGACATAAATATGCACTTGTAGTGGGGATTTCTACCCTACTATGTGCAAAAGAACCTACCCTATATCATCTAGATCATAGGTTAGATTTCATGGTGCGAAGGATTCTCAACATCGACTTGCAATAATAAGCAGTAACAAAAATATTTTATGATTTTTTATATATATATTTTTCTAACTAATAAAAAACAAGAACAAGCATACATTTCAATAACATGGGCCACTGCAGCCATTTGAGGAAATGGTCGACTGGCTCCATGGTATGGTTCTCTAGTCATCTCCACTAATGGTTATCAAAAGGGGGAATTGATCCAAGAGCATATGGAGCAAGCTCAACATACACCGTGGAAAATGATATGGAAAAGATATGGGAACAATGGTGAAAGGTGAAAACTAATTTCATGTAATGTATGTGGGGAGACATTCACAATGTATTTATAGGATGATCCAAGGTTTTCTATCCCATGGTAGTGACCCATGGTATTTTATTGTGCATGGTATTTTTCCATTGTTTTTTACTCATTCTCATTTTAGGGTATTTTGGTCCTTTTGGGAGAGAGTGGCGATAAGCCATAATAAATGTTCAACTTCCCTCCATTTATGGGGGAATAAATAATAATTTTTTGGACCATATTTGGTGGAATTTTAGTTGTGAAGGTCAAAATGGAGGAAATAATGGTGAGATAATGATGTATAATTATGGTTTGGACCATAGAGATCTAGGTGGACAAATTTTAGTGTTAACAGTTTGCCCCCTGATGTGTGAGGGAAGGATCTCATCGCATGGATGATAGAAACCATAGGATCAAGGAGGAAATGGTGACAACTATGGAGAGATTAGAGAGGACTATCGAGGAGTGGAGTCTTCTCATTCAAACTGTAATGGCTTTTGGTTTGTATTTATTCTAAAAAATGGATGAGGTACATATAATCTTAGACATGTATATGGACGAGGCAAGCATACCCATGCTCGCAACAATGTCTCAATACATAAATGGTGATAAATTCTCAAACAATGGGAGCCAATCAATACATATATACAACTGGTAGTACATAATGGTGGCCTCAATGGGAGGTTGAATACATATACTGATCTAAAGAATTGGTACATAGGAACAATGGCATTCTCATGGAATGCAATATCACAACAACTGATGCTCTATTGAAGCTAGAGGTGTACACAACTAGATGGACTTAATGAATAAGAGTTAGAATATATGAGGTGTAATAAACAACATCAAGTACTGTAGATACATGGAAGCATGACACTGAGGGGATTCCGAATACTATTTCCAACTCAACCTGGAAATCACAAGGGACATGAAACTATATGGGTCACCAAAATAGACTCACCAATGTACTAGAGTCAGGTGAAAACTGAGGTCTTTGACCAAATAATGAAGGAACGAATACCCTATACGAATCTAAATGGTGCGATGATGGAGTTAAATACAAAGTCGAGAAAGTGAGACACAACCAACCCAAAAGGAACTAAGGACTCTTTTCAAGTGGTCCAAGCAACTCATCAATGAGGTGGATAAACCAAGATAGAGGGTCCTTTGGGACTATCCTCTAGGATAGATGTGTTGACACCGACAGAGGGAGACCTAAAAATACCAAGGAAATGAGGTTTCCTTGATACAAGTGCGAGCGAGACAACCAAAGATGTGAAACAGTCAAGGGACTAAAACATTGAATGGGGAGCAAGGGTAGGGGAGTACAAGGGACTCAAACTTCCTTTGTTCAAGGTATGACGGCAAGGATGACCTGACAACAAATGATACTAACTCATGGGGACGGAATCATATCTTTGGAACTAAGGAGATGATTACAATGGGAGATACTTGGCGAAGTAAATGGACAAGTGATATCCAGGGGATCCAAGGGAGATTCGTTGCAGAGTACTCTGAACAAAGGAGACCCAATGGGGGGGTGGAAGATGCCATAAGGGGAGACTATATGAGATATATGTGGGAACCTAGAGGCACCATTTGGGCCTTCTTCATAGTTGAAGGCATGCAGAGAAAGGATAAAATTATGCTCAATATGATACTATCTCATCGATTTAGGATAAAATTATGCTCAATATGATACTATCTCATCGATTTTTGTCGAGCCCTAGACGGTAAACACTCGATGGTGTTTTCATGTTTAGAGAGTCTGGAAATAGGAAGAAGACTCTAGTGGGGTCACCTTTTTTTCAGTATTCTCTTAAGTTTGAAACAGGATAAAAGTGTACAAATGAGGGCTCTCCCATCCAAAAGGGGAAGAGAGACTTATTTTCCGTAGGTAGTCCAACTAGGACGAAAAAGGTTAAACCTATACTGATTGGAAGGTCATTCAAATACTTTTATGAGCATGAATGAAACCAATTTTTCTTGACGATCTTTCCTTTATGAGAGGGATGGAAAAGAGCTTAAATATAACCCATGAGTGAGCTTTTTTGTAAGTTACGGTCCCGATGTTCGACGAAGCTTAAAAGGATACAAATGGAAACATTCCTAGCTAGAAGGTGTTAGGGTGGTCCTTTTCTTTAAATAGTCTACGTAGTCCGAAAAAGGAGATAAACAAGGCCACATAGATGCCCTTTCAAATAATTTAACGATCATGAAAGGAAGCAAGCATGCTCAACAATATTTTCATTCTTTTAGGAGTAAGAAAATAGATTACTAGAAAATCTGTAATGGGCAGTCAAGCAAGGAGGAAGTGTTTGATGTACCAAAAGGGGTGATAGTGTGAACATGGCTGATACGCATAAAAAATAGCAGTGGAACACTGGTGGGGCCTCCTTGTGGGATGGTAAATGGAGGGAAAATAAGGCAAAGTTTGTAGTATGGATGGAGCAGATGGCTCATGAACATGCCAATACATACAAGATTTTATTTGCATGGTGGCACACAAATCGCGTTGAATCCAGGAAATGGGCCAAAAAAGCATAGGGAGAGAACAAGACGTGGGTCTCATGAGTAGACAAGGGATGGAAAACTAAAACCGATAGTGTGAACGACATGAAAAATGGACGTTGGATGACTCTGTGGTGCACAAAAGAAAGAGTTGACCAAATGGAGGCCTATAAACAAGGGGGGCCACATGACACATGTCATTTTCACTGTGCAGTGTTGAGTTGGAGTGGAGATCCCTAGAGCTCAACTGTTGATTTGTTTTGATTAGACTGACGTTTTCCAATCTGTGAGTTGCAGGTAAGAGTTCTCACCAAGCTTGTCAATTTTAGTGGTTTAGTTTTTTCATTTTCTCATTCTAGGAGCCTCGGCCAACCCTGAAGGGTTTGTGGGGCAGGGTCTCACTTTTCAATGGAAAAGGCATGACTAAGGTCACACCCATCAAGTAGACAGGTGTGACCCAATCACTCATTTCAAGGATACAAGAAAGACCTGCATCGCTTCTATTCTGGAGACATACATGATCGAGGTTGCACCTGTTATGTGTTTTTTAGTGACTTGGGTTGCACAAAAAGGCCCGATAGGTGCGACCTAGCAAAAAATGGAAAATTTTGTGCAACTATGTTTGACAAGGAATTTTTGGATATGCAGGATTCCTTGATTTGGATGGAGAGAGAGAGACATTGGGGACCTCAGGGATGAGGTAGAGGATAATGGAGCAATGCAAGATATGCTCACCCAATGTGTGTTGTTGAATTTCTTCTAGACCACCCTGATGTGTTCAACAAATCTATTGCTAAACAAGCTTGTGAGTTTTTGGGATCGAGACTCGGAGTACTTCATCATACAGGGTGAGTGACTGGAGATCACCATCTGAGACACATACTTTCTGACTGGGGGGTGTTGATGGATGACCTATGTGCCAGGAATTTCTATGCCTCATCCTTTGTGCATACATTGTACATATTGGTGTGTGACATCAAGAGTCTAGAGACTCGCATAGTGGTAGTGATGGTGTTGCAGATACTAGGATTGAAAGGTCCGTGCAAGATCTTGGGCGACCAATTACTAATGGTCAAGAGTGTGCTGAGGGGAACCTACTATGGGTGGGCCCAGATGTACTTGATATCAGTTTGGCATGGGCTAAACCAGGACAGCTTGGAGGGTGGGGATTTCTATTTTCCCTCCTTTTTGTGATCATTCCTCTTTAAGAGACTACTGACACTGCGACCACATCTAGTAGTGCATGAAGGGGGACCTTGCGAGCCTCGCATGAGGTGGTGGTGTGATATGATGATCAAGGAGGGAGGAGGCCTTGTGGGGAGTTTCTTCACCCAAGATATTTTTGCACAGTGGTGACAACTTCCAATTCTCATAGAGGACTATCCATACGTAGGGATGGACTGTCGAGGAGATCCAGAGATGCCTTAAACTCTAGGATAGATTTAGGGACCTGATGGTATGTATACATCACTCTATGTGGTTTCAGTCATATATATTTTACTAACATAGTAGTAGCTAGATCATACATGTGATAGATACTGATGACATACTATGTGCATGTGTAGGCATGGGACCACACCCTCCTGTAGGGTACCAGTGGCACAGGGGTAGGGGGGAGGGGTTAGATCCAATTGCTCATGGGAAGAGGAGATGGCAGAGTGTGACATTAGACTCACTACAGCTGGACATGCAGTGACTATTAGAGGGGGTCACCGATGATGGTTTGAAGTACCTATATGAGGATCTGATCGTCGTGTGCTACAGAGCTCCTCTAGAGTGGATCTTTCCAATGAGGAGGATCGTAATTGCTGCTAAGTATGTTAGAGCGATGGCACAAGGTGACGTGCCAATGGAGGAGGAGGACACAGAGTCAGAGGAGGATGACTCAGACTAGCAGCATGTGATGCTACTCCCAATGCATTTGAGCATGGCAATTTTTGTATGATATGTATGATCAAATGAGAAATCCTGTGGAGCTTCTCATTTTGTACTAAACATGATGATATGATATGAATGCATGTGGATGCATATTTTTGTACTTTTATTGGTTTTTATGAGTCTTTTGTTTATGATTATGAGTATTCTTATATGATGTATATGACATATATACATGCATGACTATATGATGATGCATGATGCAGTTCATTTCCTATATGCAATGATTGATGTGCCACTCTAGAATGTCATTAGCCATTATTCTACACTATTGAGACTTCATGGAACATACATGAATGAAATGGATTCAAAATGTCTAACCAAGTGTTTAGTGTGGATGAACTTTCTAAAGAGGCATGGATCACATACCCGGTAGCAGTTATTCAACTAGGCAACAAGCATATAGGAGTTAAGGAAGACATCAAGGCAATGAATACCCAGGTGAAGGGCGTTGGTCAATAAACCAGCGACACTGTCGTACTCATCCTGGTTGTTGGTAGCAATACCAACACACATTCCATCGATATGCATCAACTAATGTGACAAAGAATAAATGAACCACATAGCCGAGGCGAGATTAGGAGATCATGTACTTGCATCGTCAGCGAAACCAACATAGCAAGGAGACGTAGGATCCATCTAGAGAAACCAAGGAAACAAACTGTGATACTCATGGTTAAAATGATGTAAAAAAAGAAAGAAAAACTATGATACAAGGGTATCCATGGTGGGAAACTTCAGGCATGGAATCTCTTGAGGTAGAGCCCATTGTGGGGATTGAGTCAAGAGGCGATCGTCAGAGTCAGCGAGGAGATATTCCCCCCTTTCTGACACATCAATGGATGATATAAGGGCCATACCACATGGATTTGAATTTCTCGTTTCCAATCTTATCATGAGCTTGGTCATAGACGAGGACAAGGTCCCCCTCACTAAAGGTGTGTGGGTTGACGTGGGAGTTATAATGGGACTTCAATCAGGTCTTAGCCAATTTGATCATTTGGATAGAAGTGCGACGGTCCTCATCAGTTTGTTCAAGCATAATTAGGCATTTTTATAATAGTGAAGTATCAGATAGAAGTTCGGCGGAAAGGCGAAGCGACGAAATCTAGAATTCAATGGAAAGAACCAAGTCTGCACCATGGACTAACTGAAATGGAGTAAAATTGATGGTGTTTTCAAGGATCTCTTTGTTGTCATGAAGCTAGTGCTAGGACAGATTAGGGATATCTTCTGTAGTCGATGAGGAGCAAGGACTACTTGAAGTAGAGTGTAACAAACATAAAAGAATAAGTAAATAATCAAATAGTTAATAGTTAAACATTATTAATTATAAATAAGAATCAAAAGGAATGACCTTTCATACACAATTCCCAAGCCATATCTAAGGCGGGCTATCATTGTAATCTTTCATCAATATATCTATCAATTTTATATATCATTTTCTATCTGCAGATATGTGGTTTATTTCATAAATTATGGGTTTCTTCTGAGTTATTTGAGAATATCCAACTACGTATATTACATTGGTATAGCCAATCCAAGGCTTCCTTGAATTAGGTCTTCAACCTTAGTAAAAAAGAGAGAGAAAGTTAAAAAAAAAACTAAAAGAAGTATAGAAACCGCACATGGTTTCTTAAAAAAACTATACATGGTTTCTTTTCCAGCAATAAACAACTCATAATTTAATAAATTCAATATTACACAATAATATTCATATTATTAATATTGAATTTTTTAAATCTTATTTAACATTTATTATTATAAAATTACTCAATCCCAAATCTTTAAAGTATTGTTATTAATTATAATAACATATATTATTATTATTATAGATATAGTTATTAATTTTAATAACTATTGGGAATTAAAAAAAAGGAAAAAAACAAAACAAAAGGGATTAATAAATATTATTATAATTATTATTTTGGAAAAATAAAGAAGAGAGGAAATACCAAAAAGGGAGAAAACAAAATTTCTTCAAGAACTACATCAGGGATTATTACACTTTTGTACCTACTTATTGTTGAATAAAAAAAGACAATTGAAGCGAAGTCGTAATCACAACTATGGAAAACACATATCCATTGATTAAGTCACAGTTACAAGCAACACTTGAATAGTTAGAGAAATATAAGGTGGCCAATAAACATTTATGCGTTGAGGTTAAGACACATAAGTTGATGAAAGAGTTGAGAGACAATGAGAATTATCGCTTAAGGAATCAAAATCGATAGTTGGAACTAACCAAAAGAGATAATGAGAAAATGTTATCTGATAAGAATAAAGAAATCTCATGTTTAAACATTCATAATCAAAACCTTGAAGACCAAATCAGAAAGTCGAAGCATAACGAACAAACACCTTATATAACTAATCACAAATTAGAAGAAGAAATTAAACATTTAAAACAACTCATCATGGACAAAGTTATTGAATTAGCGCAAATCTACATAACATTAGAAATTTAAGAAGCAGAGATAGGTCAACTTCAACAAGATATACAAGAATTCCAACAGAAGAATAACGACACAAAAAAGGCGCACAAATCAGAAATTACGAAATTCAATAACACATTCACAAGTAATACTAAAGAAATATATCGATTAAGAAATCATAATAAAATATTAGTACCAAGAAGTTAAAAAGTACCAAGAATGCAGAAAAATCGAATGAAGACATCGAAGGAAAAGTCCTCGAAAAGAGAGAAGAAAATAATTCCTTCTAAATATTAATAAAGAACTTAAGGAACATTTTAAGAAACATAAAGACGAAGAAAAAAAACAAGAATAAATTATTAAAAAGATTCAAAGTGAAAATAAGCAATTAGAAAACAAGTTAACAGGTATACAAAACAAAACATCAAAATCATTAGAAATACAATTTATGGAAAAAATCACACTTATCGACCCAGTTCAGATCATCACTCTAGATGTTGCTCCAATAGAAGACAAGCCTACAAAAACATTAATCTAAAGAGACACCACAAACTTGATAAGAGAAAATGACGTTAAAAAAACTCCGTATCGACATCCAAAACATAACATTCAGTATCTTAAGAATCATAAACAATCTACAGAAATCATTGACACCCATGCACTCAATTCTCAGGATGTCAGTTCACTTAGAAAGTGCAAATTTCAACAAAGAATCAATTTGGGGTGGATTGACCCGTCCACATATCAAAAGTTATGCTCTACACTCATGAGTTTGTATAAACTTGTGTCGTCAACCACAACATTGAATAGAACAATGCGGACACATTATAAGGATTTGAGGACAAAGCCTTTATAAGAGAGTGGCAATGTGACAAACATAAAATAATAAGTAAATAATCAAATAGTTAAAGTTAAACATAATTAACTATAAATAATAATCAAAAGGCATGACCTTTCATACACAATTCCCAAGCCATATTTAAGGCAGGCCATCATTGTAATATTTCATCAATATATCTATCAATTTTATGTATCATTTTATATCTACGAATATGTGGGCTATTTCTAAAATTATGGGTTCCTTCCGAGTTATTTGAGAATATCCAACTATGGATATTACATAGAGATCATGTAAATAGTGTTATTTGTGTCTAAGGAAGAGGTCGGAGGGTGGATCTCCTCAAGTACAATGATTTTAGACTCACGGGAGTGATTGCAAATGTCACTAAGGAGCTACCAGTACTCAGGAAAGTTTAAGAAATGGTGTGAATAATGAACATATAGGACAAAAATTACACATAGGTGGTTGGTTCAAAGCAATTTATTCTTAACTTAATATATGGTTGGTATGTTGACAACTAGGGCATCATTGGTATCGACTACTGTGCACATATGGGTGCAATGAATTGGAAAATCAGGACAATTTTGTGTCACATGGCCTTGGACATCGCATAAAGCACATGTAGGAGGAGGACTTGGTTTTGTCGGGGCTTTAGGTTCCTTGTCACCGGTCTTGGTGGGAGGGGGAGAGTAGAAGTAGCGAGAGGAGTAGTCAATTGTGTACAAGGAGGGGGTGTGACACCGTCTCAATAGGTTGGACCGGTGTCAACATGATCTGTTGTGTCGAGGGAGGGGTGGGTGGATCTAGGTACCACACAAGAATACCCAAAGTGAATCCCAGAAGGTTGAGAGTAGCCATGGCTGGCTTACTCAAAATGACAAAAGGTGGAAAGAGGAAGGGGATCATGTGTACGGGGAATGAACCCCAATAATTCCCTGAGGTTATGGTTTAGGTTGTGAATGAGGTGGTGAGGAGGTTGGAACGATACCGGATGTGATAGTGCACAAATCTGATATATCAGTCGATGAAAGAGGAGGTGGTAGTGACAAAAAGATGTCTATCAAAGGATCCTTAGAAAATAGTTCTGAGACAACGAAAAACAAGAAAGGGATGGAGATGTTGTCAATGCTATTATCGATAGTAGAGAGGACATATTTCAGTGTGGCCAGTCCCTTAGGATCCTAATACGTCAATTGGTCGATGGTCACGATCTTCCCATCATGGGGGAACATCAAGAGTCGAAAGACAGTAGATGCAATGAATCACATTGCATACATATAACTACGTCCAAGGAGGAGGTTGTAATTGAGTTGGGCATTGAGAAGCTCAATGTAAATAAATACATCTTTTCCATCCAACTCAATGAGGAAATTCATGAGAACTCCTTGTGGTTGAGAAGCACAACTACCGTAAGCAGGAAGGGAAGTGGTGGAATGTTGAAAAGTTGGAGATCCAATTTTCTACCAAATAAATGTTGACATAATGCATATGGATTCTCCCTCATCGATAATGCATCAATGAATGACCAAATTCCAATTTGTGACCAAAACTCGGAAGGCGAAGGATGACGACATCCAAGATTCTCCTTGATCCAAGTCAAAAGTGATAAACCAGGAGTCAGAGGGATCAACAACACCTAATGCAGAGAGAAAATATTTGCGTTGTGAAGGACAAGTTTTAAGGACTTCCAGAGCGGACATGGTTGAGGGAGACTGGTCCAAGTCATCAACTATACTGTAGTTAAGCATGGCTCTAGCAATGGGATTATTCGTGACATGATGCAAAGGGAACCGTGGAACTTTGGTCATCCCATCCATGGGGGGTCTCAGGAAATATAAATACATATTGAGAGTAGTGGGAGTAGATGATTTGGAGGGGTTAACAGTTCCTGTGATGGATCCATGCTGGTTTCATCTAGTATGTAAATTGGCATCAGACGATAACATCATAAGGTGATGAACACCAGGATCAATGAGTGGACCCATAAGAGTGGGTGTGGGGTTTTGTTGTACTGAGGGTTGGTTTGAAACCATTCCTTGATTTGGTAAGTGGTTCTACAACACCATAGGTGGAGTACCTTGTGGTGTTGGGTTTGGATGTGCTAGAGCACCCGTGTTAGAGTCACACATATTGTCAGCTTGTAACAAGTAGTAGACACGGTTCATATGGGGGCACTAATGTGTAAAATGGTTGTAAGTGTCACAAATGGTGCATGGGTGGTTAGTCCACAACTGAGGGTTCTTCCCAGGCCTAGGTGGATGTTGGGGATTCTCTGCAAGAGGATTTTCACTGTTGTTATTGGGAGGGTTGGGATTTTTTCCACCTCCTTGAGGTTGGTTGTTTTCCTGGTTCCTACCTCTCTGTCATCGTCCCTACCCTTGTTGGTTAATGGGGGCAGCTTTATTAGGGAGGTTCTATTGAGCGTAGACCTGTCCTTGGGGAATAGGAGTCAAGGTAAGAGAATATGTAGGTTTCAAAGATGGTGGGTAATAGGCAGGAGCAGCTAGAGAGGCTGCAAATCCTACCGTCTGGCCATTACACATAGGTTCCAAATAGTTCAAGGCATGAAGGAGGTGAAGTAGTGTAAGAGAGGCATATGAAGGTGTGGCTCCAGACTAAGCCGCTATACATGAAAAATTAGGCGCATAGCCTAGTTGGGTGACACTGGGGGTGGTACCAGAGTGAGGTGGCATGGAAGGAGAGGTTGTGTATAGGTGAGGATGCTGAGTAATAGATCCAATCACTCCATCGACAACATGGGATGCCCCTAGTGTATCTTGACGTGAGGAGCCAGCATGGGGAGCGTCAGGTATTATGGCATACATATAACCTGATTGGGCGTAGATGAGATCAAACTGTTGTTTGTTTAGGATGGGTTCCTCCTCATTTTTTCTACACTCAGAGATAACTTCCTTGGCGATGGGAGGGAGTAAGGTTTTGAGAAACTGATATAGGAAAATCCTGTCATCTAACTGGATTTTACACAATCTATGGTGATGATGCCACTCATGGATATGATCTATGATATGGGTAGTAGTGTTTTTTCGACAAGATAATAGGATTTCCACACCCTCACCATAACGTACGGGTAACTGGAAGTACTAGAGAAACATCAAGGCTAACAAGGAAAAGTCAGGATAAGTGGCATGGGGCAGTTCAATGTACCAATTGGTTGCAACACTAGTGAGTGTCAATTGGAATAGACACAATCAGATAGAACCATCCACTATGTTATTAGAGGAACACCATAAGTGGAATGACATAATGTGGTTTTTGGGGTCTTCTCCTACCTTTCCCTCAAACTTACAGATGTCTAATGGGAGTTTGGTATGCATGGTTGTTATAGCTAATTTTACCACTCCAGGTAAATCACACTGTGTATGGCCTTCCCCTGTCCCGCTGCAGACTCCTTAGACCCCATGGACCATTTCTTTGTCCTTTGATGTTTCCTTGATCATCCCTTAAAATATGTGAAAAATTCTATACACAACTTTTAATCCCTTAATCACGTATATACGTGGGTTTGACCACTAAAACCGCATACATCGGGATGTGTAAAAAAATCCAAATCCTTTTGGAGTTTTCCTTGACATGGATCCAACTCACTTGACTCCTGTCCTTCCCTATGCCTTGAGATGGCTTGGATTCGACCTTTCATTACCCCTTTGAAAAACTATATAAGGAACTCTATGGTACATTGAAGGCATATGAGAGAATTGAGAGCAAAGAAACTATAGTCCATTGTTGCCGAAACTTATGCTTGATTCTGCATCCCTTTGTCCCGTGGAGCACTAGTGTGTTCTTTCCAAGCTTGCCTTTTCCTTGTGAGCTTGCTATCGAGAGATGGAGGATTGAGGTGGTGGAGGCCCAAGTGGGGGATTTAGTTTCTCTGGTTCGCAGACGTGTCGTCAGAGGTTGTATCTATTGTAATCTCTGATTTATATTCATAGAAATATCTTTTCCTGTCCAATAATGTGTGTTTGAATGAAGATATTATCCATGGGAGTTGTTGCCACCTTTCACACACCTGGGTCATGTCACAGAAATCTTCAAGCCACTCGGTGTGTCCTTGGGGGCAAGTCTTGAGTCAAGGCTGTCACCTTGTTCTTGACTCCTCCGTTTAGGCTCAACTCCTAATGAAGCCAAGGGGGGTAGACCCTATTAAGTTACTAAGGATAATTACTTAGTATGGTTATGTTAAACCGAATGAGTTGTTTAGGAGTTTGAAATTTAACTATAGACAATCAAAGATGAAAAGATACAAAATGAACACACAATAGCACAATGCTAAGACACAATATATATATAAAGCAAGAAAATAACCAGTGCCTTAGAATGGTGCTATCGTGTGTTCATTTTTTTATCTTGTCATCTTTGATTGTCTATAGCTAAATTTCAAACTCCTAAACAACTCATTCAGTTTAACATCACCATACTAAGTAATTATCCTTAGTAACTTAATAGGGTCTACCCCCCTTGTCTTCGTTAGGAGTTGAGCCTAAACGGAGGAGTCAAGAACAAGGTGACAGCCTTGACTCGAGACTTGCCCCCAAGGACACACCGAGTGGCTTGAATATTTCTACCACATGGCCCAGGTATGTGAAATCCGGCAACATTTTTTGGCGCCGTTGCTGGGGATAAATCCTTTTATTCCCGAGTACGACTTAGCTTAACTTTTTTTCTAAACAACTAAAAAGATAAAAACTTTTGATTGATCTAGTCTTTAAAAAACATAAAAATTAAAACTCGATCCATCTAGCGACTCCACTGTCTAACATCCCTTCAAGAATTTCTACCCGAAGAAACCGCTGACAATTATTCAATCCTCTCCCTGATCCCGAAAGGTTTATTAGGGAAATATTGAATAGGCAGACTTCTCGTAGAAACCTTGAATATTTAGGAGACCAATCCCTCTTAGATATCCATCACATATTTGTAGAGAGTCATACCTTCCAATCTCAAGAAATGACGGAGTTTTACAAACCCTTGACTTTTCTCAAATAGCAGGTGCTCCTCATGACATTCCGAATGATGCTATCAAGAAGCTCCCCATATTCGAGGGAAATAATGCTACCACTACCAAGACTCATCTCTGAAAGTTTGAAAATCACCTGGTCAGTTACTACAATAATGCTGCCTCTAACCATGAAGATGTCAAAATGAAGCTCTTTGCTTTATCCTTAGAGGATGATGCTGCAGAATGGTATGGCGACCTTGGTGATGATTCATATAAAACCATTAATGAATTCCTAGAAGGTTTTAAGAAGAAATGGGGGGAAAAGAAAGAACCAAGACATTTGTTTGCTGCCCTTCATAATATAAAGAAGATGGAAAATGAAACCATTAATGAATTCAATACTAAGTTCATACGTGTGGTTGCGGACCTCCCTAGATAAATCAAGCCAAGGGATTCCTCCATCCTCATATCTTACATCGAATATTTCACTGGTGATTTGAGGTACCAGTTAAGGGACAAAGATCCAACCGATCTAAAAACTGCTCAGGATCTGGTCGAGAAAATAGAAAAGAATATGCAATCTTCGGGCAAATCCAACATTCCAGGTTACACTAGGGGAAACACTTCGTACAACAAAGAGAAGGGAAAGGCCATCGAATTAGAGGAAAAGGCAACCTCTAAATACCCCATGGAAAAAGTAACTAGCATGATGGAAAAAATGGTTACTAGTCAGAACCAACTCATGGCAAGCCAATCTATACAATTGAATAATATTTAGAACAGAATAATCACACTGGAAATAAATAATGGACCTACGAACTTTTAGCCTAAACAAAATCAGGTGTATCAGAAGAAAGCTCCTCAACATGAACCTAGGATTCCAAACCAGTTAGACTCAACTAACTTGGTAGATGAAGTCATTCCATGGTGTAGACCTTGTGATCAACTCCACCCAAAAAATACTTTCTATATAGAGAACCAAGTTATAGAACATGGAATGGCAGAGGTCAGTAATCAGGAAACAACATCAAGCGAGTTTGATCATGTGTACATGGTAGGCCGAACCTATCCTTTATCAAACCAGCATTGGCAGTAGGCCACGGATTACGGTTTCGAGAAGGATCTCCTTTCTAACTTCTATGGCGTAATGCCTTCTCCGAAAGAAATTAAGGAAATGAAGGAGGCCAGTTTCAAGGGAGTTGTGTATCAAAGAAGAGAAAAGCCATCACCATCTAAACAGTACAAGCCAAAGGTAACCACTCCTCCCCTCCCAGATCCTCCTATTGTCCCTGAGTCAAATATTGATATGGGAGAATGGGTAAGTAGTGCTAAGATTCATGTTTATGCAACTGATGTCCTTAAAATTCCCAGTCAAAAAGAAAAGTTGTTGAAAGCCTTAGAGGATAGTCAAAGTAAAGCTCATAATATTATCGAAGAGGATCCTCTTCCTAATAACAATGCTATATTTGAAGCTGAACATATTGAACCTATAGATATGCCTATAGTCCTCAACAGTGTTGATCCGAGAAGAGAAGACCACCCACATTTTTATGTCTCCCTCTTAGTTGATAAACTTCTTCTTCATAACTGCATGTTAGATTCAGGTGCTTCATCAAATGTCATGACAAGAAAAGTAATGGACTAGCTAAATCTAAGGGTCACCCGACCCTACCACAATGTTTGTACCATGGATGCAAGAGAAGTTGAAGTGGTAGGGATAATCTTAAATTTACAGGTCAAGTTAGCTAAGTATCCTGATATCGACATGTCGATGGATGTGGTGGTGATAGATGGTCCAGATAATTGGGGTATGCTGTTATCCAAAAAATGGGCCGCAACTCTTGGTGGGAACATTCAAATGGATTGGACATATGCTACTATACCTGCATCAGAGAACACTAGGGTGATTCTCCACAGAGAAAAACTGAGGAAACGACATGTAGAAAACCCTAAGAAGCCTGGAAATGAATTTGTTCATTTCACTGATAATTTTGGAAACTATGCTATTTTGTCAAATTTCATGGCCCCTATTAAGGAAAACATTAAAAATGAAAAGATCGATGAAGTTTGGCAAATGTACTTTGACGGGGCTTATTCCAAAATCGGAAAGGGTGTGGGCATCGTGATCATCTCTCCTTCAGATAAAATCTACAATTTTGCGTTCAAGTTAGAGTTTGAAGCATCAAACAATGTAGCCGAGTATGAGGCATTGATCCTAGGGTTAGAAACTGCTAAAGATATGGGGATAAAGATGTTGAACATAAAGGGTGATTCAGATCTAATTGTACTCCAGATTAAGAATCAGTATCAATGAAAAAATGACAGACTAAGAAAGTATAGAAATGCCACATGGGACACTATGGAATGGTTTGATGCACTCAACATTCAAAAGGTCCATAGGGAAATGAATGGGTTAGCAGATAAAGTGGAAGTAGCAGCATCCACCCTCCAGCCATCGGATGAAATGATTAATGGGAATGGAAAGATGGAAATTAATTTCAGACCTTCAATACCAGATAATATAGACCATTTGTAGGTGTTCAAAGATGATGAGCAACTCTTGAGATTCATCCACAATCTACAAGAGTTCGAAGGTTGCAAGATCAGTTATCAATAGGAAGGTAAAGAGTATCAGGAGTGCGAGGATAATGAAAGGTATCACATCCCGAAAATCCTTATATATTTCAAGAATATTTTCGATCGACAGGATCATCATAAAAAATAAAAAGAAGAAATAAAAATTGGGAATTATATGGAAATAAACATAGGAACTGACAAGGATCCCAAGTTAATAAAAATTGGAAAGGGTACTTTGGAAAAGGAAAGGAACAATTTGATCAACCTAATAAAAGAGTATAGATATGTGTTGGCCTTTATTTATGATGAGCTTAAAGCTATAGGGAGGATGTGTTTCAACACACTATTCCCCTCACAGAAGAAGCTAAGGAGGTCAAACCTTTCCGACAAAAACTTAGGCGAATAAATCCTAAGTTGGCCCCCATTGTGCAGAAGGAACTTCAGAAGATGTTAGCAGCAGGGATTACAGCACCTACAAGACATTCATTTTGGTGCTCCAACTTAGTTGTTGTCAGAAAAAAGAATGGGCCAATTAGAATATGTATAGATTTTAGAAATCTGAATACATCATGCCTCAAAGATAATTACCCATTACCCGACATGGAGACATTGCTTCAAAGAGTAACAGGATCAGGAATGATGTCCATGTTGGATGGATTTTCCAATTATAACCAGGTGTTAGTAAATAAAGAGGATCAACACAAGACTACATTCACCACACCTTGGGGTACCTATAAATTTCTAAGAATGCCTTTTGGCTTATTGAATGCTGGTGCCACCTTCCAAAGAGCCATGGATTTTTCCTTCAAAGAACTTATAGGCAAAATAATCGAAATATATCAGGACGACTTAACTGTTTTTTCAAAAGAAAGATCTAACCACATAAGTCATCTTAGGCAGGTTTTTATAAGATGTCGAAAATATGGTATTTCCTTGAATCCCGCCAAGTCAATCTTTGGAGTTGATGAAGGCAAGTTGTTGGGGCACATCATTTCTAAATATGGTGTCAAGGTTGATCCTGAGAGAGTTGAAGCTATTAATAAAGTCCCCTTGCCTCAAAATCTAAAAGCTCTCCAGTCCTTTAATGGTCAAATCAATTTCATAAGAATATTCATCCCAAATTTAGCAGAATTAATGAAACCTCTACAAAAGCTATTAAAGAAAGATGCTAAGTTTGAGTGGACGGATGAAGGGAAAGTTGCATTCAAGTCCATCAAAAATTCCATATCCATGTCCTCGGTCTTGACTAGTCCATATTATTCCAAACAATTCCATATATTTTCCTTTGCCTCAGAAGACACCATTGCCGGTGTTTTACTTCAAAATAATGAGGGACAAGAGAAACCCATAGCCTTTATGAGTAGAGCCTTACAAAATTCAGAATTGAAGTATACCATGATGGAGAAACAGGCCTATGCTCTTGTATGGTCCCTTAAACATTTCAGAACTTATATAGGTTACTCCAAAATCATTGGATATGTACCCCATGCAGCTGTCAAAGATATCATATCTCAGTAGGATTGTCTAGGAGTCAGGGGTAAGTGGGTTTCAAATATTCAAGAATATGATTTTGAGATAAAACCTACTAAATTAATTAAGGGACAGGATCTTGCAAAGATGTTGACCCAGGGAAATGAAAAGGCTTTAGGAATAATCTTCCAGAGCAGCAATTCAGAGCAAAGTGTATCAGACGAGCTTCAGAGATTAGAACAGCACCATTGGTACACCGACATCATATTTTTCCTCTGCAACCTTACATGCCCCGATCACTTACTTGGCCATAAAAGAAGGGCATTAAGGTTAAAGGAAACTAAGTANAGGATTGCTCCTTGACAATGCCACCGAACTCATCAAGAGAATTCATTCATAGTATCATGTGCAATAGGCCTGAGGGGCAAACTTACTATGCAAAATCCTGTTTGGATGGAACTTGCTCCAACT